>CM068588.1:44105687-44595687 GCA_035048485.1 Pteria penguin | reverse complement strand
ACAATGTACACGTATACCATGTACTAGTATACAGTGAATTTGGAGACAAACAAAAGCTGTATAATCATGTGGAGAGTGACCACTGCTTTAAAATGCAGTATGGTTATTAAGTTATCTTTATACTAGAATTTTATTGCGAAACATTTTAGAGAAAAAATGAATTATTGCACACGACTAAAGCACACGTATGCTGTATATAAGTAAGCAACAATCAGAATGTATACATTATCATAATACCATGTTATACAATCACGAATGCGCGCCAGAATCGGCATAAAATAATTAAATCGATAATAAGGAGGTAAATAAACAATATTGTTCGTGAAAATTTCTTATAAAAAATAAGACAGAAGTAAGATCATTACAAATGATACGACCATTATATATTTCAAGTGGCTTTACTAGGAAGACAGGCAGCCCACACGCTGGGTCTCGTTGTATTGTTTCATACGAATAAAGTATAGATACACTGCATATAAGTAAGCAACAACAAGTATATATGTACATCATGACAATTCTATAACAGACATACGCTGCGTTTCTGTTGGGGATAGGATACAAGTAAGAACATTACAAATGATACGGCTATTGTAGATTACAAGTGATTTGATTAAAGACAGATGACCAAAATGCTGAGTATTATTTCATATGACTAAAGCATATATATGCTGCATATAAATAAGCAAATACAAGGAAATATATATAAGTACATTATCTTAATATTACGCAGTCCAATCACAGATGTACGCTGCAAATACTGGAATTAATGTTCAAAAGTTAAATTGACAACAAGCAGGTGAAGAAACAATATTATTTGCAAATAATTTGTCAGATATAGAAAAGGTGGCGTGAAAGGTGACATAAAGCCTTCATTGGTTAGGCTACATGTACTAGACCTCTGGTCTTCTGTTCACTGTGATAATGAGTACACGGACGCATGTTCTCTTCACTGTCATAATGGGAGCGGGGAACTTATGCTTGGGCACGGGTGGTAACTTGTAATGATACTGGGTACGAACGTGCGGCTGGAGTCGCTGTTACCCTATCCACTCATATATTGAGAGAAGTGTTAAACATACCTGTTCATATACTGGCCATAGTGAAAAGCATACCCATTCATATACTGACCATAGCGAAAAGCATACCCTTTCATATATAATTCATACGTTAAATGTGAATATTTAAGATTCTAGTGCAAAAGTATCTTCTCTTACAATCTCCACCTGCGTTTTACATATATAACTATATATGCTTGGGGCCACTGCGGGAGGATGGATGTGGCCATACACTAAAAATTCTTGAGGTGCTGTCTAATGTAAATATAACATATTTTAAAAGTTTCACTGATATCCTCTTGTTGACGTAAAATATTTTGATATCCAATAATGTTTCATAGTAGTAGCCTGTTGTACAGCTTTATAGTATTAGATACGATACATCATTAAAATTTGGGCTAAAATGACATATTTTTGTGTAAATTAAAAACAAAAAAAATCAGAGAATTATCAACACGCTCCTTTTATATTTTATTGTCATCTTTCCCATCCCAAGAGGGTAATAGAGGGCATACGGATCTTTGATTTTGGAATTCACTCTCTTATTTGATGAAACATGCAATTTTAGCTAGTATTTCCTCTGTCATATTGGTCTCATTGATAGCAAAACGTTGTGATACAAAATATTTTAAATTGGGTTTTAAGAGGAAATATGTATACAGTTATTAAATCGTTATATAGTAATATTAAAAACAGTGTTTTATTGAATAGTAATATTTCACATCTTTTGTAAACCATAATGGTGTGCTGCAAGGGAGATAATTTCCCCATTACTTTTTTCAATGTATGTAAATGATTGGGAGATGGAATTTTTGCAAAACGGTTGTATTCCAACAAATTTACAAGAGTTGTCTCTCTTTTTATTCATGTACGCAGATGATTCTTCATTACAGGGCTTCAAAAATATGTTAGATTCATTGTTTTTGTATTCTGAAAAATGGGCATTTAACCTGTTAATGTCTCTAAAACAAAAATCATGGGTTTTAAGTACGGAGGTACTGTAAAACAAATTTAAAATAAACGATGGATTTTTGATGGTGAAAAAAATAAATATAGTTGATGAGTTCTGTTAGCTTGGTATTTTATTGAATTAAACGGGAAACTTTCATAAAACGCAAAAGCAGATGTCTTTGCAATTCAGGAAAGCTATGTTTGCTCTATTGCTCTAAAACCTAAAATGAATGAATTTGTCCTTTAAAGATACATAATGTCTAATTTTATAAAATCAGAGGTACAATAAAATATATTCCTAACTTATTTTACTAATAAAAGATAATAAAATGCAGCGACCCCCAAACCTAATAAGCCTTGGTTATTCAGTTATTGCTGCAGCAAGTTAGAAATACGACCCTCAAATTTAACCTACTTACGTTCGTACGAGACCGGAAAATACGCACGTGACCTTAAAATTATTCATTTGCATACGGAGTAAAACAACAATGGTGAAGATAAGAAAGAGAAAAAGAAAAGAAATCGGCCTTCTGCACCAAGAGACTCGGAAAAGAAAAGAAAGAAAGAATGAGTATGATGTAAAGCATGCGAGAAGTAGAATTTGTATCACGTGCACTGAATACATTATGCAAATGAATATTTCCGAGGTCGACCGAGATGAATAAAACTGATAAGGAAAACGTGGGTTATGTAGCGTATTTGTACGTGATAGCTGCATTTAATACTGATGAGCAGTCAAAAGATATAGAATAATTAAGGGATCTCTCTTTTACCTACTTTTACATCACTTTAGATCCACCCCTGTTTTGATCTAGCTAAAAACATCATTGTATGTGTGTGGCAACCCGTTTTTTGTACGTCGTAGTTACAGTTCACAAAATTCTAGATATGTTTTCTTTTCAGAGAAACTTGCAAATGATAATTTTTAAGCTTCCTTACAGGACAACCATTGTAGATCCATTGATATATCGTCTTTTGTATATCTGTTACATATTTATTATCACATATCAATTTAGCATTTGTATCTATTACATATTCTATTTATGTGTGAGTTGAAGATTGCATCCCTCAACTGTAGAGGTTTAGGTGATACTAGTAAGAGAAGAGATGTTCTCAATTATTTAAAAGGTAAACAGTACTCTATTGTTTGTCTGCAGGATACGCACCTAACAAATGAAGATAAAAGCATGGTCAGATCGTGTTGGGGGTATGATATTTTTTTCAGTCCTGGCAAAACCAATGCCAGAGGAGTAGCAATACTTTTCAATAACAATTTTGAGTATGAGCTTATCAGAAATTATACTGATACAGACGGAAATCTTCAAATTCTCGAATTGAAGATATTTTCTAAATATTACCTTACTCTTATCAATTTATATGGTCCCAACAAAGATAGTCCATGTTTTTATAGCAGAATTGATTCCTTTCTTGCAGAAAATAACTATGATTTTATTATTATCAATGGGGATTTTAACTTAGTCCAAGACCCTAAGGAAGATTACTACAATCATACTTCCATAATTAACCCCAAAGCAAGAACAAAAGTCCTAGAAATCAGGAATAAATACAATCTAGTGGACCCATGGAGAATTCTCCATGCAGATACAAAACAATATACTTGGTTCAGTAAGAATCCTATAAAAAAATCAAGATTGCATTTCTACTTGATATCTGAGGAACTAATGAACACAGTAGAAAACTCTGCTATAAAACCGGGGTATCGATCTGACCACTCTCTGATTTATTTACATTTGAAATTTTCAACGTTTGAGAAGGGTAAAGGCTTTTGGAAATTTAATACATCATTATTGAAAGATCCTAATTATGTATGTATTGTGAAATCTGCTATTCATGAGGTAAAAACTCAGTATGCAGTATCTCCTTATAATTTGGATAATTTATCCAATATAGACAATAATATGTTACATCTAACTATCAATGACCAACAGTTTTTTGAACAACTTCTTCTTACAATTAGAGGCTATACTATATCATATGCAACCTACAGAAAGAATGATAAAGAAAATAAAATGTTAAAATTAGAGAAAGAAATTGAGGAACTCCATGATAATCCTGAGGATCCGAAGATTGAGGAATGTAGGTTAGAACTACAAAATCTTAGACATGAAAAAATGAAAGGAATTCTGCTTCGATCTAAAGTAAGATGGATTGAGGAAGGAGAAAAACCATCAAAATATTTTTGTGCTTTAGAAAAAAGAAATTATGTTAATAAAACGGTCAATATCTTGGAAAACAGTGATGGCACCTCAATCCAAGACCAAAAAGCTATCCTTACTGAAATAGAAAAATTTTATTCAAATCTTTATAAATCAAGAGATAATACACTAGAAAATGTCAATTTAGAAGACCTCCTAAAACGTGATGACGTACCTAAGCTAAATAATATCGCAGCTGAGAATTTAGAAGGTACTATTACGACAACTGAGGCAGCTACATTCCTCAAAAACATGCAAAATAATAAAAGCCCGGGACCAGATAGATTTTCGTGCGAGTTCTTCAAGTTCTTTTGGAAAGATATTGGAGAATTTTTGGTAAGGTCACTTAATTTTGGATTTCTAAATGATCAATTATCTATTACCCAAAGACAAGGAATTATAACCATCATACCAAAACCAAACAAACCACGCACATTATTAAAGAATTGGCGACCCATATCTTTATTAAATGTCACATATAAAATTCTTTCTGGTTGCATAGGAAATAGATTAAAATCTGTATTACCAAACCTCATTCATGAGGATCAGAAGGGTTTTTTAGCAGGCAGATTTATAGGTGAGAACACTCGTCTCACTTATGATTTACTGCATACTGTAAAAGAAAATAATATTCCAGGAATGCTTTTAGTTATAGATTTTGAAAAAGCTTTCGATTCTATTTCCTGGAAATATATCAAAAATGTTCTAAAGTTTTTCAAATTTGGAAATGACTTTATAAAATGGATTGGAATAATGAATACCAACATATCGTTATGTGTTATTCAAAATGGAAATTTTTCTAAATTCTTCAAAATTGGGAGAGGCTGTAGACAAGGCGATCCCATTTCGCCATATATCTTTAATCTTTGCGCTGAAATTTTAGCCCTTCAGGTCCGTCATGATGAGAATATTAAAGGTATCAAAGTTAAGAACAAAGAGTACTGTTTACTACAATATACAGATGACACAACTATTTTCTTAGATGGATCTGAAAAAAGTCTTAAAAGTACCTTAAATTTACTTTATCAATTCGCTAAATATTCTGGGTTAAAACCCAATATCGATAAAACAAAAGCAATATGGATAGGTTCCAAAATTGGAAACTTACATGTTATATGTCCAGAATATAATCTGAACTGGACAACAGATAATTTTAATATACTTGGTATCAATTTCAATGCAAATGTTGAAAATATTATAAATGCAAACTATTTCGATAAAATTAAAACTTTAGAACAAGAAATTATATCTTGGTCAAAAAGGGGCATAACCCCACTTGGTAAAATTACTGTGGTTAAAACTATTCTTGTGCCAAAACTTACTCATTTGTTTACTTCAATACCAAGTCCTGATATTAGCATTATTAATCAAATTCAAAACACCCTATTCAGATTTGTTTGGGACAATAAAAAAGATAGAATTAAAAGAAAACAACTTGTTCAGGATTACATGGATGGGGGTTGCAAAATGCCTCACATAGAAACTTTCATTAAAGGATTAAAATTATCTTGGTTTAGGAAAATATTTAATAATATAAAACCGTGTAAATGGATGGAACTTTTTTTTGACACACTACAGGCATTGAAGTTGATAAATTTTCAAAATTGGGTGGGGAATATGAAAAAAAGGTAATCAAAAATATAAAAAATCCATTTTGGAAAGAAACACTCAGCTATTTAGCAGACTTAAAGATGTTGGAAAACATTTCAGACCCTTCTAAAATAATGAATACGCCATTATGGTATAACCCCAATGTCAAAATAGGAGGGTCTGAAATCTTTTACAAATCTTGGTATGACAAAGGAATTGTAAATATTGGGGATTTATTTGACTCAGAGGGAAAATTTATTTCATTGGAGCTTATTAAAACAAACTATAACCTTCAATGCCCGTTTACTTCGCTCTTTGGTATTAAACATGCAATCCAGGCAAAATGGCCAACAATATTCCAATACCCCTATCCATGTAAAACTGTTGGTCCGGAAAGACCATGCTTTATTAAAACTCTCTGTAGTGACACCAAAGGAACCAAAACAATTTATAAGTTTTTTATTCACAACAATACATGTATGTACATTGAATATAAAAAACATGAAGCAAAATGGGAGAATATATTACATCAAGCTATTGAATGGAAAAATAAAAATCTGTGTGCTTTTAAATTCACCATAGATACCAAATTAATATGGTTCCAGTACAGAATTGTACAGCGTATTATTGCCACAAATAAACTTTTATATCAAATGAATGTAAGAAACGATGCGCTATGTACTTTTTGTAAAATACATCAGGAAACAATTACACATTTGTTTTTCGATTGTGACATTATCAGAGATCTATGGAATATGATAGAAATCTGGATTAATCAAAATAATATATATGATTTTCATTTTAATATGTTCAATGTACTTTTCCTTTTTGATGGAAGCAGACATCAAGCTGTCAATATTTGTATTGTTTTAATCAAATTATATATTTATAAATGTAGAATTATAAAACAAACAGTTGCTTTTGATAAATGTATAAAATATCTTCAAGATTACTATGCCACTGAAAAACTAAGGTACAGTATTAATGGAAAATATGATAAATTTAATGAAATTTGGCAAGTTTTTCATGACATATTGTTAGTATAATATCAAAATATTGCAATATCATATATCTTATTAACAAAAATTGTATAACCAATATCAATATATTTTGTTACTTAATTATACAGATATTTAGCATTATATTCTTAGATTTAATAAAATATGTTGCCTGCGTGTATGTTGTGTGTGTTTGAGTATGTCTTCACATTCATGTTATATATATATAAATATATCACAAGAACAAAATATAATTCACTTGTACTATAATTAATATTTCATAATATTATAACGTTCATTTTGGAAAAGTATATGATAAATATCTGTCATATGACTATGTATCTATATGTATGTTATATGTATGTATGTATGTATGTATGTATGTATGTGTATTATATGTACGTGTATTATATGTATGTGTGTATAATATATGAAAATAAAAAAAAAAAAAAAAAAAAAAAAAAAAACATAACTGTAGATCATTCTTATGCATTTGGTTTGTCTCTGTAGTCATCCGTTCCGAATGAGTTTGTCGAAGAGGGGGCTCTTCCGCTACAAATTCTGACCCTTTTGGAATACACCCCACGGCGGATCTGGCCGAAAGACAATAAGACTTGTAGGAGACCATAATTAATCAATCCCTACCACGTTTCATAGAAATAAATCTAGCGGTTCTGAAGAAAAATCATAATGTGTTCCCATGCATGTACATTTACGTGCATATACATTGTTACCTCGTTCCTTTTGTTTATGCAAACAAATTTCTTAAAAATTCCCGAAAATTCATAATTTTCTCAAAATTCTGATATATTAGTATCGTTTCGCTCATAAAGAGATAAATTACACAAATTTCATGCAGCTTCATGACTTAAGAAGGTAAAACTCTTTTAAGTTAGAAATCACATAAAACTGACATTTATCCATTTCTGTGCATTTGTGCTTTATTATCACAGGCGGATGGACAGGGCAAACACAATAAGCTTAAATATCTGTAGCCATGTGTATGGTTACCATGATTTTGTATAGATCCTAGTAAATAGGAGGGGAAATTCTGCCCTAGGGAAGAAAGGCTACTCTCGTAGAATTTCCTCCCGGAAATTTTGTCTACAGCAGATTTTCCCCCGGGAAAAGTCTACTCTAGAGTAGGTTTTCCCCCGAAGGAAAGTCTACTCTACAGACAATTTTTCAGAGGAAAGTCTACGCTAGAGACAAATTTCTGGGGGGGGGGTCTACTCTATAACTAGGGAAATAGGAGTTGTTACATGCAAAATGCGCTTTGGTTTGATTTATCGAACACCACAATATCTCTTGGTCTTCTCCATAATGCTCATTGTTTACTCAAACGAAATATTTAAAGATAACACTGTAAACTTGACCTTCTGTGCACATAACAGCAGCCATGAAGGTAGGCGTATATCAATTGTTATGAGGACATTATATTTGTATATATTTGTTTTGTATAATGTGTTAAGTAGTCTTTTGAAAGTTTGTCTGTATCCCACTGGGTTCCACTAGTAAGATATGACGGGCACTGAAAACTATCGAGGTCTACATCCCACTGGTGAAACTGATGCCATCGATAACAGAATCTGTGTTCCACTAATAAAGTATCGCAGGCACTGAAAGTCAAAAAGGTCTATATCCTACAGGGACCTACTAGTCAAGTACGACGGGCACTGAATGTCACCAAGTTCTATATCCTACCAGGTCCTACTAGTCAAGTATGACGGTCACTGAAAGTCACAAAGGTCTATATCCTACCGGGCCCTACTAGTCAAGTATGACGGGGACTGAAACTTACAAAGTTCTATATCCTACCGAACCCTACTTGTCAAAAATGACGGGCACTGAAAGTCACAAAGGTCTATATCCTACCGGGCCCTACTAGTCAAGTATGAGGGGCAATGAAAGTCACCAAGGTCTATATCCTACCGGGCCCTACTAGTCAAGTATGACGGGCACTGAAATTCACCAACGTCTATATCCTATCGGGCCCTACTAGTCGAGTATGGCACGCACTGGAAGTCACCAATGTCTCCATCCTACCGGGCCCTACTAGTCATGTATGACGGGCAATGAAGGTCACAGAGGTCTATATCCTACCAGGCCCTACTAGTCAAGTATGACGGGCACTGAAAGTCACCAAGGTCTATATCCTACCAGGCCCTATTAGTCAAGTATGACGGGCACTGAAAGTCACCAAGGTCTATATCCTACCGGGCCCTACTAGTCAAGAATGACGGGCACTGAAAGTCACCAAGGTCTATATCCTACCAGGCCCTACTAGTCAAGTATGACGGGCATTGAAAGTCACCAAGGTCTATATCCTACCAAGCCATACTAGTCAAATATGACATGCACTGAAAGTCACTAAAGTCTACATCCTACCGGGCCCTACTATGATAGTATGACGGGTACTGAAGGTCACAAAGGTCTATATCCTAACGAGCCCTACTTGTCAAGTATGGCGGGCAATGAAAGTCAAAAAGGTCTATATCCTACAGGGCCCTACTAGTCAAGTATGACGGGCACTGAATGTCACCAAGTTCTATATCCTACCAGGTCCTACTAGTCAAGTATGACAGTCACTGAAAGTCACAAAGGTCTATATCCTACCGGGCCCTACTAGTCAAGTATGACGGGCACTGAAAGTCACCAACGTCTATATCCTACCGGGCCCTACGAGTGAAGTATGACGGGGACTGAATGTCACCAAGGTATATATGTTATTGGGCTCTACTAGTCTAGTATGACGGGCACTGAAAGTCACAAAGGTCTATATCCTACCGGCCCTACTACTCAAGTATGACGGGCACTGAAAGTCACCAAGGTATATATCCTACTGGGCCATTCTAGTCAGGTATGATGGACACTGAAAGTCACAAAGGTCTATATCCTACCAGGCCCCACTAATCAAGGATGACAGACACTGAAAGTCAGAAACGTCTATATCCTACTGGGCCCTACTAATCAAGTATGACGGGCACTGAAAGTCACCAAGGTTTATATCCTACCAGGCCCTACTAGTAAAGTATGACGGGCACTGAAAATCACTAAGGTCTATATCCTACCGGCCCTACTAGTCAAGTATGACGGGCACTGAAAGTCATCACGGTTTATATCCAACAGGGCCCTACTAGTCAAGTATGACACGCACTGAAAGTCACAAAGGTCTATATCCTACCGGGCCCCACTGATCAAGTATGACAGACACTGAAAGTTACAAAGGTGTATATCCTACCGGGCCCTACTAGTCAAATATGACAGGCATTGAAAGTCACCAAGGTCTATATCCAACCTGGCCCTACTACTCAAGTTTGACGGGCACTGAAAGTTAGAAAGGTGTATATCCTACCAGGTCCTACTGGTCAAGTATGACGGGCACTGATGTCACCAAGGTCGATATCCTACCGGACCCTACTAGTCAAGTATGACGGGCACTGAAACTTACCATGGTCTATATCCTACCAGGCCCTACTAGTCAAGTATGACGGGCTTTTAAAGTCACCAAGGTCTATATCCTACTGGGCCCGACGAGTCAAGTATGACGGGGACTGAAGGTCACCAAGGTCTATATTATATCGGGCCCTACTACTCATGTATGACGGGCACTGAAAGTCAAAAAGGTCTATATCCTACAGGGCCCTTAAAGTCAAGTATGACGGGCACTGAAATTCACAAAGGTCTATATCCTACTGGGCCCTACTAGTCAAGTATGACGGACATTGAAAGTCACCAACGTCTATATCCTACCGGGCCCTACTAGTCAGGTATGACAGGCCCTGAAAATCACCAAGGTCTATATCCTACTTGGCACTACTAGTCAAATATGACGGGCACTGAAAGTCACCAACGTCTACATGTATATCCTACCGGGCCCTACTAGTCAAGTATGACACGCACTGAAAGTCACCAATGTCTCCATCCTACCGGGTCCTACTAGTCATGTATGACGGGCAATGAAGGTCACAAAGGTCTATATCCTACCGGCCCTACTAGTCAAGTATGACGGGCACTGAAAGTCACCAACGTGTATATCCTACCGGGCCCTACTAGTCAAGTATTACGGGGACAGAATGTCACCAAGGTCTATATGTTATCGGCCTCTACTTGTTAAGTATAACGGGCTCTGAAAGTGACCAAGGTCTATATCCTATCGGGCCCTACTAGTCAAGTATGACGGGCACTCAAAGTCACAAAGATCTATATCCTACCGGCCTTGCTAGTCAAGTATGATAGACACTGAAATTCCCCAAGGTCTATAACCTACCGGGCCCTAGTAGTCAAGTATGACAGGCCCTGAATGACACCAAGGCCTATATCCTACCGGGCTCTACTAGTCAAGTATGACGGGCACTGAAAGTCACCAAGGTCTATATCCTACGGGGCCCCACGAGTCAAGTATGACGGGGACTGAAGGTCACCAAGGTCTATATCGTAACTGGCCCTACTACTCATGTATGACGGGCATTGAAAGTCACAAAGGTCTATATCCTACTGGGCCCTACTAGTCAAGTATGACGGGGACTGAAACTTACAAAGTTCTATATCCTACCGAACCCTACTTGTCAAAAATGACGGGCATTGAGAGTCACAAAGGTTTATATCCTACCGTGCCCTACTAGTCAAGTATGAAGGGCACTGAAAGTCACAAAGGTCTATATCCTACTGGGCCCTACTAGTCGAGTATGACGGACATTGAAAGTCACCAACGTCTATATCCTACCGGGCCCTACTAGTCGAGTATGACAGGCCCTGAAAATCACCAAGGTCTATATCCTACTTGGCACTACTAGTCAAATATGACGGGCACTGAAAGTCACCAACGTCTACATGTATATCCTACCGAGCCCTACTAGTCAAGTATGACACGCACTGAAAGTCACCAATGTCTCCATCCTACCGGGTCCTACTAGTCATGTATGACGGGCAATGAAGGTCACAAAGGTCTATATCCTACCGGCCCTACTAGTCAAGTATGACGGGCACTGAAAGTCACCAACGTGTATATCCTACCGGGCCCTACTAGTCAAGTATTACGGGGACAGAATGTCACCAAGGTCTATATGTTATCGGGCTCTACTTGTCAAGTATAACGGGCTCTGAAAGTGACCAAAGTCTATATCCTATCGGGCCCTACTAGTCAAGTATGACGGGCACTGAAAGTCATCAACGTGTATATCCTACCAGGCCCTACTAGTCAAGTATGACGGGCACTCAAAGTCACAAAGATCTATATCCTACCGGCCTTGCTAGTCAAGTATGATAGACACTGAAATTCCCCAAGGTCTATATCCTACCGGGCCCTAGTAGTCAAGTATGACAGGCCCTGAATGACACCAAGGCCTATATCCTACCGGGCTCTACTAGTCAAGTATGACGGGCACTGAAAGTCACCAAGGTCTATATTCTACGGGGCCCATCGAGTCAAGTATGACGGGGACTGAAGGTCACCAAGGTCTATATCGTAACTGGCCCTACTACTCATGTATGACGGGCATTGAAAGTCACAAAGGTCTATATCCTACTGGGCCCTACTAGTCAAGTATGACGGCGACTGAAACTTACAAAGTTCTATATCCTACCGAACCCTACTTGTCAAAAATGACGGGCATTGAGAGTCACAAAGGCTTATATCCTACCGTGCCCTACTAGTCAAGTATGAAGGGCACTGAAAGTCACCAACGTCTATATCCTACCGGGCCCTACTAGTCAAGTATGACGGGCACTGAAAGTCACCAAGGTCTATATCCTACGGGGCCCGACGAGTCAAGTATGACGGGGGTTGAAGGTCACCAATGTCAATACCGTAACTGGCCCTACTACTCATGTATGACGGGCACTGAAAGTCACAAAGGTCTATATCCTACTGGGCCCTACTAGTCAAGTATGACGGGGACTGAAACTTACAAAGTTCTATATCCTACCGAACCCTACTTGTCAAAAATGACGGGCACTGAAAGTCACAAAGGTCTATATCCTACCGGGCCCTACTAGTCAAGTATGACGGGCAATGAAAGTCACCAAGGTCTATATCCTACCGGGCCCTACTAGTCAAGTATGACGGGCACTGAAAGTCACCAACGTCTATATCCTTTCGGGCTCTACTAGTTGAGTATGACACGCACTGAAAGTCACCAATGTCTCCATCCTACCGGGCCCTACTAGTCATGTATGACGGGCAATAAAGGTCACAAAGGTCTATATCCTACCACGCCCTACTAGTCAAGTATGACGGGCACTGAAAGTCACCAAGGTCTATATCTTATAGGGCTCTACTAGTCAAGTAAGACGGGCACTGAAAGTCACCAAGTTCTCTACCCTATCGGGCCCAATTTGTCAAGTATGACGGGCACTGAAAGTCACCAAGGTCTATATCCTATCGGGCCCAATTAGTCAAGTATGATAGGGCACTGAAAGTCCCTAAGGTCTATATCCTACCAGGCCCTACTAGTCAAGTATGACGGACACTGAAAGTCACCAAGGTCTATATCCTACGGGGCCCGACGAGTCAAGTATGACGGGGACTGAATGTCACCAAGGTCTATATCGTATCTGGCCCTACTACTCATGTATGACGGGCACTGAAAGTCACAAAGGTCTATATCCTACTGGGCCCTACTAGTCAAGTATGACGGGGACTGAAACTTACAAAGTTCTATATCCTACCGAACCCTACTTGTAAAAAATGACGGGCATTGAGAGTCACAAAGGTCTGTATCCTACAGAGCTCTACTAGTCAAGTATGACGGGCACTAAAAGTCAACAACGTCTATATCCTACCGGGCCCTACTAGTCGAGTATGACACGCACTTAAAGTCACCAAGGTCTCCATCCTACCGGGCCCTACTAGTTATATATGACGGGCAATGAAGGTCACAGAGGTCTATATCCTACCAGGCCCTACTAGTCAAGTATGACGGGCACTGAAAGTCACCAAGGTCTATATCCTACCCGGCCCTACTAGTCGAGTATGACGGGCACTGAAAGTCACCAAGGTCTATATCCTATCAGGCCCTACTAGTCAAGTATGACGGGCACTGAAAATCACCAAGGTCTATATCATACCGAGCCCTACTAGACAAGTATCACAGGCACTGAAATTCACCAAGGTCTATATCCTACCGGGCCCAACTAGTCAAGTATGACAGGCACTGAAAGTCACCAAAGTCTATATCCTACCAGGTCCTACAAGTCAAGTATGATGGGCACCGAAAGTCACCAAGGTCTATATCCTACCGGGCCCAACTAGTCAAGTATGACGGGCACTGAATGTCACCAACGTCTATAACCTACCGGACCCTACTAGTCAAGTATGACGGGCACTAAAACTTACCATGGTCTATATGGTACCGGGCCCTACGAGTCAAGTATGACGGGGAATGAAGGTAACCAAGGTCTATATCTTATCGCGCTCTACTAGTCAAGTAAGACGGGCACTGAAAGTCACCAAGTTCTCTATCCTATCGGGCCCAATTTGTCAAGTATGATAGGGCACTGAAAGTCACCAAGGTTTATAAACTACCAGGTCCTACTAGACAAGTATAACGGGCACTGAAAGTCACCAAGGTCTATATCCTATCGGGCCCAACTAGTCAAGTATGACAGGCACTGAAAGTCACCAAAGTCTATATCCTACCAGGTCCTACAAGTCAAGTATGATGGGCACAGAAAGTCACCAAGGTCTATATCCTACCAGGCCCTACTAGTCAAGTACGACGGGCACTGAATGTCACCAACGTCTATACCCTACTGGACCCTACTAGTCAAGTATGACGGGCACTAAAACTTACCATGGTCTATATGGTACCGGGCCCTACGAGTCAAGTATGACGGGGAATGAAGGTATCCAAGGTCTATATCTTATCGCGCTCTACTAGTCAAGTAAGACGGGCACTGAAAGTCACCAAGTTCTCTATCCTATCGGGCCCAATTTGTCAAGTATGATAGGGCACTGAAAGTCACCAAGGTTTATAAACTACCAGGTCCTACTAGACAAGTATAACGGGCACTGAAAGTCACCAAGGTCTATATCCTACCGGGCCCTATGAGTCAAGTATGACTGGCCCTGAAAGTCCCCAAGATCTATATCCTACCAGGCCCTACGAGTCAAGTATGACGGGTACTGAACATCACCAAGGTCTATATCCTATCGGGCCCAATTAGTCAAGTATGATAGGGCACTGAAAGTCACTAAGGTCTATATCCTACCAGGCCCTACTAGACAAGTATGACGGACACTGAAAGTCACCAAGGTCTATATTCTACGGGGCCCGACGAGTCAAGTATGACGGGGACAGAATGTCACCAAGATCTATATCGTATCTGGCCCTACTACTCATGTATGACGGGCACTGAAAGTCACAAAGGTCTATATCCTACCGGGCCCTACTAGTCAAGTATGACGGCGACTGAAACTTACAAAGTTCTATATCCTACCAAACCCTACATGTCAAAAATGACGGGCACTGAAAGTCACAAAGGTCTATATCCTACCGTGCCCTACTAGTCAAGTATGACGCGCAATGAAAGTCACCAAGGTCTATATCCTACCGGGCCCTACTAGTCGAGTATGACACGCACTGGAAGTCACCAATGTCTGCATCCTACCGGGCCCTACTAGTCATGTATGACGGGCAATGAAGGTCACAGAGGTCTATATCCTACCAGGCCCTACTAGTCAAGTATGACGGGCACTGAAAGTCACCAAGGTCTATATCCTACAAGGCCCTACTAGTCAAGTATGACGGGCACTGAAAATCACCAAGGTCTATATCATACCGGGCCCTACTAGTCAAGTATGACAGGCACTGAAACTCACCAAGGTCTATATCCTACCGGGCCCAACTAGTCAAGTATGACAGGCACTGAAAGTCACCAAAGTCTATATCCTACCAGGTCCCACTAGTCAAGTATGATGGGCACTGAAAGTCACCAAGGTCTATATCCTACCAGGCCCTATTAGTCAAGTATGACGGGCACTGAATGTCACCAACGTCTATACCCTACCGGACCCTACTAGTCAAGTATGACGGGCACTAAAACTTACCATGGTCTATATGGTACCGGGCCCTACGAGTCAAGTATGACGTTGAATGAAGTTAACAAAGGTCTATATCATATCGAGCTCTACAAGTCAAGTAAGACGGGCACTGAAAGTCACCAAGTTCTCTATACTATCGGGCCCAATTAGTCAAGTATGACGGGCACTGAAAATCACCAAGGTCTATATCCTACCGGGCCCTATGAGTCAAGTATGACTGGCCCTGAAAGTCCCCAAGATCTATATCCTACCAGGCCCTACGAGTCAAGTATGACGGGTACTGAACATCACCAAGGTCTATATCCTATCGGGCCCAATTAGTCAAGTATGATAGGGCACTGAAAGTCACTAAGGTCTATATCCTACCAGGCCCTACTAGTCAAGTATGACGGACACTGAAAGTCACCAAGGTCTATATCCTACGGGGCCCGACGAGTCAAGTATGACGGGGACTGAATGTCACCAAGGTCTATATCGCATCTGGCCCTACTAATGTATGACGGGCACTGAAAGTCACAAAGGTCTATATCCTACTGGGCCCTACTAGTCAAGTATGACGGCGACTGAAACTTACAAAGTTCTATATCCTACCGAACCCTACTTGTCAAAAATGACGGGCACTGAAAGTCACAAAGGTCTATATCCTACCGTGCCCTACTAGTCAAGTATGACGGGCAATGAAAGTCACCAACGTCTATATCCTACCGGGCCCTACTAGTCGAGTATGACACGCACTGGAAGTCACCAATGTCTGCATCCTACCGGGCCCTACTAGTCATGTATGACGGGCAATGAAGGTCACAGAGGTCTATATCCTACCAGGCCCTACTAGTCAAGTATGACGGGCACTGAAAGTCACCAAGGTCTATATCCTACCAGGCCCTACTAGTCAAGTATGACGGGCACTGAAAATCACCAAGGTCTATATCATACCGGGCCCTACTAGACAAGTATCACATGCACTGAAATTCACCAAGGTCTATATCCTACCGGGCCCAACTAGTCAAGTATGACAGGCACTGAAAGTCACCAAAGTCTATATCCTACCAGGTCCTACTAGTCAAGTATGACTGGCCCTGAAAGTCCCCAAGATCTATATCCTACCAGGCCCTACGAGTGAAGTATGACGGGCACTGAACGTCACCAAGGTCTATATCTTATCGGGCCCAATTAGTCAAGTATGATAGGGCACTGAAAGTCACTAAGGTCTATATCCTACCAGGCCCTACTAGTCAAGTATGACGGACACTGAAAGTCACAAAGGTATATATCCTACGGGGCCCGACAAGGCAAGTATGACGGGGACTGAATGTCACCAAGTTCTATATCGTGTCTGGCCCTACTACTCATGTATGACGGGCACTGAAAGTCACAAAGGTCTATATCCTACTGGGCCCTACTAGTCAAGTATGACGGGGACTGAAACTTACAAAGTTCTATATCCTACCGAACCATACTTGTCAAAAATGACGGGCATTGAGAGTCACAAAGGTCTATATCCTACCGTGCCCTACTAGTCAAGTATGACGGGCACTGACAGTCACCAACGTCTATATCCTACCCGGCCCTACTAGTCGAGTATGACACGCACTGATAGTCATCAATGTCTCCATCCTACCGTGCCCTAGTAGTCATATATGGCCGGCAATGAATGTCACCAAGATCTATATCCTATCAGGCCCTACTAGTCAAGTATGACGGGCACTGAAAATCACCAAGGTCTATATCATACCGGGCCCTACTAGACAAGTATCACAAGCACTGAAATTCACCAAGGTCTATATCCTACCGGGGCCAACTAGTCAAGTATGACAGGCACTGAAAGTCACCAAAAACTATATCCTACCAGGTCCTACAAGTCAAGTATGATGGGCACAGTTAGTCACCAACGTCTACACGCTACCGGACCCTACTAGTCAAGTATGACGGGCACTAAAACTTACCATGGTGTATATGGTACCGGGCCCTACGAGTCAAGTATGACGGACACTGAAAGTCACAAAGGTCTATAGCCTACGGGGCCCGACAAGGCAAGTATGACGGGGACTGAATGTCACCAAGTTCTATATCGTATCTGGCCCTACTACTCATGTATGACGGGCACTGAAAGTCACAAAGGTCTATATCCTACTGGGCCCTACTAGTCAAGTATGACGGGGACTAAAACTTACAAAGTTCTATATCCTATCGAACCCTACTTGTCAAAAATGACGGGCATTGAGAGTCACAAAGGACTATATCCTACCGTGCCCTACTAGTCAAGTATGACGGGCACTGACAGTCACCAACGTCTATATCCTACCCGGCCCTACTAGTCGAGTATGACACGCACTGATAGTCACCAATGTCTCCATCCTACCGTGCCCTAGTAGTCATATATGGCCGGCAATGAATGTCACCAAGATCTATATCCTATCAGGCCCTACTAGTCAAGTATGACGGGCACTGAAAATCACCAAGGTCTATATCATACCGGGCCCTACTAGACAAGTATCACAAGCACTGAAATTCACCAAGGTCTATATCCTACCGGGGCCAACTAGTCAAGTATGACATGCACTGAAAGTCACCAAAAACTATATCCTACCAGGTCCTACAAGTCAAGTATGATGGGCACAGTTAGTCACCAACGTCTACACGCTACCGGACCCTACTAGTCAAGTATGACGGGCACTAAAAATTACCATGGTGTATATGGTACCGGGCCCTACGAGTCAAGTATGACGGTAAATGAAGGTAACCAAGGTCTATATCTTATCGCGCTCTACTAGTCAAGTAAGACGGGCACTGAAAGTCACCAAGTTCTCTATCCTATCGGGCCCAATTTGTCAAGTATGATAGGGCACTGAAAGTCACCAAGGTTTATAAACTACCAGGTCCTACTAGACAAGTATAACGGGCACTGAAAGTCACCAAGGTCTATATCCTACCGGGCCTTATTAGTCAAGTATGACTGGCCCTGAAAGTCCCCAAGATCTATATCCTACCAGGCCCTACGAGTCAAGTATGACGGGCACTGAACGTCACCAAGGTCTATATCCTATCGGGCCCAATTAGTCAAGTATGATAGGGCACTGAAAGTCAGAAAGGTCTATATCCTACCAGGCCCTACTAGTCAAGTATGACGGGCACTGAAAGTCACCAAGGTCTATATCCTACCAAGCCCTATTAGTCAAGTATGACGGGCACTGAAAGTCACCAAGGTCTATATCCTACCAGGCCCTACTAGTCAAGTATGACGGGCACTGAAAGTCACAAAGGTCTATATCCTACCGGGCCCTACTAGTCAAGTATGACGGATACTGAAAGTCACCAACGTCTAAATCCTATCGGGCCCTACAAGTCGAGTATGACACGCACTGAAAGTCACCAATGTCTCCATCCTACCGGGCCCTACTAGTCAAGTATGACGGGCAATGAAGGTCACAAACATCTATATCCTACCAGGCCCTATTAGTCAAGTATGACGGGCACTGAAAGTCACGAAGGTCTATATCCTACAAGGCCCTACTAGTCAAGTATGACGGGTACTGAAAATCACCAAGGTCTATATCATACCGGGCCCTACTAGTCAAGTATGACAGGAACTGAAAGTCACTAAGGTCTCTATCTAACCGGGCCCAACTAGTCAAGTATGACAGGCACTGAAAGTCACCAAAGTCTATATCCTACCAGGTCCTACTAGTCAAGTATGACGGGCACTAAAATTTACCATTGTCTATATGGTACCGGGCCCTACGAGTCAAGTATGACGGGGAATGAAGGTAACCAAGGTCTATATCTTATCGAGCTCTCCTAGTCAAGTAAGACGGGCACTGAAAGTCACCAAGTTCTCTATCCTATCGGGCCCAATTAGTCAAGTATGACGGGCACTGAAAGTCACCAAGGTCTATATCCTACCGGGCCCTATCAGTCAAGTATGACTGGCCCTGAAAGTCCCCAAGATCTATATCCTACCAAGCCGTACGAGTCAAGTATGACGGGTACTGAACGTCACCAAGGTCTATATTCCATCGGGCCCAATTAGTCAAGTATAATAGGGCACTGAAAGTCACTAAAGTCTATATCCTACCAGGCTCTACTAGTCAAGTATGACGGACACTGAAAGTCACCAAGGTCTATATCCTACGGGGCCCGACGAGTCAAGTATGACGGGGACTGAATGTCACCAAGGTCTATATCGTATCTGGCCCTACTACTCATGTATGACGGGCACTGAAAGTCACAAAGGTCTATATCCTACTGGGCCCTACTAGTCAAGTATGACGGGGACTGAAACTTACAAAGTTCTATATCCTACCGAACCCCACTTGTCAAAAATGACGGGCACTGAAAGTCACAAAGGTCTATATCCTACCGTGCCCTACTAGTCAAGTAGGACGCGCAATGAAAGTCACCAAGGTCTATATCCTACCAGGCCCTACTAGTCGAGTATGACACGCACTGAAAGTCACCAATGTCTCCATCCTACCGGGCCCTACTAGTCATGTATGACGGGCAATGAAGGTCACAGAGGTCTATATCCTACCAGGCCCTACTAGTCAAGTATGACGGGCACTGAAAGTCACCAAGGTCTATATCCTATCAGGCCCTACTGGTCAAGTATGACGGGCACTGAAAATCACCAAGGTCTATATCATACCGTGCCCTACTAGACAAGTATCACAGGCACTGAAATTCACCAAGGTCTATATCCTTCCGGGCCCAACTAGTCAAGTATGACAGGCACTGAAAGTCAACAAAGTCTATATCCTACCAGGTCCTACTAGCCAAGTATGATGGGCACAGAAAGTCACCAAGGTCTATATCCTACCAGGCCCTACTAGTCAAGTATGACGGGCACTGAATGTCACCAACGTCTATACCCTACCGGACCCTACTAGTCAAGTATGACGGGCACTGAATGTCACCAACGTCTATACCCTACCGGACCCTACTAGTCAAGTATGACGGGCACTAAAACTTACCATGGTCTATATGGTACCGGGCCCTACGAGTCAAGTATGACGGGGAATGAAGGTAACCAAGGTCTAGATCTTATCGCGCTCTACTAATCAAGTAAGACGGGCACTGAAAATCACCAAGGCCTCTATCCTATCGGTCCGTACTAGTCAAGTATGACGGGCACTAAATGTCACCAAGGTCTATATCTTACCGGGCCCTACTAGTCAAGTATGACGGGCACTGAAAATCACCAGGGTCTACATCCTACTGGGCCCTACTAGTCAAGTATGACGGGCACCGAAAGTCATCAAGGTGTATATCCTACCCGGCCCTACTAGTCAAGTATGACAGGCCCTGAAATCACCAAGGTCTATATCCTACCAGGTCCTACTTGTCAAGTATGACGGGCACTGAATGTCAGGAAGGTCTATATGCTACCGGGGCTTAATAGGCAAGTATGACGGGCACTGAAATTCACTAAGGTCAATATCCAACCGAGCCCTACTAGTCAAGTATGAGGGGGACTTAAAGATAACCAAGTTCTATATCCAACCAGGCCCTACTAATCAAGTATGACGGGGACTTAAAGATCACCAAAGTCGATATCCTAGCGGGCCCTACTAGTAAAGTATCACTTCCACTGAATGCTACCAAGGTCTATATCCTACCGGGCCCTACCAGTCAAGTATGACAGGCCATGAAATTCACAAAGGTCTATATCCTACAGAGCCCTACTATTCAAGTATGACGGGCACTGAATGTCACTAAGGTCTATATCCTACCGGCCCCTACTAGTCAGGTATGACAGGCCCTGAAAGTCACCAAGGTCTATATCCTACCGGGCCCTACTAGTCAAGTATGACGGGCACTGAATGTCACAAAGGTCTATATCCTACCGGGCCCTACTAGTCAAGTATGACGGGCCCTGAAAGTCACCAAGGCCTATATCCTACCACGCCCTACTAGTCAAGTATGACGGGCACTGAATGTCACCAAGGTCTATATCCTACCGGGCTTTATTAGTCAAGTATGACGGGCACTGAGAGTGACCAAGGTCTATATCCTACCGGGCCTTACTAGGCAAGTATGACGGGCACTGAAAGTCACCAGGGCCTATATCCTACCGGGCCCTACTAGTCAAGTGTGAGGGACACTGAAAATCACCAAGGTCTATATCATACCGGGCCCTACTAGTCAAGTATGGCGGGCACTGAATGTCACCAGGGTCTATATCCTACCGGGCCCTACTAGTCAAGTATGACGGGCACTGAAAATCACCAGGGTCTACATCCTACTGGGCCCTACTAGTCAAGTATGACGGGCACTGAAAGTCACAAAGGTCTATATCCTACCGGGCCCTACCAGTCAAGTATGAGAGACCCTGAAATTCACAAAGATCTGTATCCTACCAGGCCCTACTAGTCCAGTATGACGGGTACTGAATGTCACCAAGGTCTATATCATACCAGGCCCTACTAGTCAAGTATGACGGGGACGGAAACTTACAAAGGTCTATATCCTACCAGACCCTTCTAGTCAAGTATGACGGGCACTGAAAGTCACAAAGGTCTATATCCTACCGGGCCCTAATAGTCAAGTATGACGGGCCCTGAAAGTCACCAAGGCCTATATCCTACCAGGCCCTACTAGTCAAGTATGACGGGCACTGAATGTCACCAAGGTCTATATCCTACCGGGCTTTACTAGTCAAGTATGACGGGCACTGAGAGTGACCAAGGTCTATATCCTACCGGGCCTTACTAGGCAAGTATGACGGGCACTGAAAGTCACCAGGGCCTATATCCTACCGGGCCCTACTAGTCAAGTGTGAGGGACACTGAAAATCACCAAGGTCTATATCATACCGGGCCCTACTAGTCAAGTATGGCGGGCACTGAATGTCACCAGGGTCTATATCGTACCGGGCCCTACTAGTCAAGTATGACGGGCACTGAAAATCACCAGGGTCTACATCCTACCGGGCCCTACTAGTCAAGTATGACGGGCACTGAAAGTCACAAAGGTCTATATCCTACCGGGCCCTACCAGTCAAGTATGAGAGACCCTGAAATTCACAAAGATCTGTATCCTACCAGGCCCTACTAGTCAAGTATGACGGGTACTGAATGTCACCAAGGTCTATATCATACCAGGCCCTACTAGTCAAGTATGACGGGCACTGAAAGTCACAAAGGTCTATATCCTACCGGGCCCCACTAATCAAGTTTGACAGACACTGAAAGTTACAAAGGTGTATATCCTACCGGGCCCTACTAGTCAAGTATGACAGGCATTGAAAGTCACCAAGGTCTATATCCAACCGGGCCCTACTACTCAAGTTTGACTGGCACTGAAAGTCACAAAGGTCTATATCCTACCGGACACTACTAGTGAAGTATGACGGGCACTGAAAGTCACCAAGGTCTATATCCTACCAGGCCCTACTAGTCAAGTACGACGGGCACTGAATGTCACAAAGGTCTATATCCTACCGGGCCCCACTAATCAAGTTTGACAGACACTGAAAGTTACAAAGGTGTATATCCTACCGGGCCCTACTAGTCAAGTATGACAGGCATTGAAAGTCACCAAGGTCTATATCCAACCGGGCCCTACTACTCAAGTTTGACTGGCACTGAAAGTCACAAAGGTCTCTATCCTACCGGACACTACTAGTGAAGTATGACGGGCACTGAAAGTCACCAAGGTCTATATCCTACCAGGCCCTACTAGTCAAGTACGACGGGCACTGAATGTCACCAAGGTCTATATCCTACCAGGCCCTACTAGTCAAGTATGGCAGGCCCTGAAAGTCACCAAGTTCTATATCCTACCGGGCCCTACAAGTCAAGTATAACAGGCTCTGAAAGTTACAAAGTTTTATATCCTACCGGGCCCTACTAGTCAAGTATGACGAGCACTGAAAGTCACCAACGTCTATATCCTACCGGGTCCTACTAGTCAAGTATGACGGGCACTGAAAGTCACAAAGGTCTATATCCTACCGGGCCCTACTAGTCAAGTATGATGGGCACTGAAAGTCACCAACGTCTATATCCTACCGGGCCCTACGAGTGAAGTATGACGGGGACTGAATGTCACCAAGATCTATATCCTACTGGGCCCTACTAGTCAAGTATGACGGGCACTGAAAGTGACCAAGGTCTATATCCTACCGGGCCCTACTAGTCAAGTATGACGGGCACTGAAAGTGACCAAGGTCTATATCCTACCGGGCCCTACTAGTCAAGTATGACGGGCACTGAATGTCACCAAGGTCTATATCCTACTGGGCCCTACTAGTCAAGTATGACGGGCACTGAAAGTGAGCAAGGTCTATATCCTACCGGGCCCTACTAGTCAAGTATGACGGGCACTGAATGTCACCAAGGTCTATATCCTACTGGGCCCTACTAGTCAAGTATGACGGGCACTGAAAGTGACCAAGGTCTATATCCTACCGGGCCCTACTAGGCAAGTATGACGGGCACTGAAAGTCACTAAGGTCTATGTCCAACCGGGCCCTACTTGTCAAGTATGACGGGGAGGTAAAGATCACCAAGGTCTATATCCTACCGGGCCCTACTAGTCAAGTATGACGGACACTGAATGCTACCAAGGTCTATATCCTACCGGGCCCTACCAGTCAAGTATGACAGGCCCTGAAATTCACAAAGGTCTATATCCTACTGGGCCCTACTAGTCAAGTATGACCCGGACTGAAAGTCACCAACGTCTATATCCTCCGGGTCCTACTACTCAAGTATGACGGACACTGAAAGTCACCAAGGTCTATATCCTATCAGGCCCTATTAGTCAAGTGTGGCCGGGACTGAAATTTACAAAGGTCTATATCCTACCAGGCCCTTTTAGTGAAGTATGATATGACGGCGACTGAAAGCACTGAACTTGGAACTTTATTCAGAAAAACTGGGTTACAGTGTAATCTGATATAGGCTAACAATGCCGAATAGTTTTAGGGAGTATATAATGAATTAATGTAAATTCAGCTAACATTATTATATTATTTATTAGAAATTCGAAAATAGTAACAGATTATTGACCCAATAATGTTATACAATGATTTCAATTCGCAGTATATAGACGTAAGTGCATATACATGCACTGATAGTAGATATTTGTTTCAGAACAAATGCATACATCAGAGCATGGGTTTGAGTGTTCAATTGTAATTATAATTTTCATTGATTGTCTTGATAATAAGTAAATAATTCAAAACGTGTCACATAGTTTCAGATATAATCAATGATACTATAACATGTTCATTTGCCTGAGGGACATTCCTAATTCAGTTTCTGCTGTATCACATTTTGAACAAAATCCGAGTTCCCTTGTAGTTTTAGGCCTATTGTAAGTAAAGCGCCCTCTTTCACTTTTCAAATTGTGATAACTGATTTCTAAGTTCTGTAATTTGGCATCTATCAATTTTTTGAAATCGAAGTGAAAGATAGCTTGAACAATTGTCGTTGGGCTGAAAGATATTGCAGTAGAAGTTTCTGTTACAATCCGGTGCTCCAGTTCTTATTTGATTTATTTTTTTTTCATTTTATTATTTTTTTTTACTATTAAATTGTGCTTTTCCCACTATGCTATACCAGTCAGATATTACGGGTACTGTAGCACCCAGATGTCTATATCCCATAGGGCTAGACCAATCGGGTATGACGGGGACTGTAACCCAGAGATCTCTATATCCCAAAGGGCTAGACCAATCAGGTATGACGGGGACTTAAACCCGCAGATGTCTATATCCCACAGGGCTAGACCAATCAGGTAAGACGGGGATTGTAACCCGCAGATGTCTATATCCCAAAGGGCTACACCAATCAGGTATGACGGGGACTGTAACCCACAGATGTCTATATCCCACAGGGCTAGACCAATCAGGTATGACGGGGACCGTAACCCACAGATGTCTATATCCCACAGGGCTATATACCAATCAGGTATGACGGGGACTGTAACCCACAGATGTCTATATCCCACAGGGTTAGACCGCTCAGGTATGACGGGGACTCTAACCCGCAGATGTCTATATCCCACAGGGCTATACCAATCAGGTATGACGGGGACTGTAACCCACAGATGTCTAAATCCCACAGGGCTATACCAATCAGGTATGACGGGGAATGTAACCCACAGAGGTCTATATCCCACAGGGCTAGACCAATCAGGTATGACGGGGACTGTAACCCACAGATGTCTATATCCTATAGGGCTATACCAATCAGGTATGACGGGGACTGTAACCCAGAGATGTCTATATCCCACAGGGCTATATACCAATCAGGTATGACGGGGACTGTAACCCACAAATATCTATATCCCACAGGGCTACACCAATCAGGTATGACGGGGACTGTAACCCACAGATGTTTATATCCCACAGGGCTATATACCAATCAGGTATGACGGGGACTGTAACCCACAGATGTCTATATCCCAAAGGGCTAGACCAATCAGGTATGACGGGGACTGTAACCCACAGATGTCTAAATCCCACAGGGCTAGACCAATCAGGTATGACGGGGACTATAGCCGACAGATGTGTATATCCCACAGGGCTAGACCAATCAGGTATGACGGGGACTGTAACCCACAGAAATCTATATTTCACAGGGCTAGACAAATCAGGTATGAAGGGGACTGTAACCCACAGATGTCTATATCCCACAGGGCCATATACCAATCAGGTATGACGGGGACTGTAACCCACAGATGTTTATATCCAACAAGGCTATCTACCAATCAGGTATGACGGGGACTGTAACCCACAGATGTCTATATCCCACAGGGCTACACCAATCAGGTATGACGGGGACTGTAACTCACAGATGTCTATATCCCACAGAGCTACACCAATCAGGTATGAAGGGGACTGTAACCCACAGAGGTTATATCCCACAGGGCTAGACCAATCAGGTATGACGGGGACTCTAACCCAGAGATGTCTATATCCCAAAGGGCTAGACCAATCAGGTATGACGGGGACTGTAACCCACAGATATCTATATCTCATAGGGCTAGACCAATCAGGTATGATGGGGACATTAACCCACAGATGTCTATATCCCACAGGGTTTTATACCAATCAGGTATGACGGGGACCATAACCCACAGATGTCTATATCCCACAGGGCTAGACCAATCAGGTATGACGGGGACTGTAACCCAAAGATGTCTATATCCCAAAGGGCTATACCAATCAGGTATGACGGGGACTGTAACCCACAGATGTCTATATCCCATAGGGCTATACCAATCAGGTATGACGGGGACTGTAACCCACAGAGGTCTATATCCCACAGGGCTAGACCAATCAGGTATGACGGGGACTGTAACGCACAGATGTCTATATCCCACAGGGCTATACCAATAAGGTATGACGGGGACTGTAACCCACAAATATTTGTATCCCACAGGGCTATATGCCAATCACGTATGACGGGGACTGTAACCCACAGATGTTTATATCCCACAGGGCTATATAGCAATCAGGTATGACGGGGACTATAACCCACAGATGTCTAGATCCCATAGGGCTATACGAATCAGGTATGTCAGGGACTGTAACCTACAGATGTCTATATCGAACAGGGCAATACCCATAAGGCATGACTGGGACTGTAACCCACAGATGTCTATATCCCACAGGGCTAAATAGGAATCAGGTATGACGGGGACTATAACCCACAGATGTCTATATCCCATAGGGCTATACCAATCAGGTATGACGGGGACTGTAACCCACAGAGGTCTATATCCCACAGGGCTAAACCAATCAGGAATGACGGGGACTGTAACCCACAGAGGTCTATATCCCACAGGGCTAGACCAATCAGGTATGACGGGGACTGTAACCCACAGATGTCTATATCCAATAGGGCTACACCAATCAGGTATGACGGGCACAGTAACCCACAGATGTCTATATCCCACAGGGCTACACCAATCAGGTATGACGGGGACTGTAACCCACAGATATCTATATCCCTCAGGGCTATATAGCAATCAGGTATGACGGGGACTGTAACCCACAGATGTCTATATCTCAAAGCGCTAGACCAATCAGGTATGACGGGGACTGTAAGCCACAGATGTCTATATCCCACAGGGCTATACTAATCAGGTATGACGGGGACTGTAACCCACAGATGTCTATATCCCACAGGGCTAGACCAATCAGGTATGACGGGGACTGTAACCCACAGATGTCTATATCCCACAGGGCTATATACCAATCAGGCATGACGGGGACGGTTACCCACAGATGTTTATATACCACAGGGCTACACCAATCAGGTATGACGGGGACTGTAACGCAGAGATGTCTATATCCAACACGGCTAGACAAATCAGTTATGGCGGGGACTATAACCTACAGATGTCTAAAACTCATAGGGCTAGACCAATGAGGTATGACGGGGAATATAACCTACAAATGTCTAAATGTCATAGGGCTAGGCCAATCAGTTATAACGGGGACTGTAACCCACAGATGTCTATATCCCAGAGGGCTAGACCAATCAGGTATGACGGGGACTGTAACCAGCAGATGTCTATTATCCACAGGGCTAGACCAATCAGGTATGGCGGGGACTGTAACTCACAGATGTCTATATCCCACAGGGCTATATACCAAATAGGTATGACGGGGACTGTAACCCGCAGATATCTATATCCCACAGGGCTAGACCTATCAGGTATGACGGGGATTGTAACCCGCAGATGTCTATATCCCACAGGGCTAGACCAATCAGGTTTGACGGGGACTGTAACCCACAGATATCTATATCCCACAGGGCTATACCAATCAGGTTTGACGGGGAATGTAACACACAGAGGTCTATATCCCACAGGGCTAGACCAATCAGGTATGACGGGGACTGTAACCCACAGATGTCTATATCCCATAGGGCTATACCAATCAGGTATGACGGGGACTGTAACCCAGAGATGTGTATATCCAACAGGGCTATATACCAATCAGGTATGACGTTGACTGTAACCCACAAATATCTATATCCCACAGGGCTATACTAATCAGGTATGACGGGGACTGTAACCCACAGATGTCTATATCCCACAGGGCTAGACCAATCAGGTATGACGGGGACTGTAACCCACAGATGTCTATATCCCACAGGGCTATATACCAATCAGGCATGACGGGGACGGTTACCCACAGATGTTTATATACCACAGGGCTACACCAATCAGGTATGACGGGGACTGTAACGCAGAGATGTCTATATCCAACACGGCTAGACAAATCAGTTATGGCGGGGACTATAACCTACAGATGTCTAAAACTCATAGGGCTAGACCAATGAGGTATGACGGGGACTATAACCTACAAATGTCTAAATGTCATAGGGCTAGGCCAATCAGGTATAACGGGGACTGTAACCCACAGATGTCTATATCCCACAGGGCTAGACCAATCAGGTATGACGGGGACTGTAACCAGCAGATGTCTATTATCCACAGGGCTAGACCAATCAGGTATGGCGGGGACTGTAACTCACAGATGTCTATATCCCACAGGGCTATATACCAATCAGGTATGACGGGGACTGTAACCCGCAGATATCTATATCCCACAGGGCTAGACCAATCAGGTATGACGGGGATTGTAACCCGCAGATGTCTATATCCCACAGGGCTACACCAATGAGGTATGACGGGGACTGTAACCCACAGATATCTATATCCCACAGGGCTATACCAATCAGGTTTGACGGGGAATGTAACCCACAGAGGTCTATATCCCACAGGGCTAGACCAATCAGGTATGACGGGGACTGTAACCCACAGATGTCTATATCCCATAGGGCTATACCAATCAGGTATGACGGGGACTGTAACCCAGAGATGTGTATATCCCACAGGGCTATATACCAATCAGGTATGACGTTGACTGTAACCCACAAATATCTATATCCCACAGGGCTATATGCCAATCAGGTATGACGGGTACTGTAACCCACAGATGTTTATATCCCACAGGGCTATACACCAATCAGGTATGACGGGGACTGTAACCCACAGATGTCTATATCCCAAAGGGCTAGACCAATCAGGTATGACGGGGACTGTGACCAACAGATGTCTAAATCCCACAGGGCTAGACCAATCAGGTATGACGGGGACTGTAACCCACAGAAAACTATATTTCACAGGGCCAGACAAATCAGGTATGAAGGGGACTGTAACCCAGAGATGTCTATATCCCACAGGGCCATATACCAATGATGTATGACGGGGACTGTAACCCACAGATGTTTATATCCAACAAGGCTATATACCAATCAGGTATGACGGGGACTGTAACCCACAGATGTCTATATCCCACAGGGCTACACCAATCAGGTATGAAGGGGACTGTAACTCACAGATGTCTATATCCCACAGGGCTACACCAATCAGGTTTGACGGGGACTGTAACCCACAGATTTCTATATCCCACAGGGCTACACCAATCAGGTATGACGGGGACTGTAACTCACAGATGTGTATATCCCACAGGGCTACAGCAATCAGGTATAACGGGGACTGTAACCCACAGATGTCTAAATCCCACAGGGCTAGACCAATCAGGTATGACGGGGACTGTATCCCACAGATGTCTATATCCCACAGGTCTACACCAATCAGGTGTGACGGGGACTGTAACCCACAGATGTCTATATCCCACAGGGCTAGACCAATCAGGTATGACTGGTATTGTAACCCACAGATGTCTATATCCCATAGGGCTAGACCAATCAGGTATGACGGGGACAGTAACCCACAGATGTCTATATCCCACAGGGTTTTATACCAATCAGGTATGACGGGGACTATAACCCACAGATGTCTATATCCCACAGGGCTAGACCAATCAGGTATGACGGGGACTGTAACCCACAGATGTCTATATCCCACAGGGTTATATACCAATCAGGTATGACGGGTACTGTAACCCAAAGATGTCTATATCCCAAAGGGCTATACCAATCAGGTATGACGGGTACTGTAACCCACAGATGTCTATATCCCATAGGGCTATACCAATCAGGTATGACGGGGACTGTAACCCACAGAGGTCTATATCCCACAGGGCTAGACCGATCAGGTATGACGGGGACTGTAACCCACAGATGTCTATATCTCACAGGGCTATACCAATCAGGTATGACGGGGACTGTAACCCAGAGATCTATATATCCCAGAGGGCTATATACCAATAACGTATGACGGGGACTGTAACCCACAGAAATCTATATTTCACAGGGCTAGACAAATCAGGTATGACGAGGACTGTAACCCACAGATGTGTATATATCCCACAGGGCTATATACCAATCAGGTATGACGAGGACTGTAAGCCACAGATGTCTGTATCCCACAGGGCTATACGAATCAGTTATGACAGGGACTGTAACCTACAGATGTCTATATCGAACAGGGCTATACCAATAAGGTATGACGGGGACTGTAACCCACAGATGTCTATATCCCACAGGGCTATACACCAATCGGGTATGACGGGGACTGTAACCCACAGATGTCTATATCCCATAGGGCTATACCAATCAGGTATGACGGGGACTGTAACCCACAGAGGTCTATATCCCACAGGGCTAGACCAATCAGGTATGACGGGGACTGTAACCCACAGATGTCTATATCCCACAGGGCTATATACCAATCAGGTATGACGGGGACTGTAACCCACAGATGTCTATATCCCAAAGGGCTAGACCAATCAGGTCTGACGGGGACTGTTACCCACAGATGTCTAAATCCCGCAGGGCTAGACCAATCAGGTATGACGGGGACTATAACCGACAGATGTGTATATCCCACAGGGCTAGACCAATCAGGTATGACGGGAACTGTAACCCACAGATAAGTATATCCCACAGGGCTAGACCAATCAGGTATGACAGAGACAGTAACCCACAGATGTTTATATCCCACAGGGCAATACGAATCAGGTACGGTGGGGATGGTAACCTACCGATATCTATATCCAACAGGTCTAGACCAATGAGGTATGACGGGGACTGTAACCCAGAGATGTCTAAATCCCACAGGGCTATATAGGAATCAGGTATGACAGGGACTGTAACCCACAGATGTCTATATCCCAAAGGGCTATATACTAATCAGGTATTACGGGGACTGTAACATACAGATGTCTATATCCCATAGGGTTATATAGCAATCAGGTATGACGGGGACTGTAACCCACAGATGTCTATATCCCACAGGGTTAGACCAATCAGGTATGACGGGGACTGTATCCCACAGATGTGTATATCACTCAGGGCTACACCAATCAGGTGTGACGGGGACTGTAACCCACAGATGTCTATATCCCACAGGGCTAGACCAATCAGGTATGACTGGTATTGTAACCCACAGATGTCTATATCCCATAGGGCTAGACCAATCAGGTATGACGGGGACTGTAACCCACAGATGTCTATATCCCACAGGTCTAAACCAACCAGGTAAGACGGGGACTGTAACCCACAGATGTCTATATCTCATAGGGCTAGACCAATCAGGTATGACGGGGACTGTAACCCACCGATGTCTATATCCCACAGGGGTATATACCAATCAGGTATGACGGGGACTGTAACCCACAGATGTCTATATCCCACAGGGCTATACCAATCAGGTATGACGGGTACTGTAACCCACAGATGTCTATATCCCATAGGGCTATACCAATCAGGTATGACGGGGACTGTAACCCACAGAGGTCTATATCCCACAGGGCTAGACCAATCAGGTATGACGGGGACTGTAACCCACAGATGTCTATATCTCACAGGGCTATACCAATCAGGTATGACGGGGACTGTATCCCACAGATGTGTATATCCCACAGGGCTATACCAATGATGTATGACGGGCACTGTAACCTACTGATGTCTTTATCCCACAGGGCTAGACCGATCAGGTATGACGGGGACTGTAACCCACAGATGTCTATATCCCACAGGGCTAAATAGGAATCAGGTATGACGAGGACTGTAACCCACAGATGTGTATATCCCACAGGGTTAGACTAATCAGGTATGACGGGGACTGTAACCCACAGATGTCTATATCCCACAGGGCTATATACCAATCAGGTATGACGGGGACTGTAACCCACAGATGTCTATATCCCACAGGGCTTTATACCAATCAGGTATGACGGGGACTGTAACCCACAGATGTCTATATCCCAAAGGGCTATACCAATCAGGTATGACGGGGACTGTAACCCACAGATGTCTATATCCCACAGGGCTAGACCAATCAGGTATGACGGGGACTGTAACCCACAGATGTCTATATCCCACAGGGCTATACCAATCAGGTATGACGGGGACTGTAACCCACAGATGTCTATATCCCACAGGGCTATACCAATCAGGTATGACGGGGACTGTAACCCACAGAGGTCTATATCCCACAGGGCTAGACCAATCAGGTATGACGGGGACTGTAACCCACAGATGTCTATATCCCACAGGGCTATATACCAATCAGGTATGACGGGGACTGTAACCCACAGATGTCTATATCCCACGGAGCCATATACCAATCAGGTATGACGGGGACTGTAACCCACAGATGTCTATATCCCACAGGGCAATACGAATCAGGTACGGTGGGGATGGTAACCTACAGATTTCTATATCCAACAGGGCTAGACCAATCAGGTATGACGGGGACTGTAACCCAGAGATGTCTATATCCCACAGGGCTATATAGGAATCAGGTATGACGGGGACTGTAACCCACAGATGTCTATATCCCAAAGGGCTATATATTTATCAGGTATGACGGGGACTATAACACACAGATGTCTATATCCCATAGTGCTATACCAATCAGGTATGTCGGGGACTGGAACCTACCGATATCTATATCCAACAGGGCTAGACCAATCAGGTATGACGGGGACTGTAACCCAGAGATGTCTAAATCCCACAGGGCTATATAGGAATCAGGTATGACGGGGACTGTAACATAGAGATGTCTATATCCCATAGGGTTATATACCAATCAGGTATGACGGGGACTGTAACCCACAGATGTCGATATCCCAAAGGGCTAGAACAATCAGGTATGACGGGGACTGTAACCCACAGATGTCTAAATCCCGCAGGGCTAGAGTAATCAGGTATGACGGGGACTATAACCGACAGATGTGTATATCCCACAGGGCTAGACCAATCAGGTATGACGGGGACTGTAACCCACAGATATCTATATCCGACAGGGCTAGACCAATCAGGTATGACAGAGACTGTAACCCACAGATGTCTATATCCCACAGGGCTATACGAATCAGGTATGGCGGGGATGGTAACCTACCGATATCTATATCCAACAGGGCTAGACCAATCAGGTATGACGGGGACTGTAACCCAGAGATGTCTAAATCCCACAGGGCTATATAGGAATCAGGTATGACGGGGACTGTAACCCACAGATGTCTATATCCCACAGGGCTAGACGAATCAGGTATGATAGAGACTGTAACCCACAGATGTCTATTTCCCACAGGGCTATACCAATCATGTATGACGGGGACTGTAACCCACAGATGTCTATATCCCACAGGGCCATATATAAATCAGGTATAACGGGGACTGTAACCCACAGATGTCTTTATCCCAAAGGGCTAGACCAATCAGGTATGACGGGGAATGTAACCCACAGATGTCCATGTCCCACAGGGCTATACCAATCAGTTATGACGGGGACAGTAACCCACAGATGTATATAACCCACTGCTCTATACCAATCAGGTATGACGGGGACTGTAACCCACAGATGTCTATATCCCACAGGGCTATACACCAATCAGGTATGGCGGGGAATGTAACCGACAGATGTTTATATAACACAGGGCTACACCAATCAGGTATGACGGGGACTGTAGCCCACAGATGTCTATATCCCATAGGGCTAGACCAATCAGGTATGACGGGGACTGTAACCCACAGATGTCTATATCGAACAGGGCTATATAGTAATCAGGTATGACGGTGACTGTAACCCACAGATGTCTATATCCCAAAGGGCTAGACCAATCAGGTATGACGGGGACTGTAACCCACAGATGTCTATATCCCACAGGGCTATATACCAATCCGGTATGACGGAGACTGTAACCCGCAGATGCCTATATCCCACAGGGCTATATACCAATCAGGTATGACGGGGACTGTAACCCACAGATGTCTATATGCCACAGGGCTACACCAATCAGGTATGAAGGGGACTGTAACTCACAGATATCTATGTCGCACAGGGCTATACCAATCAGGTATGACGGGGACTGTAACCCACAGATGTCTATATCCCACAGGGCTACACCAATCAGGTATGACGGAGAATGTAACTGACAAATGTGTATATCCCACAGGGCTACAGCAATCAGGTATGACGGGGACTGTAACCCACAGATGTCTAAATCCCACAGGGCTAGACCAATCAGGTATGACGGGGACTGTATCCCACAGATGTGTATATCCCTCAGGGTTACACCAATCATGTGTTACGGGGACTGTAGCCCAGAGATGTCTATATCCTACAGGGCTAGACGAATTAGGTATGACTGGTATTGTAACCCACAGATGTCTATATCCCATAAGGCTAGACCAATCAGGTATGACGGGGACTATAACCGACAGATGTGTATATCCCACAGGGCTAGACCAATCAGGTATGACGGGAACTGTAACCCACAGATATGTATATCACACAGGGCTAGACCAATCAGGTATGACAGAGACTGTAACCCACAGATGTTTATATCCCACAGGGCAATACGAATCAGGTACGGTGGGGATGGTAACCTACCGATATCTATATCCAACAGGGCTAGACCAATCAGGTATGACGGGGACTGTAACCCAGAGATGTCTAAATCCCACAGGGCTATATAGGAATCAGGTATGACGGGGACTGTAACCCACAGATGTCTATATCCCAAAGGGCTATATACTTATCAGGTATGACGGGGACTGTAACATACAGATGTCTATATCCCATAGGGTTATATAGCAATCAGGTATGACGGGGACTGTAACCCACAGATATCTATATCCCACAGGGTTTGACCAATCAGGTATGACGGGGACTATAACCCACAGATTTCTATATCCCTGAGGGCTATATACCTTTCAGGTGTAACGGGGACTGTAACCAACAGATGTATATATCCCAGAGGGCTATATACCAATCAGGTATGACGGGGACTGTAACCCACAGATGTCGATATCCCAAAGGGCTAGACCAATCAGGTATGACGGGGACTGTAACCCACAGATGTCTAAATCCCGCAGGGCTAGAGCAATCAGGTATGACGGGGACTATAACCGACAGATGTGTATATCCCACAGGGCTAGACCAATCAGGTATGACGGGGACTGTAACCCACAGATATCTATATCCCACAGGGCTAGACCAATCAGGTATGACAGAGACTGTAACCCACAGATGTCTATATCCCACAGGGCTATACGAATCAGGTATGGCGGGGATGGTAACCTACCGATATCTATATCCAACAGGGCTAGACCAATCAGGTATGACGGGGACTGTAACCCAGAGATGTCTAAATCCCACAGGGCTATATAGGAATCAGGTATGACGGGGACTGTAACCCACAGATGTCTATATCCCACAGGGCTAGACCAATCAGGTATGACGGGGACTGTAAGCCACAGATGTCTATATCCCACATGGCTAGACCAATGAGGTATGACGGGGACTGTAACCCACAGATGTCTATATCCCACAGGGCTAGACCAATCAGGTATGACGGGGACTGTAACCCGCAGATGTCTATATCCCACAGGGCTAGACCAATCAGGTATGACGGGGATTGTAACCCGCAGATGTGTATATCCCACAGGGCTAGACCAATGAGGTATGACGGGGACTGTAACCCACAGATATCTATATCCCACAGGGCTATACCAATCAGGTATGACGGGGACTGTAACCCACAGATGTCTATATCCCATAGGGTTATATAGCAATCAGGTATGACGGGGACTGTAACCCACAGATGTGTATATCCCACAGGGTTAGACCAATCAGTTAAGACGGGGACTATAACCCACAGATTTCTATATCCCTCAGGGCTATATACCAATCAGGTATAACGGGGACTGTAACAAACAGATGTCTATATCCCACAGGCCTAGACCAATCAGGTATGACGGGGACTGGAACCCGCAAATGTCTATATCCCACAGGGCAAGACCAATCAGGTATGACGGGGATTGTAACCCACAGATGTCTATATCCTACAGGGCTAGACCAATGAGGTATGACGGGGAACTGTAACCCACAGATATCTATATCCCACAGGGCTATACCAATCAGGTATGACGGGGAATGTAACCCACAGAGGTCTATATCCCAAAGGGTTAGACGAATCAGGTATGGCGGGGACTGTAACCTACAGATGTCTATATCCCACAGGGCTATATACCGATCAGGTATGACGGGTACTTTAACCCACAGATGTCTATAACCCACAGGGCTATATAGGAATCAGGTATGACGGGGACTATAACCCACAGATGTCTATATCCCACAGGACTAGACCAATCAGGTATGACGGGGATAGTAACCCACAGATGTCTATATCCCACAGGGCTATATACCAATCAGGTATGACGGGTACTGTAACCCACAGATGTCTTTTTCCCACATGGCTAGACTATTCAGGTATGACGGGCACTGTAACCTACAGATGTCTATATCCCAAAGGGCTAGACCGATCAGGTATGACGGGGACTGTAACTCACAGATGTCTATATCCCACAGGGCTATATACCAATCAGGTATGACGGGGACTGTAACCCAGAGATCTCTATATCCCACAGCGCTATACCAATCAGGTATGACGGGGACTGTAACCCACAGATGTCTATATCCCACAGCGCTATACCAATCAGGTATGACGGGGACTGTAACCCACAGATGTATATATCCCACAGGGCTATATACCAATCAGGTATGACGGGGACTGTAACCCACAGATGTCTATATCCCACAGGGTTAGACCGCTCAGGTATGACGGGGACTATAACCCACAGATGTCTATATCCCACAGGGCTATATACCAATCAGGTATGACGGGGACTATAACCCACAGATGTCTATATCCCACAGAGCTATACCAATCAGGTATGACGGGGACTGTAACTCAGAGGTGTCTATATCCAACAGGGCTATATACCAATCAGGTATGAAGGGGACTGTAATCCACAGATGTTTTTATCCCAGGGGGTATATACCAATCAGGTATGAAGGGGACTGTAGCCCACAGATATTTATATCCCACAGGGCTATATACCAAACAGGTATGACGTGGACTGTAACCCACAGATGTCTACATCCCACACGGCTATATACCAATCAGGTATGAGGGGGACTGTAACTCACAGATGTCTATATCCCCAAGGGCTAGACGAATCAGGTATGGCGGGAAATGTAACCCACAGATGTTTATATACCACAGGGCTACACCAATCAGGTATGACGGGGACTGTAACGCACAGATGTCTATATCCAACAGGGCTAGACGAATCAGTTATGGCGGGGGAGTATAACGTACAGATGTCTAAAACTCAGAGGGCTAAACCAATGAGGTATTACGGGGACTATAACCTACAAATGTCTAAATCTCATAGGGCTAGACCAATCAGGTATGACGGAGACTGTAACCCACAGATGTCTATATCCCACAGGGCTAGACGAATCAGGTATGATAGAGACTGTAACCCACAGATGTCTATTTCCCACAGGGCTATACCAATCAGGTATGACGGGGACTGTAACCCACAGATGTCTATATCCCACAGGGCCATATATCAATCAGGTATAATGGGGACTGTAACCGACAGATGTCTTTATCCCAAAGGGCTAGACCAATCAGGTATGACGGGGAATGTAACCCACAGATGTCTATGTCCCACAGGGCTATACCAATCAGTTATGACGGGGACAGTAACCCACAGATGTATATAACCCACAGGGCTATATACCAATCAGGTATGACGGGGACTGTAACCCACAGATGTCTATATCCCACAGGGCTATACACCAATCAGGTATGGCGGGGAATGTAACCGACAGATGTTTATATAACACAGGGCTACACCAATCAGGTATGACGGGGACTGTAACCCACATATGTGTGTATCCCACAGGGCTAGACCAATCAGGTATGACGGGGACTGTAACCCACAGATGTCTATATCGAACAGGGCTATATAGTAATCAGGTATGACGGTGACTGTAACCCACAGATGTCTATATCCCAAAGGGTTAGACCAATGAGGTATGACGGGGACTGTAACCCACAGATGTCTATATCCCACAGGGATATATACCAATCAGGTATGACGGGGACTGTAACCCGCAGATGCCTATATCCCACAGGGCTATATACCAATCAGGTATGACGGGGACTGTAACCCACAGATGTCTATATGCCACAGGGCTACACCAATCAGGTATGAAGGGGACTGTAACTCACAGATATCTATATCCCATAGGGCTACACCAATCAGGTATGACGGGGACTGTAACCCACAGATGTCTATATCCCACAGGGCTACACCAATCAGGTATGACGGAGAATGTAACTGACAAATGTGTATATCCCACAGGGCTACAGCAATCAGGTATGACGGGGACTGTAACCCACAGATGTCTAAATCCCACAGGGCTAGACCAATCAGGTATGACGGGGACTGTATCCCACAGATGTCTTTATCCCTCAGGGTTACACCAATCAGGTGTTACGGGGACTGTAACCCACAGATGTCTATATCCCACAGGGCTAGACCAATTAGGTATGACTGGTATTGTAACCCACAGATGTCTATATCCCATAGGGCTAGACCAATCAGGTATGACGGGGACAGTAACCCACAGATGTCTATATCCCACAGGGTTTTATACTAATCAGGTATGACGGGGACTATAACCCACAGATTTCTATATCCCACAGGGCTAGACCAATCAGGTATGACTTGGACTGTAACCCACCGATGTCTATATCCCACAGGGTTATATACCAATCAGGTATGACGGGTACTGTAACCCACAGATGTCTATATCCCATAGGGCTATACCAATCAGGTATGACGGGGACTGTAACGCTCAGATGTCTATATCCCATAGGACTATACCAATCAGGTATGACGGGGACTGTAACCCACAGGTCTAGACAAATCAGGTTTGACGGGGACTGTAACCCACAGATGTCTATATCCTATAGGGCTAGACCAATCAGGTATGACGGGGACAGTAACCCACAGATGTCTATATCCCACAGGGTTTTATACCAATCAGGTATGACGGGGACTATAACCCACAGATGTCTATATCCCACAGGGCTAGACCAATCAGGTATGACGGGGACTGTAACCCACCGATGTCTATATCCCACAGGGTTATATACCAATCAGGTATGACGGGTACTGTAACCCAAAGATGTCTATATCCCAAAGGGCTATACCAATCAGGTATGACGGGTACTGTAACCCACAGATGTCTATATCCCATAGGGCTATACCAATCAGGTATGACGGGGACTGTAACCCACAGAGGTCTATATCCCACAGGGCTAGACCAATCAGGTATGACGGGGACTGTAACCCACAGATGTCTATATCCCACAGGGCTAGACCAATCAGGTATGACGGGGACTGTAACCCAGAGATCTATATATCCCAGAGGGATATATACCAATAAGGTATGACAGGGACTGTAACCCACAGAAATCTATATTTGACAGGGCTAGACAAATCAGGTATGACGAGGACTGTAACCCACAGATCTGTATATAACCCACAGGGCTATATACCAATCAGGTATGACGAGGACTGTAACCCACAGATATCTATATCCCACAGAGCCATATACCAATCAGGTATGACAGGGACTGTAAGCCACAGATGTCTGTATCCCACAGGGCTATACGAATCAGTTATGACAGGGATTGTAACCTACAGATGTCTATATCGAACAGGGCTATACCAATAAGGTATGACGGGGACTGTAACCTACAGATGTCTATATCCCACAGGGCTATACACCAATCAGGTATGACGGGGACTGTAACCCACAGATGTCTATATCTCACAGGGCTATATACCAATCAGGTATGACGGGGACTGTAACCCACAGATGTCTAAATCCCGCAGGGCTAGACTAATCAGGTATGACGGGGACTATAACCGACAGATGTGTATATCCCACAGGGCTAGACCAATCAGGTATGACGGGGACTGTAACCCACAGATATCTATATCTCACAGGGCTAGACCAATCAGGTATGACAGAGACTGTAACCCACAGATGTCTATATCCCACAGGGCAATACGAATCAGGTACGGCGGGGATGGTAACCTACCGATATCTATATCCAACAGGGCTAGACCAATCATGTATGACGGGGACTGTAACCCAGAGATGTCTAAATCACACAGGGCTATATAGGAATCAGGTATGACGGGGACTGTAACCCACAGATGTCTATATCCCAAAGGGCTATATACTAATCAGGTATGACGGGAACTGTAACATACAGATGTCTAATCCCATAGGGTTATATAGCAATCAGGTATGACGGGGACTGTAACCCACAGATGTCTATATCCCACAGGGTTAGACCAATCATGTATGACGGGGACTATAACCCACAGATTTCTATATCCCTCAGGGCTATATACCAATCAGGTGTAACGGGGACTGTAACCCACAGATGTCTATATCCCAGAGGGCTATATACCAATCAGGTATCACGGGGACTGTAATCCACAGATGTCGATATCCCAAAGGGCTAGACCAATCAGGTATGACGGGGACTGTAACCCACAGATGTCTAAATCCCGCAGGGCTAGACCAATCAGGTATGACGGGGACTATAACCGACAGATGTGTATATCCCACAGGGCTAGACCAATCAGGTATGACGGGGACTGTAACCCACAGATATCTATATCCCACAGGGCTAGACCAATCAGGTGTGACAGAGACTGTAACCCACAGATGTCTATATCCCATAGGGCTATACGAATCAGGTATGGCGGGGATGGTAACCTACCGATATCTATATCCAACAAGGCTAGACCAATCAGGTATGACGGGGACTGTAACCCAGAGATGTCTAAATCCCACAGGGCTATATAGGAATCAGGTATGACGGGGACTGTAACCCACAGATGTCTATATCCCAAAGGGCTATATACTAATCAGGTATGACGGGGACTGTAACCCACAGATCTCTATATCCCATAGGGTTATATAGCAATCAGGTATGACGGGGACTGTAACCCACAGATGTCTATATCCCACAGGGTTAGACCAATCAGTTATGACGGGAACTATAACCCACAGATTTCTATATCCCTGAGGGCTATATACCAATCAGGTATAACGGGGACTGTAAACCACAGATGTCTATATCCCACAGGGCTAGACCAATCAGGTATGACGGGGACTGTAAGCTACAGATGTCTATATCCCACATGGCTAGACCAATGAAGTATGACGGGGACTGTAACCCGCAGATGTCTACATCCCACAGGGCTGGACCAATCAGGTATGACGGAGATTGTAACACGCAGATGTGTATATCCCACAGGGCTAAACCAATGAGGTATGATGGGGACTGTAACCCACAGATACCTATATCCCACAGGGCTATACCAATGAGGTATGACGGGGACTGTAACCCACAGATGTCTATATCCCATAGGGTTATATAGCAATCTGGTATGACGGGGACTGTAACCCACAGATGTCTATATCCCACAGGGTTAGACCAATCAGTTATGACGGGGACTATAACCCACAGATTTCTATATCCCTCAGGGCTATATATCAATCAGGTGTAACGGGGACTGTAACCCACAGATGTCTATATCCCAGAGGGCTATATACCAATCAGGTATGACGGGGACTGTAACCCACAGATGTCGATATCCCAAAGGGCTAGACCAATGAGGTATGACGGGGACTGTAACCCACAGATGTCTACATCCCGCAGGGCTAGACCAATCAGGTATGACGGGGACTATAACCGACAGATGTGTATATCCCACAGGGCTAGACCAATCAGGTATGACGGGGACTGTAACCCACAGATATCTATATCCCACAGGGCTAGACCAATCAGGTATGACAGAGACTGTAACCCACAGATGTCTATATCCCACAGGGCTATACGAATCAGGTATGGCGGGGATGGTAACCTACCGATATCTATATCCAACAGGGCTAGACCAGTCAGGTATGACGGGGACTGTAACCCAGAGATGTCTAAATCCCACGGGGCTATATAGGAATCAGGTATGACGGGGACTGTAACCCACAGATGTCTATATCCCAAAGGGCTATATACTAATCAGGTATGACGGGGACTGTAACCCACAGATGTCTATCTCCCATAGGGTTATATAGCAATCAGGTATGACGGGGACTGTAACCCACAGATGTCTATATCCCACAGGGTTAGACCAATCAGTTATGACGGGGACTATAACCCACAGATTTCTATATCCCTGAGGGCTATATACCAATCAGGTATAACGGGGACTGTAACCCACAGATGTCTATATCCCACAGGGCTAGACCAATCAGGTATGACGGGGACTGTAAGCCACAGATGTCTATATCCCACATGGCTAGACCAATGAGGTATGACGGGGACTGTAACCCGCAGATGTCTATATCCCACAGGGCTACACCAATCAGGTATGACGGGGATTGTAACCCGCATATGTGTATATCCCACATGGCTAGACCAATGAGGTATGACGGGGACTGTAACCCACAGATATCTATATCCCACAGGGGTATACCAATCAGGTATGACGGGGACTGTAACCCACTGATGTCTATATCCCATAAGGTTATATAGCAATCAGGTATGACGGGGACTGTAACCCACAGATGTCTATATCCCACAGGGTTAGACCAATCAGTTATGATGGGGACTATAACCCACAGATTTCTATATCCCTCAGGGCTATATACCAATCAGGTATAACGGGGACTGTAACAAACAGATGTCTATATCCCACAGGGCTAGACCAATCAGGTATGACGGGGACTGTAAGCCACAGATGCCTATATCCCACATGGCTAGACCAATCAGGTATGACGGGGACTGTAACCCGCAGATGTCTATATCCCACAGGGCTAGACCAATCAGGTATGACGGGGATTGTAGCCCACAGATGTCTATATCCTACAGGGCTAGACCAATGAGGTATGACGGGGACTGTAACCCACAGATATCTATGTCGCACAGGGCTATACCAATCAGGTATGACGGGAAATGTAACCCACAGAGGTCTATATCCCAAAGGGTTAGACGAATCAGGTATGGCGGGGACTGTAACCTACAGATGTCTATATCCAACAGGGCTATATACCGATCAGGTATGACGGGTACTATAACCCACAGATGTCTATAACCCACAGGGCTATATAGGAATCAGGTATGACTGGGACTATAACCTACAGATGTCTATATCCCACAGGACTAGACCAATCAGGTATGACGGGGATAGTAACCCACAGATGTCTATATCCTACAGGGCTATATACCAATCAGGTATGACGGGTACTGTAACCCACAGATGTCTTTTTCCCACATGGCTAGACTATTCAGGTATGACGGGCACTGTAACCTACAGATGTCTATATCCCAAAGGGCTAGAACGATCAGGTATGACGGGGACTGTAACTCACAGATGTCTATATCCCACAGGGCTATATACCAATCAGGTATGACGGGGACTGTAACCTAGAGATCTCTATATCCCACAGCGCTATACCAATCAGGTATGACGGGGACTGTAACCAACAGATGTCTATATCCCACAGCGCTATACCAATCAGGTATGACGGGGACTGTAACCCACAGATGTATATATCCCACAGGGCTATATACCAATCAGGTATGACGGGGACTGTAACCCACAGATGTCTATATCCCACAGGGTTAGACAGCTCAGGTATGACGGGGACTGTAACCCACAGATGTTTATATCCCACAGCGCTATACCAATCAGGTATGACGGGGACTATAACCCACAGATGTATATATCCCACAGGGCTATATACCAATCAGGTATGACGGAGACTATAACCCACAGATGTCTATATCCCACAGGGCCATATACCAATCAGGTATGAAGGGGACTGTAATTCACAGATGTTTGTATCCCAGGGGGTATATACCAATCAGGTATGAAGGGGACTGTAGCCCACAGATATTTATATCCCAGAGGGCTATATACCAAACAGGTATGACGTGGACTGTAACCCTCAGATGTCTACATCCCACAGGGCTATATACCAATCAGGTATGAAGGGGACTGTAACTCACAGATGTCTATATCCCCAACGGCTAGACCAATCAGGTATGGCGGGAAATGTAACCCACAGATGTTTATATACCACAGGGCTACACCAATCAGGTATGACGGGGACTGTAACGCACAGATGTCTGTATCCAACACGGCTAGACGAATCAGTTATGGCGGGGGAGTATAACGTACAGATGTCTAAAACTCAGAGGGCTAAACCAATGAGGTATGACGGGGACTATAACCTTCAAATGTCTAAATCTCATAGGGCCATATACCAATCAGGTATGGTAGAGACTGTAACCCACAGATGTCTATATCCCACAGGGCTAGACGAATCAGGTATGATAGAGACTGTAACCCACAGATGTCTATTTCCCACAGGGCTATACCAATCAGGTATGACGGGGACTGTAACCCACAGATGTCTATATCCCACAGGGCCATATACCAATCAGGTATAACGGGGACTGTAACCCACAGATGTCTTTATCCCAAAGGGCTAGACCAATCAGGTATGGCGGGGAATGTAACCCACAGATGTCTATGTCCCACAGGGCTATACCAATCAGTTATGACGGGGACAGTAACCCACAGATGTATATAACCCACAGGGCTATATACCAATCAGGTATGACGGGGACTGTAACCCACAGATATCTATATCCCAATGGGCTATACACCAATCAAGTAAGGCGGGGAATGTAACCGACAGATGTTTATATAACACAGGGCTACACCAATCAGGTATGACGGGCACTGTAACCCACATATGTGTGTATCCCACAGGGCTAGACCAATCAGGTATGACGGGGACTGTAACCCACAGATGTCTATATCGAACAGGGCTATATAGTAATCAGGTATGACGGTGACTGTAACCCACAGATGTCTATATCCCAAAGGGCTAGACCAATCAGGTATGACGGGGACTGTAACCCACAGATGTCTATATCCCACAGGGCTATATACCAATCCGGTATGACGGGGACTGTAACCCACAGATGTCTATATGCCACAGGGCTATATGCCAATCAGGTATGACGGGGACTGTAACCCACAGATGTCTATATCCCACAGGGCTATATACCAATCAGGTATGACGGGGACTGTAACCCACATATGTATATATCCCACAGAACTAGACCAATCAGGTATGACTGGTACTGTAACCCACAGATGTCTATATCCAACAGGGTTATATAGGAAACAGGTATGACGGGGACTGTAACCCACAGATGTCTATATCCCACAGGGTTATATACCAATCAGGTATGACGGGGATTGTAACCCACAGATGTGTATATATCCCACAGGGCTATATTCCAATCAGGTATGACGGGGACTGTAACCTACAGATGTCTATATCCAACAGGGCTATATACCAATCAGGTATGACGGGGACTATAACCCACGTCTATATCCCACAGGGCTATACCAATCAGGTATGAGGGGGACTGTAACCCACAGATGTCTATATCCCACAGGACTAGAACAATCATGTATGACGGGGACTGTAACCCACAGATGTCTATATCCCACAGGGCTATATACCAATCAGGTATGACGGGGACTGTAACCCACAGATGTCTATATCCCACAGGGCTAGACCAATCAGGTATGACTTGGACTGTAACCCATAGATGTCTATAACCAACAGGGCTATATACCAATCAGGTATGACGGGAACTGTAACTCACCGATGTATATATCCCACAGGGCTAGACCAATCAGGTATGACGGGAACTGTAACCCACCGATGTATATATCCCACAGGGCTATATACCAATCAGGTATGACGGGGACTGTAACCCACCGATGTATATATCCCACACGGCTATACCAATCAGGTATGACGGGGACTGTAACCCACCGATGTATATATCCCACACGGCTATACCAATCAGGTATGACGGGGACTGTAACCCACCGATGTATATATCCCACAGGGCTATATACCAATCAGGTATGAGGGGGACTGTAACCCACAGACGTCTATATCCCACAGGGCTATATACCAATCAGGTATGACGGGGACTGTAACCCACCGATGTATATATCCCACAAGGCTATAATACTCATATATCGTGGCGATTGTCACCCACTTGTATCAGTATCACAATGGGTTGTATAAGTCAAATATGAAGGAGACTAAAATCTGACGATATCTGTATCCCACTGGGTCCTACCAGTCATGAGTGAGCAAGACTGTAACCCACCAGTATTTGTATCCACTAGGTTCTACCAGTCAGGAATGATGGACATGGTAAACCACCAGTATATGTATCCCACTGAGTGTTTACAGAACAAAATACTTACAGATAACATTTTTATGAGCACATAAGTAAAGTCATGAAGGCAGGCGGGTATTCGTCGTTATGAGCTTATTATATGTATTTCTTTGGGAACAAAAATCATGCACATACATAAGTAATTAACATTCACTTTATTAACTGTTTTCAGTGTCAACACATTACGTTTTTGATTGGACTAAGTTTGATGTCTACGGTGGAATCTGATTGGCCGTGCCTTTTTAACAAACCGTGTGTTTGTGACTACAACTTCAAAGGAGTAGATTGTACCGGAATAGGATTAACTGCGATACCACCCTTCATTAATTATCTGGGTGGTAATTGGAATATGGACTTCAGTAACAACAATTTAACACATCTGCCCGAGGCGGCCTTCAAGAACATAACGCTAGCGTCACTCCGTTTGTCCAACAACGCTCTTACTTTTATTGCCGATGGTGCACTGCATGGAAGCGAATATACACTGAATACCCTGTATCTGGACAACAATATGTTATCAGAAGTCCCGAAAGAGGTGGCAAAATTCAAAGGTCTTTATGAACTGCACTTGGATGGAAACCCAATGAATTCTTTTGATACTGACATAATGTCAAACATATCAAAGAAACTTGGGACATTTGTTTTTGGATCAAAAGAAATGACAGTATGGCCAGAAGCTGTTAATGGGTTAGTCCAGGTTAACGATTTGACTATACGAAATGCCGCATTTGAAACAATCCCTGACAATGCATTCACAAATCTTACCAATATCTATACCCTGACACTAGCGTCAACGAATGTGCGGCATCTGCCGACTTCAATGAAGAACACGAGAATGTTTAAATTAGAACTTGACGTTAATACACAGCTAAAAACAAACGGGTTTCCACCGGAAGCTTTCGAAAATTTGTCAGAATTACGCCAGTTTTATATCAACGAAGGTGGAATGGAAACGTTACCGCCGATTTTTTCCGAGTTGTCGGTCTTAGCAGTTTTGGATATAACAGATACACCCTTAAAATATCTAAAGGATGATGTGTTCCCGAAAAATTTCAGTACGATATTTTTCGAATTTAGCAGTAATAATTCTCTTTTTGACCATGTTCCGTCAATTTTATCAAAAACAAAATCGTTATCTACTCTAGTCTTGACATACAATAAAATTACCTGCATAAACGAAACGGATTTCGCAGAATTGGATCAACTTTTCTGGCTTCATCTTTCCGGCAATCCAATTAAAACCATATCGGACGCTGCATTCAAGCGAAATCCAAAACTTTATGAACTATATCTAGATAATACTGAAATAACAACAATACCAAAAGCTATTCAAAATGCACACAGGCTGTCGAGTTTGTTCCTGTCAAACACAAAAATTGAATGCACATGTAAAAACCTGGATTGGATGAAATATTGGGACAGCAAGCCAAAGAATTTCCAGATTCACGGTGATTGTTACAACATCAGGATGTCTCTTATTGATTATGTTAACAAAGAAATACCGAAGTGTTGAATTAAATGATTGCTGAACACGAATAAATGAAGAACAAGACATATTACGTAGACTTTTATTCAATGACGTTTCAAGTAGATAAAATGCAAGATCTTACTTTATGATAACGTTATGCAATGGGTTTATAAATTACTTAAGATTTCATGATTCGGAGCTACATGACATGTACTATGATGATGATAGGGAGCAATCGCAATCAGTACAAAGCTGGGCTGTCTGATGGCGGTCATGTAGACGAATTATTATGTTGATGTTAGGCGGTAATCAGTACAAAGCTGGGTTGTCTGATGGCGGTCATGTAGACGAATTATTATGTTGATGTTAGGGGGTAATCAGTACAAAGCTGGGCTGTCTGATGGCGGTCATGTAGACGAATTATTATGTTGATGTTACGCGGTAATCAGTACAAAGCTGGGCTGTCTGATGGCGGTCATGTAGACGAATTATTATGTTGATGTTTGGGGGTAATCAGTAAAAAGCTGGGCTGTCTGATGGCGGTCATGTAGACGAATTATTATGTTGATGTTCGGGGGTAATCAGTACAAAGCTGGGCTGTCTGATGGCGGTCATGTAGACGAATTATTATGTTGATGTTCGGGGGTAATCAGTACAAAGCTGGGCTGTCTGATTGCGGTCATGTAGACGAATTATTATGTTGATGTTCGGTACAAAAAATCAGTACAAAGCAGGGCTGTCTAGCGGCAGTCATGTCGGCGCAATTATGGAGTAATCAGCACAAAACTGGGATATCTGGTGGCGGTCATGTAGGCAAATTGTGACGTTGATATTAGGTAGGGAGGCCCTAACTCTTTCCTTAAAAACACACGAGATACACTTTTTAGATACCTTTAAATAATTTATTTGTATCACAATATACCAGAGAATAAGTAAGTTACAAAGCATGTTTTATAGTCAACAAATTCTGAAAATTTCACGGGTTTATATCGAGTACTTTACAAGATATGAGGATTTGAAAATGGACAATATTGCATTTTTACACCTTTCTCAAGCAAATGAAAATGCACAACCTCGCAAATTTTATGAGCGTATAACTTAATCAGCTATGCATAAAATTTGTGATTTATTTATATTAATCTACTCTATGTACTACAGGTATTACGGAAAAAGATAAAAACATTGGTTGTAGGTCTTATTATCTCAAATATAATCTCTTAAACTTGACGAAGAATGGTTTTTTACTTTGATGAAGGTCATTTTTCTAAAAACTTATACAAGGATTCATAATAATGTAAAAACTTATTTAAAATGGTTACTTATGAGGATATTTGAAGGAATTTAGATTGTATGACAAAAAATAAGCTCTGTATAAGCAAAAACATTTTTACCGAAATCAGGGGCGGATAACTCTTTAAAAAATGTAGTATAGCTTAATGTTTTATATTAATCTACTGTATGTATTATATTCATTATTTTAAAAACACAAAAACTTTTATTAAAAGTGTTAAAATCTCAAATATAAACTCTTCATGAATACAAATTGTCGTAAAGTTTGGTTGATTTCAATTCCTCTTCTTTATTTTTCCTTCATGATAATCCTTCAGAATTAACAGGAAACCTGATAATTAGTCATTGTCTTTCATTAATATGAATACCCAGTTTATTAAGATCGCTAATTAATATCTTGAAAGCTGTTAAAATGTACGAAATGAAGGTTGATATTTGCTAGGTCAAACAGCCGGTTGAGGTGATATTACGTAATAATTTAGCCGCACAGGTGACAGGTGATCGCCCTAGACGGCGTTACCTCGATATACCCTCGATATATTGAAAATATTGCAACTTGATTGGGAAGTCAACTATAAAAGATATTATAGAATTCGTCGTGGGACTGGCCATCTGATTGGACATGACGAAGAGTCAACTCTGTCGCTGGTGTTTTCGTGCGAGCTGTACTGAAAAACACACTTTTTCGAGTGCCAATTACAGGTATATCGGGAATATTAAATTTAGAATTATTTTCTATAAAGTCTTCAATACACAGTTATCTAAATAAAAAATTACAAATTAAAAACCTTTATTATTTTTTTTTTTTCGTGAATCTTAGGTCACGCGACGATTGGCGTTTCGTAGTACCATAACACAACTTGTTCTCTCATTGTTATATATTTGTTCTCTCATTTTAATATCTACAGTGGCGGATTTATAGGGATCGCTCCCCCTTTTTGCCACAATTATGAGCAAATCTTCAGATTTCGCCCCTAAATTGGCAGAGTATTTTGGTTTATATTGGACTTTCACTTGTGCGCCCCCCCCCTCCCATTTCGGAAATTCTGGATTCGCCACTGATATAAATACCAAAATTAATTAAAGAGGATTTAAACCAAATTATTTGAATGAAAATAGGCTCATAGTCTCGTCATTTTTCCTTTAACAAAAAATGTCTTCCTTAAATATGAATAAATTATCCCCCCCCCCCACCTTCCTTTCGCAGAGGTCTAGACTTATCTGCAATTAAAATGTAAGTCTGAAGTTGTAAACAGTGGGGTCAATGTAAACTTAATGATGAAATGATGTCTTATTTTATCGCACAATATATGTCTTGGTATTTATTACATTGAAATGTGTATTTCTGTACATAATTCTATACGACAATACCAGGGACGTATATATCTAAAGATATATACGTCCCTGACAATACGTGGAGGTCGCCCCGAGTCAGAGGAAACTCGTGTAAAATCGTATTAATAGAACTACAAAATTTCAATAAACTATATGAAATCGTCAAATATTTAATTAATGTAAATACCAATAATTATCAATTCGAATGTAAAAATCGTTCACGGTAAGTATTAACCCACGCGCCTACGCCATTCTTCAACTTACATCATGAATGATGAAATGAAACTTTTGAGAAATAAAACTTTGTAAATAATAGCTACGGGGTAATTTTTTCACAAACAGGATAATCATAATTACTTCTATAGACATTGCTTTCGTTATGTGTTCTCTTATTTGAGAACTTTATAATGTACGGTTGTTTAATACATGTATGTATATCGATGTAATCAAATGACTCGTGAAACAATATGGCGGACCGTTGTTTTGGCAAAGAGGAAGACGCTATCTTTTTATTTTTAAATGTTTGTAGTCATTTCTAGGTATATTTTCATAAAAATGGTATCGAATGAATCGGGGGAAACATACTTATCGCATATTATGGGCCGGTAGAAATAAATTAAAAACTGAAAATTATATAATTAAAAAACTTATGTGTGCCTGCATCGTACATCGTTTTCGCTTCGGCGATCAGCTGTTTACAGGTAATGTACGTATCTACCTGAAAAACCTCACTTCACTGGATTTGATACAACCGTGACCCCGAACAACGCCAGTGATCATACCGCTTTTATGCTCATTGATTCTAAGCGCGCCGTCAATTATAAGGCAAAATAAACATCTCGCTGTACCACCGCGGTATCGTTAGATATTTTAATGATTTTAGCTATTTTCAAATTGCCCTAATTTCTTTATTTCTACTCCAAATGAGATGAAATTTAAGAAATGAGAAGAAATCAAAATGAATATTCTAATGATATGATTTTGATTTACATGTTAAAAATATTCCCGATAAATTATTGATGCAAAAATTGCAAACAACGCATTTTGATTAATTTGAACTTAGTCATTTGCGATGGGCCTCACTATATTAGGGAATAATCAGTACAAAACTGGTGGCGGTCATGTCGACCTATTAATATGTGGATTTTAGGGAATAATCAGTAGATAACTGGGATGTCTGGTGGCGATCATGTCGGCGAATTGTGATGTTGTTGTCAGGGAGTAATCAGTAGAAAACTGAGATCTCTGGTGGCGATCATGTCTCCGATTTGTGATGTTGATGTTTGGGGGAAATCGGTACGAAACTGGGCTGTCTGGTGGCGATCATGGCGGCGAATAAGTATGTGGATGATAAGGAATAATCTGAAGAAAACTGAACTGTCTGGTGGCGGTTATGACAGGGAATTGTGATGTTGATGTTAGAGAGTAAACAGTACAAAACTGGAGCTATCTGGTGGCGGTCATGTCTACAAATTGTTATATTGATGTTAAGGAATAATCAGTAGAAAATTGAGCTTTATAAAATTTAGGGAGTAATGAGTACAAAACTGCGCTGTCTGGTGGCGGTCCTGTCGAAAATTGGTTATATTGATGTTAGTGAGTAATCAGTACAAAACTGACCGGTCTGGTGGTGGTCATGTCGGCGAATTGTGATGTCGATGTTAGGGAGTAATTAGTAGAAATGTAAAGATGATGGATAAATCCAAACCAAAAGTCTAAAAATCCTGAAACCAGAGGACATTCAAAATCAGTGAAAATAAAAAACAAGTGGAAAATAACAAAATATGTTTACTTGAAGAGCATATGTGAACCGCTGTGATGGAGTGAGATCAGCTGCCCGGGGAGAGTGAGCATCTCCTGCTTGCTAGCAACAACCGTCACATATTCCCAGTAGAAAGAGTCAAATCGTCTAAATTCCATATGTATTTATATATGGAGAAGTCAAAGTAGGTAACCTTCTAGGATAGAAGGTGTCAAATCTGTGTAAAATGATCGGAATCGGTCTCAGTCCAGAATATCATTTAAAAGTCTGGATAAGGAGATATCATATGGAGTAATAAGAGTCTCGTAACAACCGTGGAACTTCCTCAGTGACGTTGCTAGTCTATCACATATATAGCCTTGGTTGAGCAGCTTAACTGAAAGTTGCCTAGCCCTCAGAACAAAGTCATTGTAATTTGAACATGCTCTGGAATAACGTATTAACTGAGATATGAATACGCCGTATGCGGGCGATGATGGAATGTTGCTACTTATGAAAGGAAAATTTGTGACAGCGAAATTGAAATCGTCACGTTTATCATAGAGTGAGCTCTTCAATTGACCATTAATGTCAAAAGACAACATAATATCTAAATACGAAGTAGAATTACTACTTTCTGTGGTTTCTTTGACCTCCAGTTCACTTGGATAGATGATGCTAAGGTAATCCGCGAATGCGGGATTATTAATTATAAATTAGCAAGTCATCTATATATCTGTAAGTAAACTTGAAGCCAAGAGCCAATTTTTTCCTTAAGAAAGCAAAGACTGGATGAATTCAGCTTCGTATGAGTAAAGGAATATGTCAGCCAGAAGCGGAGCACAGTTAGTGCCCATTGGAATGCCGACAATTTGTTGAAAAACCTGTCCTCCAAACACCACAAACATGTTATCGATAAGAATGTTCAACATCTGGATGACAGCTGTTTCAGTGTATGCAGTGATTAAATTTTTTTTGTATAGTGTGTCCTTTAAGGGCATTCATCGTATGTATGCAGTGATAACTTCCTTTTGTATATTGTGTCAATTTAGGGCATTCATCGTATGTATGTAGCGATGAATTCTGTTTGTATAGTGTATACTTAAGGGCTTTCATTTTATGAATTGTTTTTGTATAGTGTGTACTTTTGGGATATTAAGTAATTCATTACCAATAAAATTTCTAGAATATACAAGTTCGAAGTTTTGGGTTATCCAGGCACATATTTTGTATCTTTTGATCTTCTTCTTAACATGGTTCAAGACAGTAAACTAATTTTTTTCACTTTATGAAAAACAAGACGACGATTACAAACATTTATCGGATATCATTGTCCACGATATTGACTTCCTTATTCAATTGAAGGTGTTGTTTATCGTTTAGATAGTGGTAGATATATATCGCAATAATAATACTCATCGTGACGTTTTACCAAATGTAACTATGACATTATATATACTGTCTACTGAATGTAACTTCCCTTTGCAGCGTTGGGTTCGTAAAAAAGTTCTCCGCGGGGTTTTTCAATTAATAGTTAAAAATGATTATCAGTAAAAATAAATAGCAAAGAAGTGCGTTTAAATGCCTCTAAGAGTGGAAAGTATTGTTAAAGAGGTAGTGATACACAGATGAGTTAAGTGTAACGTCCGAGCTTCTAGTGTATAGATTAATCCTCAGATTAAGGGTATCTGTACCCTGGATATACACTGTGTACGCCCCAGGCGTCATAAACACTCTCTGTCCCAGACAGTAATCACCATGATTGCGTTGTTTGATTAAGACGCCGTAAACAGTTAAATTGTTTATTTACACTAGCACTAATTATGTTCACATTATGTACACACAAAACACAAGATACATCCATGAAAATTGAAAGTCATGATTAAAATCCAAAGTGACGTGAACTCGTTAAGCATCCAATACAAACTGAATCAATGACTAGATTTCGCTCGGCTATTTATACCTTTTGGGGGCTCCTCCAAGCGAGGAGCCAAAACACGGGCTCCTCCAAGCGAGGAGCCAAAGCACATGCTCCTCAGAGCGAGGAGCCAAACGCTCTGAGGAGCCAAACACCGGGCTCCTCCGAGCGAGGAGCCGATACTGAGCGAGGAACCGATGCTTAGAATAAACAATGACCTAGCCAATAATAAACAATAATCTAGCAAATAACGTATCTAATAATAAACAAACTAATTAATCGAAACACTGAATAAAGATAAATCTACTATTTGTATTATAACCATTCGCTACAATTTCCCCCTACTTAAGTTTTGACTCCGCTCAAAACAGTTTACCAATTATGAACAAACAAAATACAATAAAGAAAACAATTATCATGGCAATAAGTTTTCACAAACATTAAACAAAGACAAAAATTAAAACAAGACCTGACATATATACATGTAAGCACAAAGTTTTGCACCAACACCGAGAAAGTTTATCATCCTTTATTGTGTCACAGAATATATTGACAATGATCTGAAATTACATATAAACCAATATTACAATGATGCAATTTAAATATCTGAAATGCCAATCAATTTCAATGAATTACTATGTCATGTTTGAAAATATTAAATATAGTTATTTATGAAATCTAAATATTTACTTTCATCATAACTGTTATCAAATAAATAAATTTACACATTATTAATAATAGAAATCTATTACAAACACATACCCTAAGTAAGGAAACAATGTGACGTAACAGTTTCTGTAAATCTCATGAACTCCGATATCGTATCATATCAAACTACAAAGTGATACAAATGAATAGTAAATATCTTATGTAGATCATTGCATTTATAAAATATACAAACAGGCAATGTACATATATATATTATATAATAGGACAGATCGTAATACAACTATAAACATGGACGGACGTACATGGTAAGGACAAACTACAGACTTACAACTATCAATATGATAGCACAAACAACATGTCATTATAATCTGACTAGTACGAACGAAATACTACTCTTCACTCGAGTGGACATTCAACAGACTATACTGTACACATAATATAAAGAACGGACGATATGTAAAAGAAAGGACATGTCTTTCATACTATATATATGTGATATGTACATAATGGGCAAAATACAGCTCAGTATCGGAGGACTACATGGATACATGAAATCATGGGAAATATAGTTTATATACACCATTCAAATCATGCAAGCACACCATGAATATCACTTACAAATGCTCCCGTACGCATTTACAATATAACTGCAAGTAGCAGGTAAATAATTGAAACGTTTCCAGGAAACAATCCTTCCCGATCTCTCCATGAAAATGGCCATTCTTTGTTCTCTTTGTTTATGTGTAACTGACCAATGAAATTACAAGATCTTCTATATCAAAACTTATATGAATTATTATTCTTATTACATCCAAAATATAATCTAATAAGTACAGTATTATATATGATAAACATATGAATTAATAACTATTAATTAAACTACTATAAAGTTACAATCACAATATGACTTTAAAGGTAAATTACAAGTAAGTACTCCCATCAAAGAGCGGTAGTCCAATGGATAAGACTACCCACCTCAAATCCCAAGAACAACGGATCGAACCCAGACGGCGGCGAGTGAAATATTTTTATATCAAAAATATTTTTATTGTATCTGTAAAAATCGCTCTCTTACAATTGCATGTCCAGTAACAATTACCAAATTATGAAAAAAAAAAAAAACAATGACATCATAGTAACATTTTAACAAATATTATAGAAACGATAATTAAAAACCAAATATATATATATATATATATATATATATATATATATATATATATATATATATATATATATATATATATATATATATATATATATATATATATTTCACATGGAATTATACAATATGACACGACATAAATTAGGCACAGCACCACTGTTCTATGCAACAAATGTTATACAAATTCACGTCCATTCATGAAATATTTACTATAGTCACTATTCGTCACTCTGCTCCACTATTCGCACATTTCTGGCGCGAAAATGCTCAGGTACTTCGTTTAAGATATCTATTGCTGTTTGCATGATATCGATGTCTTCGGGATCAACGGCGTGGGAATGCGCGATCTCCGTATCCCTTTCTGTTTCAATCTGTCCGTTTGTGTAAACAGTTTTCTTACTTCTCATAGTCAGCACTATCATACGGATTTCCGTCACTACAATTCGTGACCCTGGTTCATTTGTTTCATTCTGGGGTTTATCGCAAGTGTCACTGTCACTTATATCTATAATGTCCGGCACATTCATTGACCGGCTATCATCGCAGAGTTCATCACAACTCGCATCTGTGTCTTCTTTCTCCTCGGCGACGTCTCCCAGAATATTGTCAACAAAGTCATCAGACACATCCGGTATCGAGCATTCTGAAATGTCATCAAACAATCCACCTTTATGTGACTGATTGTCTGTCGGCTGTTGTCTCTCATCATCTACCCGGTTCACGCGATATTGCGATTCATCTTCATCTGACGAAATATCTTCATACATCTCAGATACATAGACGGGCTTCTTTGCCTCCTGCATTAGTTTAGAGTTCATTTGTCCTGTTGTGCATCTGTCCATTTCTGCCTTTGCATCCTGACCACTCAGTTTATGACGATTCATCATGTGCCTCCGCAGGTTCTCTTTTCTTAGAAAAGGCTGCTGACAATAATTACACTTGACTAGTCTTTGTTTCACTATGCTTTTCGTGTATGTGTCTCCTTAGATTTTTACTTCTTTTAATAATGGCTCCGCAAACTTCACATTGGTACTCCATCAACTTCAAGAATTTTTTTTTTTTTGGTCAATCTAAGAATCTACCCGGTCTTTTAATCACTCGACCGCGTCGTGTTTTTGGATACTCGATCACTGATTGGTCCGTTTCAGTTGACGGGCGGTCCTTCGATGCGGTATCCCTTTCATGTCTTGGCGGGTCCCGGCCTAAGTCTAGACTTTGGTGTATATTCGATTCTTTTGTTTTATCTGCCGCTGGAATGTGACTGTCGTCTAAACATTTGCTATTTCTTGTGTATTGCGTCAACGGCTTTTGCTGAGCACTACCGTGGTAGGGTTTTAAGTTATCTGCGTGAACAACTACAGGCTTCGAGTGTTTTGAGAATTTATTTTGAAACAGCACATCACTCAGTCTTCTAATAATTTTCCATGGTCCAGTCCATTTTCTTGCAAGTTTTGCTTTTGTACCAACGGCAACTTTAGGTTGATTTCGACGGACTAAATCACCAACATCATAGTTAATTTGTCGCACATTGCGATCATAATAATGCTTTTGACGCTTTGACTGTTTTCCAGTAATTTCGCGCGCTATTCCATGTATAAGCACTAACTCTGCTTCTAATTTTCTGACATAGTCCGATTTATTAACGTTTTGTGCGTCACCGTCGTCATCAAGCTTTTCAGTCATTATATCCAATGGTATCGAGGCTTCTGTTCTAAAAACCATTCTGTACGGGGTGATATTCGTTGTTTCATGCGGGGAAGTATTATACGCTAAAACTATCCCATCTATATATTTATCCCAGTCTGTTTGATGTACAGAAATGTACTTTGAAAGCGCACTTTTGATCGTCCGGTTCTGACGCTCCACCAATCCACCTGACTGCGGATGATACGGGGTTGTCCGGGTTTTATTAATTTGCATAAGTTGGCACATTCCTTGGAATAAACGACTCTCGAACTGCATGCCTTGATCGGAATGAATGGCACGTGGACAACCGTACCGTTTAATCCAGCCTTTAAAAATTGTCTCTGCCACTGTCTCGGCCTCACAGTTTCTCAACGGATAGATCTCTGTAAACTTCGTAAAATAATCTGCTACAACTAGTATATACAAGTATCCATTTTCTGACTTCGGAAAAGGTCCGGCAATGTCTACTGCTATCCTCTCGAACTTAATTCCACTTACATGTAGTTTGAGTGGAGTCCGTTTCTTTCTGGGTGGATTACTACGCTCTTCACACACATCACATGACGAAACATAGTCATTTACATACCGGCGCATGTGCGGCCAGTAATACTGGGTCTTACACAGTTTAGCGTATGTTCTCCTTATACCCATATGTCCAGCTGTTTGTGAATCGTGCATTTGCCACAACACAACATCTCGCAATTTCCTCGGAGTACATATCTTGAATGTTTCACTATCACCGTCAATCCAGCGCATACACAATACACCATTTCGCACACTGAGTAAATCCCAACGAGAATACCAAAATTTGCACTCGAAACTTTGATGTGAAAATGCGTCAATAGACGGTTTTTGACACTCTGGATCCTCCTTTAAACGAAAAATCGGAGCTATTCCTTCATCGGATAACTGACACTGTCTAATATTTTCGAGATTAAGCGATTCTTTTGGTGTTTGTCTTGGTTTTGCGCGTGGTGGTCTGTTCACTTTCCTCTTTGATCTTTTTGTTGTCGGAATATAATCGTCATCGGACAACACATCAGTCACAGTATTAAGTTCATGAAATAGCGAATTGATCACAAACATATCACTTTCAACACAATTGTCGGAATTTCGCAGTTCATAACTATTACAATATATCCGGTCGCTAGTATCCTTAATAACACTACGCTTGCACTGTTTGCACGTGACTTCACCCGAAATTATGCGTGAAAGTCCATCTGCATTTCCATGTCGTTTTCCTATACGATGTTGTATTTGAAAGGTGTACGGTCCCAGCTGTTGTAGCCACCTAGCGATTTGTCCGTCTGGCTCCTTAAACTTATGTAACCACACTAATGAGGCATGGTCTGTCCTCAACAGAAATTCACGTCCGAGTAAGTAGTGTTTAAAATGTTTCACAAAGAACACAAGCGCTAGCATTTCTTTTCGTGTGACACAATAATTCTTCTCAGCACTGTTTAAGGTACGACTCGCATAAGCTATCACTTTTTCTTGTCCCTCTTGTAGTTGTGATAAAACTGCTCCAATGGCATCGCTACTTGCATCCGTGTCTAAGATGAACATTCCGCCATTAACATCCGGGTATCCAAGAATCGGAGCGTTCACTAATTTTGATTTCAATACACGAAATGCTTCGTCACACTTTGTAGTCCATTCCCATTTTGCGTATTTGCTAGTTAGTTCATGCAAGCACTTAGCAACGTGAGCGAAGTCTTTTATGAATCTCCTGTAATATGACACCAATCCAAGAAAACTACGCAGTTCTGACACATTTTGTGGAATCCTCCATTCATCAACGGCACGCGTCTTCTCTGGATCCGTCATGATTCCATGTTCGGTCACTATATGTCCGAGAAAAGTTACTTCACGTTTGAAGAAACAGCACTTCTTTGCCTTAAGCTTCAAGTTAGCATCTTGCAGTCGGTCAAACACAAGATTTAAATTCTTCATGTGTTGATCAAAATCACGGCTATAAACAATTATATCATCTAGGTATAAAACTGTTACATGCCACTGCAATCCATGCAAAGCTTGTTCGATGACTCGCTGAAATGTGGCTGGCGCATTACACAATCCGAAAGGCATAACTTTATATTGGTAGAGTCCGCCCCGAGGTGTTCCGAAAGCTGTCTTCTCCTTATCCGCTTCCCTCATCGGAATTTGATGATACGCCATGTTTAGGTCTAGAGATGAAAACCATTTTGATCCTGTTAATGCATCCAAATCATCAGATATCCTCGGAATCGGATATGCGTCCTTCACTGTTTGCGCATTCAGCCTCCTATAATCCACGCATAATCTCCAACTATTGTCCTTTTTCTTCACTAAGACAATAGGAGATGACCACGGACTGTTTGATTCTTCTATAAGTCCTTGTTTCTTGAGTTTTTCTATTTCGCTGTCCAAGATTTCTCTCTTATAAAGAGGAACTCGTCTGACTGGTTCTTTAAATGGAATTTCGTCCTTCAGGTTTATACGATGTTTGCCAATGTTCGCGCGTTCTGCAGGCATTTCGGGGTCGGCAAATGCACTTTTCCGACCGATTAAAAACTGTCTGAATTTTTCTCCTTCTTCTGTAGTTAAGTTTTGACATCCTTCGTCATAAACTTCTCGCAAAAATTCAGGAATTTCCTCTGAAATACTTCCTTCCTGCACATTACACACACTGTCACGGTGCAACGGTTCACTGATAAACTTCACAGGTGCCAACAACGCTACTTCTGTGTTCTCCTTAACACGAACTTCACTATCACTGGGATTAAACACACGCACATATACATCACTATTTTTCGCGGTCACAACCACATGCGCGATGGCAAGTCCATGAGTATGTACGAATCTCTTCATAGGTACTAATACTCCGTCGCCAGCGTTGCCTCTACACATCACTTTAGACTTCAATACGGCTTCATGCCTTGGCGGAACTTCATAATTTTCCACAGTCACTACACGGCAACTTTGTTCTTCATATTCATCTGTGTGCACACAACTCAGAATTAAATTATCACTTCGATAATCCCACTGGCACTTGTATTTTAACATGAAATCCTGCCCGAGTAAATTACATTTCACTCCTCCGACGAACACACGAAAGTAAACATCAACATCACCGAAAGTCACAATCATCCTAGCAGTCCCAAGAACTTTCAATTCACTTCCGTCAGCGGTTTCAAATTTCTTGCGTGCGCGCTCTAGTACTGGTCGATCATTCGGAAGCATACTATAATACACTTCCTCTGATATAAATGTATTAATCGCACCTGTGTCGATCTTCCACTCTAATGGTGTGCCTTCAATAAGTCCGTTCACTTTCATTCCTGGTTTCCCTTTTACGGTTACAGAACTTCCGGTCACATCCGTCATGAGCTCGTATCGGTGTGCGTCACAACATCTGTTTGCGTTCCTACGACGCGACGCTGTACATTTTCTGTACTAGGCCTCTTCTCCTGCGCACTGACCGACGCATGGCCTACTGCCTCGGTCCACCTTGGTTTAAAGTCTTGTTTTGAGAGTTTCCGTCACTCCTTCCTATCTCAGGACTTCCGGTTCCAGTGCGTCTGTTCGTTCTGCTCTTCGGACAGTCCCGAATTAAATGACGGGTCGAGTTGCAATTGAAACATTTCTTTATTTGAGTTCCGGCGTTTTCTTGCAGTTGTCTCCCGTTATTAAAACGTTTTCTCTTCGTTGGATCTTGGACTTCGTAAACTTGTGGCTTATATTCCCTCTTGTCCTGTGGTTTCTTGTTTTCTGTAATTCTTATGCACTCTTCTTGCATTGCTGCTGTTACTGCGTCGTCCATAGTCACAGAACGAGTTCTTTTCACTGCTAATCGAAAATCCTCGTTCTCACTACAATTATCTAGGAATGTTTTAACACTTCCCTCTTGAACGTATTCTCTATTATCCGGATATGCACGCCGGTATAGATCCTGAATAGCCTGTCCAAAATCTCTAAAGGTCTCATTTTGTCTTTTCCTACGCAATTTTGCCTCTGTGATATAGCTCTCTTTCATCGCTATATGTCCAAATCTGTTATACATTGCCTCTGTAAGGAGATCCCAGTCGTTCCTGACATGATCTGATAATCCGTAGGCATATGTTTCCGCTTGTCCTCTTAGTACTGTAAAGAACACTTTTCGCTTCCGTTCTTCGTTCCAGCCATTTAATTCTGCGATATTTTCAAAATAGCGGATGTATTCCGTCCAAATATCGCTACCATCGCCTTTAAAGGTCCTCTTTACGGCTATGTGATACACTTCTCTAGATTCCTTGCTTACCGTTAAAGAAGTGGAAATAACAGTGTCTGTTGTATTGTCCTGGTTACGCTCCTGTGTAACATTTGCATATCCTACATGATCACTTGATAAAAGTTTCACTATAACACTGAATAGCGCGACACACAGAACCGTAAGTATTCCTGATATTAAGAATTCTTTGGTGAAACACAGCAGCATGTATCCCGGGAAATATTTGTATAACAAATATACGCATAGTCCTCCGAAAATGAACACAAGCGACCATAAAATGAAAAATCTTCTCCAGCGCAGAGGTTTGTAATTGTCAAAATTCGCACTTAATTCACTTCTTACCACTGGATCCTCACATTTAGGAGTACTGGTTTGTAATGGAGAATATTTATTTTCCGGTTCATTAAACGACACTGTCAAGTTACGGCGAGCTGAACTCCTGTTATCACGTCTCGGAAATATCCCTGTTCGCCTAGGTGTTTCGAAAATTGTAGTATTTGGTACTCGTTGCGTCATCTCCATATCCCTCGGAGAATATGTTGTTTCATCCATTGCTCACTTAATATTTCACAATACGCGCACACGCATAGCATAAGTTTATCACAATCACCAACTATAACCAAATCACAATGGTTATTTTAGTCCGTGTATGTTGAATTCACAAGTTGGTTCACTGCTATACAACGTCCACACGCAGGGCACCAATAATGTTGAATTATTTTCCGTCGTATTATTACACCGTTCACTGATGTATGGCTACGCGGTTTCTTGAAACACGTGTAACACTGACCACAAATAATGTATTCCTTTGTCGTAATCGCACACCGTAAACGCGATCCATGAACATATTCCTTGAATCTCACTCTACGACGACTCACAGTATATAATATATCCATGTGAATTCCTGAATCATAGGTCTGAATTTCTACGCAAGTTTTATCCTGCACCCGCACGCAGGACATCGGAAGAATCTACTCACTATTTTCCCATTTTCCAAACGAATAACACAAACGTTGTCACACATTAAAAAGTTCGGACACTCTTTATATGAATTCGCATCTCTCCTTGCCACAAGAACATAATTTTCCTCGCCGTCTATAGAATAACAATTCACATATTTCCTTCGATTATTTGTTTCCATGGTGATATTATTATTCACTGTTCACAGTAGTTCATCACAATAATAAATCCAATAAACGAATAATTCTCACTTGAAGATATGAATATAAATCCAAACATATATTAAAATCACAGTTAAATCCCATATAAATCACTGAAATCCACGGGATTCGATCCCACAACGCTGCCACCAGTTGTAACGTCCGAGCTTCTAGTGTATAGATTAATCCTCAGATTAAGGGTATCTGTACCCTGGATATACACTGTTTACGCCCCAGGCGTCATAAACACTCTCTGTCCCAGACAGTAATCACCATGATTGCGTTGTTTGATTAAGACGCCGTAAACAGTTAAATTGTTTATTTACACTAGCACTAATTATGTTCACATTATGTACACACAAAACACAAGATACATCCATGAAAATTGAAAGTCATGATTAAAATCCAAAGTGACGTGAACTCGTTAAGCATCCAATACAAACTGAATCAATGACTAGATTTCGCTCGGCTATTTATACCTTTTGGGGGCTCCTCCAAGCGAGGAGCCAAAACACGGGCTCCTCCAAGCGAGGAGCCAAAGCACATGCTCCTCAGAGCGAGGAGCCAAACGCTCTGAGGAGCCAAACACCGGGCTCCTCCGAGCGAGGAGCCGATACTGAGCGAGGAACCGATGCTTAGAATAAACAATGACCTAGCCAATAATAAACAATAATCTAGCAAATAACGTATCTAATAATAAACAAACTAATTAATCGAAACACTGAATAAAGATAAATCTACTATTTGTATTATAACCATTCGCTACATAAGTCCAAACATACCATTGGCGTTAACGCAAAAAAATAAATAAATAACTAAAATAAAATAAAATAAATAAATAAATAAATAAATAAATAGAATAAAGTCCCAAGGAAAACTAATCAAACCATTGAGGGAATGTTTTCACTTTATGCCTTAAGTTGAAATCGGTTGTGTTGACATTCTGCTTAAATATAGTTCTAAGACACTGCTGCCATTGTTTGTACAAACAAAATCACAAACACGCCGGTCTAAAAATAATAACTGCATGCAAATAACTATTAGCAATAATGGATGGAAACCATTCTATTGTGCTTGTTGGTAATTGACATACATACACACTTGCTACTTTTCATCTCATTACACAAAAATTATTCATTAAGTGCAGTTGAAATGACGAAATTGCTTTTATACACAATAAAACACTGCAATCTAAAAAATGATACGACGACTGCGCTGACATAATAGCTGTAGAGTTACAAACTTACGTGCGATTACTGTTCAAGGACGATCTAGTTCTTTCGATATTTCGTGCATGAAACATTTTCATTACAACGTGTTTTCATTCCCTCTTGTCGTACTTTTAAAATTTAAAGAAAAAAGAAACTTTTGTTAAGTAGTATTAAGTTTTGTAGAATATGGATGGATAAAATTTTATCGACAAAAGCATGCGTCATTAAGAGTAATACATCAAGTATATCCATGTACATAACAAGACTGATAACGTTCACATTAACACACCTAATGTTTATTTCAAATTGCAATAAAGTAGAATACATGTTGGAAGGTGTTCCAACACATTGTTGCCATTCGGATGGGCATCGATTGCGCCCCACTTCTGGTCAACATTTTTTGGTACTCATACGAAGCAGGATTCATACAGACTCTGCTCTCAAAAGGCAATAAATGATTAGCATCTCGATTCAACTTTAAATACAGATACATCGATAACTTTTTGTCAATTAACAACACTGCATTTAAAGATCACCCTAACAACATGTATCCAAAGAAAGATACAAGATAAAGATACAAGAGAGCGCATCTTCTGCTCATACCTCGATATACACCTATTAATTAGTGATTCCTATCATATAGTTAGTTATACATTGGTTTGCTATTGCATGTCTAGTACCTTTTGGAAAGGTTTTCATCTTAAATTAATTGTTATGATGAAGTTTCTTTTAGACGATGACATCAAATTTTTGATGTGTTTAAATGAACAGTGTTATCATATGCATACTGTACAGACACGTACTGCTCGTTAAAGTGACACGTGATCGTAAGATAAGCAACCTAGGAGTTTATGAGTTGTCAAATGCGTCTCTGATCTTTCATTGCTGTATCTGAAGAACTTATGGAGATAATAATGGCTCTGCATTGAAAATAAATTAAATTTCAATGCAGAGCCATTATTATTTCCATATGTTCTGACTAACAGTCAAAAGTAACGAGGATCAGGACCTTGTCTCCTCTGATAAGGTTTGGACAAGGTCCGTCATAGAGTCTCTACCGCCCTGTTAGTCAAAGTGCAACGCTCAAGCAAATATCTGCATTGCAGAGAGACCCACTACAAGGGCTATGGTCTTAGAGATTATCTCGGGGTCATACTGTTGATGTCGAAGGCGTTTAAAAATTTTAGAACCTGCCGATATGAAGTTATTGGAACCTTTAACCCACCTTAGTTTGTACACTAGATCACCGTAGACATTGGGATGGGATATTCCGCTGGATACGTATTTTTGAAAAGTCACATTTATATTTAAATTTAGATGAAATGTCTGAATAAGATCTGTAAAATTTACAGTTTTTCGAAATTTATGATATTGATAACCCTGAGTAAGAATTTTAAAAGTAATAGGAGAGTTGTTTGGGTGAAAGTTTAATGTAAAGATTAATAAGTAGAATCTAAGAGTTCGCAAGTAAATCTTATGTGATTTGGGGGGGGGGGGGGCACCTACATTTTGTTTTGGCTCCTGAATTATAAAAAAATGGAGGCCCAGTTAATCCTGTGTCGTATTGGTAAGGGGCCCAGTTGGCCTCTGTATTGTGCAATCTTATTAAAACCGTATCTTTAATCCGCTTCTCCATTTGTCCCGTTGCGGATAAAGATCTGGCGAAACTCCGTAAGGGGTCATGTTCTGGGGAACTTTAATGACGTTTCAGTCACCGAAACCGTTATTTACAATAGCCAATCATTGACTCCGCTAGGCACGTGATAGTCACGCAATATGTAACAAACTCTGTTCAATATCTACCTTGTGGGTCACGCACGCTGTGGATGTTAATTTCATTCCTAGGAATTTGAAACTGATCCACTGATTGGCTGAAAATCAGAGTTCACCAGAACATAACCCCTTACGGAATTTCGCCAGATCTTTATCCGCAATGGGACAAATAGAGAAGTGGAATAACGATATGGTTTTAATCAGATTGCTGTATTGTGTTGCTATCCCGTTTACATTAAACTTAATATATTTCTCATACGTCTCTAAGAATCAAATAGGAATAATAGAATTCACCCATATACTGATGTAACATATTTCACTTTGTTAACTCTGTTTATTAACTTTGTTTACTCTTAACTTTTGCCGTCATGAATTTACATCTCTAGTAATTATAATTCAATTTATATCACCTTTAGTGTTGTTAACAAGAACTTTTAATTTTCTCGGTGTCGGCATCTTTCTCTCCTGACAAAATATTAAGTTATTCTCAACTTCTAATGCCTTCCCAACTTTCAAGGCAACTTAAAAACATTTGACGTCCCCTCATCACATTTTCATCTGTTTAGTCGCCGTGGATCCATTTCACACCAACAACTTTCAATACAGAACAAACAGAAAATACTGTGTACATAGAGTCCCAGTATATGAATATGCATGAGATATAACAAAGGGCGGTCTGTAAATCCTAGTGACCTAGAATGATTAGTAAAATTAAAAATTGATCTTCTGCACAACATTTTGATCAAAATTGTGAGCAAACGTAGATACGTATTAGTCTAGTACGTTTTGGAATGGATACTTTTAAAACTTCGTAACCTGTCTAAACCCCGTTCGTAAAAAGTTCAGCAAGGAAGAGGAAACAGAAGATATCTGACGAAGCTGTATGACACAATCACCAAGGTAGGAATTATTTTTATGCGGAAATTAGTTTATCTCCAATCTTTTAAATGCGCATGCACACTATTACATCAATGCACATAATCTACTAGACATTTATGCACTCAGACATGCGTACAGGCAGAGGGCAGTGGAATTTTGGAATGGGTTCTTTGTGTATAAAGGGAAAGAGTCGTTATCTCCGAAACACATTTGGATTAGTGACTATCCTTGCAATTGGTATCATAGTATCGGATTATATCCCGAATGTGCTACGAATATTTGACCATAGTCAAAACAACTCTGACATAGTTGTGTATTCAGATAATGTGCATGTTAATACAACACGCCATACTAAGCCTATAATTTTGCTTTGGACGCCGTACTACAGGGTTCCTTGGATAATGGGATTACCGGAATGTACCACTCCGTGTCAAATTACACGAGATCGAAGTTTGGTTCGAAGAGCTGCGGCACTCTTATTTCATTTCGACGACATCCGTTTAAATGATATGCCAACATTTAGGGACGAACGGCAAATATGGATATTTTTTACCCACGAACCTACGACTCTTGTGCCAAGTGATTGGAGCAGATTTGAGCACGTATTTAATTGGACAATGTCGTATAGGTCGGACTCCGATGTATTCTGGCCTTATAGTAGCATAAGGCCTGTTTATTCCCCGAGGCATGTAGAACTCATAGATATTCAACACAAAAGAAAATTTGCCTTCGCCGCCGTAAGTAACAAGTATGCATATTCCAAGAGATATCGTATTTTACACAAATTATCTAAAATCAATCCCAGTATTGACCTCTTTGGGAAAGATTACGGAAATAAGTGCGAAATTAATACTATTCAATGCTTAAGGAGTGACTCTCTAAAACAGTACTTCTTTAAGCTGGCACTTGAAAATAGTCATTGCAAGGATTATGTCACTGAGAAATTTTGGTCTATACTGAAATTCAATCTTATACCGATTGTAGATTGGGCTCCCACACAACGCACAAACAATATTCCGCCGAATTCGTACATTAATATTAAAGATTTTTATAGTCTAAATGACTTGAATGATTATCTTATAAAAGTGACTAAGGATCCCATACTTTTTAATTCCTATTTTGAATGGAAAAGGAATTTTACTTTATACGATGAGGGACCCTGCAATTTGTGCAACGCAATGCTAATCAAACCCATAAAGAAACAGATTCTTGATATTGAGGCATGGTTACAAAATGACATATGCAGCCCTTGGACGGTAAGTGATTAAATAGAAAAAAAAAATCCACTCATTGATATAATTTTACATAGTATTCTCAGTACATGACTTTAAATTTAAGTTCAGGCTATTTAGGAATGCTTTATATTGGAGGTCTGAAGCTTAGTATTAAGGATAGGTGCTAGAGCATTAAAAAAGTAGGAAACATCCTATCCAGATGTTTGAGAAAAATCGCCTTGGACACGTCACATGCAAAGCATTTAATACCTCACATAGACATTCGATTGTGATATAGACTGTGGACAGTCGGTATACAGGCCAAAATTCTTGCTTATCACATAAACACATATATTTATAATCTATAAATAATCCTACAAAGAACAAAGATGATCAGGTTACTCAAGTTGAAAGGTTATAGAATTATATACATGAATGATATTTAAGGAATGACTGTCTTTTTTCTAGGTTCATGGGGAAGCGAATGATTTGTATGTTTCTCACCCAAGTTCATTCCCCATGAACCTAGAAAAAAGACAGTCATTCCCTATATTTACAATACATTTTAAAAGGTTCTCTTTTGAAAACAAAATATCACATTCCCCGTTATCAAACTGGCAAGGACCAATTTTTTCCTGAAGTGGAAAAGTACTTCCGCCACGCAATATAGTGCGTTTCTAGAATGCTAAAAATACTCCATCTGTCCAAAATAATTTCTTAAATTGCTCAAAATTCACAGACGCATTAATTTTGTTATTACAATTCTTATATTTAATTAGGTTAACCCCGTCCCTTTTTATATTACTACGCATGTGATTTGCCATACGCCGGGTACTACTTCCATGACCCAAGTTCATGGGCTGATGAACCGAATCTGTTTAGCATGGTTCATTGATGGAATTAGACTAGCATTGTAAATATTATAGAATGAATATTAATATCAATAATATTGAGAGATATCAGTATCAGTCAGCCATACTGTATCCCAGTCAGCCATACTGTGTCCCTCTGAACGCGAGTGTATGACTAGTGTCCATAAATGGAAATGTTTTATATATATATATATATATATATATATATATATATATATATATATATATATATATATATATATATATATATATATATATATATATATATATATATATATATATATATATATATATATATATATATATATATATATATATATATATATATATATATATATATATATATATATATATATATATATATATATATATATATATATATATATATATATATATATATATATATATATATATATATATATATATATATATCATACCTTTGACCTATATTGAAATAATTAAAAGGATCATTATAAGACCCAAGCTAAATTACATTCATTATGATTAAACGTTAAATATAGTTGTACGTAATAATATTAAACAGTGTATGTTACACGAAATTGACAAATTAAATGTTAGATGCACAATAAGTAAATATACTGACATGTGACATTCATTTAATGCACAAGAAAACGGAATTAATGTAAACACAAATGATAAATCCAAACCATAAGTCCGAAACTCATGAAACCAGAGGGCATACAAAGTCAGTGAAAATGAAAACCAAGTGGAAAATAAAATATGTCTACTTGAAGAGCATGTGTGAACCCCTATGATGGAGTGAGATCAGGTGCCCGGGGAGAGTGAGCATCTCCTGCATGTTGCCTGCTTATCTGAAAGTAGCCTACCCTCAGAACAAAATCATTATAATTTGAACATGCTCCGGAATAACGTATTAACTGAGATATGAATACGCCATATGCGGGCGATGATGGAATGTTGCTACTTATAAAGAGAAAGTTTGTGATAGCGAAATTGAAAGCGTCACGTTTGTCATAGAGTGAGGTCTTCAATTGACCATTAATGTCGAAAGACAACATAATATCTAAATACGAAGTAGAATTACTACTTTTTCTTTGACCTCCAGTTCACTTGGATAGATGATGCTAAGGTAATCCGCGAATGAAGGATTATTAATTGAAACAAGATTGATTATTAATTGAAATCAAATTAATTAAATCAAGACCTAGTAAACTGAATATCTAGTAAATAAAATAATGAAATAAACATAACGTTCACTAGAATTTAAGGTTATAGCTAAACAGAACTGTAAGTATTGCTTACACGTGCTTAGGCTATGTTGAATCAATGAATATGATGTATAAATTTGGTACACTTTGGTACCAGTGAACCTCTACAAAATTGATCTTTGGGAGCTCTAGATATGTCCTTTACATCTGTCGTGGTTCTCTGGCTGACTTTTAGTTGGAACTCCTACAGATCAAGGGTCTAAGCTCGCTTCCAGACTGTTAGAGCACTATTTCCTCATTTTCATGTCGCTTTACATATTTTTGATACCAGCTGTTGTCTACATTACTACACGTGTTTAAATATTTTTATGACTTTTCAACTTGTTGACCCCTGATCTCTACATGGAGTAATAGGTATATTCTTAAATGTGTGTCTTTTGATTATTCTGCTGTTGTGGTGAGTGGGAAGGTGGGCTCGGAAACTGGTTAACCACACTGACTGATTGACTATTGTCATATCAAATGACCGTCCAAAGTCGGTATCGTAAATGCACTACAAACGAATATTTTTGATGTCCTTATGTGTTTTTTTCACATCATTATACCGCATACTGTATATTTCCGTGCTGACTTCCGTTACTGCTGAGTTAGTAATTCTTCTTTATTCCTTTATAGTTTAGGCATCACTTAAGAAGAAAGAGGAGTTACTGCCTCAGTTATGTGGCAGAAGTCACCATGGAGCATGAATCTCAATAATATACTAGTACATATAACACATTACAAAAATATTTGATTGTAGTGCAATTACGATACCGACTTAGGACGGTCATTTAATTTGACAAAAGCCAAACAAATGGTGTGGTTAACCGGTTTACGGGTCCACCTTTCCACTAACCGTAACAGCAGAACAATCAAAGGACGTACATTTAAAAATTTATAAATAATCCTCCATGTAAATAACAAGGGTCAACAGGTATCGCATATTGAGAGGTCATGAAAATATAAACACGTAAGGTATTGTAAAACACATAATGATATAAAAATATATGCGACATCAACATTATAAACTGTGCTCTGCCAGTCTGAAAGCGAGCTAAGACCCTAGATCTGTAGGAGTCCCTACTAACAGTCAGAGGGGACAAGGTTCAGGACCATGTCTCCTCTGAAAGAGGTTTGGACACGGCCCGTCATATAGTCCCCACCACCCTGTTAGTCAGCGTGCAACGTTTAAGTAAAAGTCTGCATTAGGCTGTAGAGGGGCTGTTAAGAAACATCAGTAGTTGAAATGTGAATATGTTTTCATATTTATTATCTGTCAACAGTTAGAGCCACCATAAACAAAATTTAACCATAGAGGTAACCTCCTTTCCAAATCTCCTTGAGTAAGGACATCGAATTAAAAGCTAATGATATCTGGGTGTTCTAGTAGAATGTAAGATTCAAGTTTTTTTCGGCTAGTATATAGATGTATCCTTGTGGGTTATTTATAATAATAAAATGATAAAACTGATGAGATAATAATTATACTACTAATAATCAGGGGTTTTTTTTGTATCGTTATGTAATTAATGTCTTTTAGGAAAGTAATGCAATACCAAAAAAAAAAAAAAAAACCCCTCCCATTTTGGATGTTTGAGATATTTTTAAAGATAAAAAAGAAAGAAAACTTGGGAGGAGGGAGGGGGGGGGGTAATGATGTACCTTCAGTTTCTAATAATTGGTTATGCTGGATTTCTGCTGCAGATCTTATTTATAGAGCTCTATGGATCTTAGTAGGTATGAAATACTTATGGCTCCTAAAAGATTTGCTGTATTCGTACGACTAGAACTATCGAGGGTCAAACTCAGGGTAGGGAAAATATAGGTCCGAAGGCGGTACCGTCCCTTGACAAACACCAACTGCACTAAATCACCAAAGTGACTGCATCAGAGTTCTCTAGAGCGTTGACTTAAGAACTCGACATAAAAGACAAAAGCGGTAGTGCATCTTCAACAGCATTTTATACCCTGAATAGGATAATCTGATTTATTTTTACGTCCCCTTCATGTGCTCATGGTTGTATATATTTACTCCCTCCCTGATCTTGATGAGTTGTTAGAGGTGTTACATGCAAGCAGCGGACGATTTCTCTTTCGGTGCACCTTGTTTCACCTTAGTCTATTTGGGGTTCGCATTTGTCTGAATATGACATTGTGCACGATATTGTCCTATTATTCCACGGACTTCGGAATGTGATTAACCCTTCCGTATTACTTCGGAAATTTCTGTACGTTGTAGAGTGCTTTTAATTAATTGATTTTGTTTATCTTAACTGATTTTATTGTAAATGTAAATGGAAAAAATGGAATATAAAAACAAAATTCTAAGATTTTCTGCAATTTTCAAAAATTAAAGGAGAGGGGATGGGGGTATACCATTCGCATATAGATGAGAAGGATGTCCATTTAGTTCAGAACTAATCGAAATATTTTGCTGAAAAATAGTAGGCATGAAGTTGGACCACTTAGATCTTGAGCTGGATGTCATAGGCCCCAGAGGGTATCCTCCTTCGGCAAACTTCTTTAGGCTGCCTGCAGAGATCATCAAATGTATCATAGTAATACAGAAATGTATCACAAATATCAATATCTTTTTGGGGCCAAGTCATTTTTACATATATTACTATGTGTTTTCTCGTACAGTTTTACATATATTACTTAGTGTTTTCTCACACTTTTTAATGATCAATTCCTCGATTTAATTAATTATTATATGGAGAGAAGCCATAAAGCACTTAGATACCAACTTTTGTAAGAACATATCTATTTGAAGGACTATTTGGATGTTTCATATCAAAGTTGAGTTTTCATGTTTTGTTTCTATTTTGATGTAGACCAATTCTGGTATGCTAAAGCTATTCAAACTTGCTTCAAGAATTAAGGCAAATAATGTTGTTCCTTTTATACGAAAACAAGATTTTAAATATTAACAGAAATGGGAAAAAAACTCCTGTACATATATATGTGTATCACCGTTTTAATTCATTTAAAGTAGAGAAGTGTACTTGCACTCTTTTGTCAGATGTCAAAGACACATCGAGCAAGAAATGATATGTATCTGTTAATTTCTTCAAGCAGTTATTTTCTTGTGAAAGAGCAAATTGTGCTTAAGTGAGAGATATATGCCAACTTAGGTCTTTAAAAAATGCACATAAACATACTATGAATTTATTTCCAATCTACTCTTCCACTATATGAAATACAATGACTCGAGTCATTCTGGATTGGTATTAAAAATAATTGACATGTCATTATATAATATGGAGTGAATTATTTTGCAATATATAGAGAACAGAAATATCAATATGATCTCTTGACAAAGTAAAAAAACCGATCGCGAAGAATCCATATCTCATAGTCCATGGAATAAAAGGACAATATCGTATTTAATGTCATATTCAGACAAATGCGAACCTCAATAAAATCTAGGTGAGACCCGCTGCACGGGAGTATTAAGCTTCCACAATCTCGTGTTAAATTTCTGCAATACGAGACAGACTGAATCGATTATACAAACATAGACAGGACAATGAAAAAATCCCTATACTTCAGACTTTAAATGGGCAAATTGGCAAATTTCACAGGCGTTTGACAACAGTGTGTAAAATGTTTTATAAAGAAATTCAAAAGCGATATAGAAATGTTTTTATGGAGCCTCATAAATGTGGTACAGTACAGACTTTACCTTAATCATTAATGTCAAGGTGATCCAGATAGAAACCAAGTAGAGGTGTCAGATCAAGTAGATTTAATATTTATTTGATATTTCTTATCTAGACTTTTTACGATCCACCTTATCGATTGCCAGGTTCAACGAATCTTATGGTTGCACGGAAATGGCGATACTAACATATTCTATTCCAAAGAAGACACCATGTTTCAGCAGATGTTTATCCTTGAAATGACAATACTTTCAAAGTAGCAAACCTATCGAGACAAAGGGAAATGCTTACCAGGGATATCCATATACCTTCCAAAACTTCACTCAATTAGGTCAAACTCTTTAATAGCGCATCATGTTAACCAGATAGCTAAATATGTCACGTGTGTTAGAGTTAAAGCACGTCAAGGAAAACACCCGATGAGCTGACAATTAAACCTCTGCTATAACTAGGTCACCCAAGGTCATTACACTACTGTATTGATGACATTTTCCCAATATAACCCCCATATGAGATCTATACAACCTACCCACTCGAAGCAGAGGGGGTCCTTCAAATGTCACATCTGCAGAACCTTCTCATTTGAAAGACAGGACACTGGCAGGACTCGAACCCGGACCTCAGCCACGAGTCAAGCACCTAACCGACTGAGCTTCGTCGGTTCTGCCTTGAGCGACATGAGCAGCACAGTATGCGATAGATTAATACAAACACATAACAGCATCGTTTCTAGGTTGAAAATCTTTAAAGCATCTGCATTATCATCAAAACTAAGCTATTTCCAAATTTCAGTTCCATCTATACCATTGAATTGTTTTAATAAGTATAATACATGTATGCAAATATACCTCAATATTATCATTCATATTTTAAAAACTTTTTCTTTTAATCAAATGCCAAAGAACAAAACAACCATTTTATAGTATATAACGATCAAGTTGTCCATTGCGCCAAGCTGGGGTAAGCTTGGTAAAGACCATTTATATATGAAATAGAATGGATTCCTCTTTCCTACTTAGATATGGATATTGTTGTCTTAATATAGGGATATATATTTTTCCACAATGCAGTTTCTCATACGTAATACTTTCTTTTAAGCAAACTATGAAGAAATACCGTAGGGTTAACCACATCTCGAAGTCTATGGAATAAAAGGACACTATCGCTTACAATGTAAAGATGATGGATAAATCCAAACCACAAATCCAAAAATCATGAAACCATAGGACATACAAAATCAGTGAAAATGAAAAACAAATGGAAAATAACAAAATATGTCTACTTGAAGAGCATATGTGAACCGCTGTGATGGAGTGAGATCAGGTGCCCGGGGAGAGTGAGCATCTCCTGCTTGCTAGCAACAACCGTCACATATACCCCGTAGAAAGAGTCAAATCGTGTGAATTCCATATGTATCTATATATGGAGAAGTCGAAGTAGGTAACCTTCTAGTATAGAAGGTGTCAAATCTGTGTAAAGTGATCGGAATCGGTCTCAGTCCAGAATATCATTTAAAAGTCTGGATAACGAGATATCATATGGAGTAATAAGAGTCTCGTAACGACCGTAGAACTTCCTCAGTGACGATGCTAGTCTAGCACATATATAACCCTGGTTGAGCAGCTTAACTGAAAGTCGCCTAGCCCTCAGAACAAAGTCATTGTAATTTGAACATGCTCTGGAATAACGTATTAACTGAGATATGAATACGCCGTATGCGGGCGATGATGGAATGTTGCTACTTATGAAAGGAAAGTTTGTGATAGCGAAATTGAAATCGTCACGTTTGTCATAGAGTGAGGTGTTCAATTGACCATTAATGTCGAAAGACAACATAATATCTAAATACGAAGTAGAATTACTACTTTCTGTGGTTTCTTTGACCTCCAGTTCACTTGGATAGATGATGCTAAGGTAATCTGCGAATGAAGGATTATTAATTGAAAGCAAGTCATCTATATATCTGTAAGTAAAATTGAAGCCAAGAGCCAATTGTTTTTTTTCCTTGCGAAAGCAAAGACTGAATGAACTCAGCTTCGTATGAATAAAGGAATATGTCAGCCAGAAGCGGAGCACAGTTAGTGCCCATTGGAATGCCGACAATTTGTTGAAAAACCTTACCTCCAAACACCACAAAAATGTCATCGATAAGAAAGTTCAACATCTGAATGACAGCTGTTTCAGTGTATTTATTTTTGGAATCAGAATTTTCCCTAACAAAGTAAGTTTTATCGTGGCCTATTACTATATATTTGAATTTGCGGCTTCCGTTTTTACTAGTAAATGCATTTTGAATAATTTCCGCTAATCTGTCTTTTAATTTCTGATGAGGGATCGTTGTGTACAGAGTCGAAAAGTCAAAAGACTTGATGGAGTGAATTTTAGTAAAACTTTTTGATTTTAGATGTTCTAACAACTCTTTTGAATTTTTAAGGATCCACATTTGATTAATTCCACTTCTGGAATATACTGTTTCGCAATATCTATGAAGGCCAGATTTAATTTCTGATAATATTTTTGTGAGTAGCATCGATACAGATTTTGTGGAACACTTCGAAGAACCAGCGATAAAGCGTTGTTTGTACGGAGTTTTGTGCATTTTTGGAATACAATACAAATATGGAAGTTCTAAATTCAATTTATTTGAGTCATATTCAGAGAATGTTATATTCAGAGAAATGCAAACCCCAACTAAATTTAGATGAGAGCAGGTGACCTGGAGTAAATATCAAGGAAAAAATTAAAGTATGGACAACTCTGGAGAAATATTCAAGATTTTATTGACCATAATCGAAACATGTAGCATAATCAACATACGTAAACAGAACATACTATACATATCTAAAGCCCAAGCATATTTGAGGGTAGAGTTAGGTGATATATAAATGTTATTAATAAATATCATAACCTTTATACGTTATAATTTTGTACACCTGATGCGCATTTAGACAAATTATGGACATGAGGTAGATGCTTCTTAGTTTTAGAGTGATTTACAAATTTCATAACTGAAAAGTTATGTATATATTTCACGTCAGGTACTGAAGTTTAGGTTATATATTTCAGTACAAAAGCACTGTAAACTAGACTTCTAATGCCCTTCAGCCCGGCCTAGCGGTTATAATAAATATGAGAAAATACATACGTTATAATTTTGTGCGCCACATGCACATTTTGACAAATTATGTCTGTTTCGTGATGTTCATGGCCGAATGATAGGAATTAATGTAAACGTTTTATCAAAAGAAGTATTTACACGTGATTACGTGCATGTACTTATGAAGATAAATTACTTGCATTATAGATCAGAGGGTCTAAATTTAAACAAGCCCACAACTAAGCATGCATATACTCTCAAAGTTTTGAAAGAATCTAAATTTCAAAGCGACTCAAATTTCTACATTTGATTTTTCTACACTTTATACATCTCTGCCTCATAATTTGATTAAAAGCAAGTTGCTGTCTCTTATACAATGGTGTTTTCACAGAGAATCTAAAACGCACATATGTACTTCCAATAACTCTGGATTCTTTTCCAACAAACAATATACTTCATATAAATACTGGACTTGCAAGAAATTATGTAAAGCACTAAATTTTCTCATGAATAATATTTTTGTGCAATTTGATGGCAAGATATATCTGTGCGCCTCTGATAGCAGATTTATTTCTTTATTGTTATGAGAGGGATTTTATGGTTTCTATTCAAAAATCAAAACGTTTTGACCTCATTGACAAATTTAATAATACTTGCAGATATCTGGATGACATTTTGGTTATCGATGACCCTGAATTCGAACAATTTATATCAGAAATATATCCACCAGAGCTCACATTGAATAAAGCTAATACTTGAGATAAATCTACACCTTTCTTAGATTTAAACATCAAAATTATCAACAACCTAATATATACTAATATTTATGATAAACGTGAGGATTTTGGATTTCCTATTGTAAATTTCCCTTACTTGGATGGCGATGTCCCTCGACTCCCATCATATGGTATCTATATATCTCAATTAGTTCGATTTGTCAGAGGCTGCACCGATGTTTTGGACTTTCATAAACGAAATTTACAAATTACTACTAAACTTTTAACTCAGGGTTACAGATATCACAAGCTAAGAAAAACATTCGGCAAATTCTTCAGATCTTATTCAGAACTTCTATCTAAATTTGGAAATATTTCTTTTCAACAGTATGTATTCAATGGAATTTCCCATCCTAATTTTTACGGTGATCTCGTATATAAACTAAGGAAAGTAAAAGGCTCCGATAACGTTATTTTATCATGTAATAAAATAGTCAAACGTCTCCTAAATAGACAATATGATATTGAGATCATCAAAAAGACTATAGGTCGTGTATTTGGCCCCTCTACAGCCTAATGCAGACTTTTACTTGAACGTTGCACACTGACTAACAGGGTGGTGGGGACTATATGAGGGCCTTGTCCAAACCTCTTTCAGAGGAGACATGGTCCTGAACCTCGTCCCCTCTGACTGTTAGTCGGGACTCCTACAGATCTAGGGTCTTAGCTCGCTTTCAGACTGGCAGAGCACGGTTTATCAATGTTGATGTCGCATATATTTTTATACCATTATGTGTTTTACAATACCTTACGTGTTTATATTTTTATGACCTCTCAATATGCGATACCTGTTGACCCTTGTTCTTTACATGGAGGATTATTTATAAATTTTTAAATGTACGTCCTTTGATTGTTCTGCTGTTACGGTGAGTGGGAAGATGGGCCCGTAAACCGGTTAACCACACCATTTGTTTGGCTTTTGTCAAATTAAATGACCGTCCTAAGTCGGTATCGTAATTGCACTACAATCAAATTTTTTTGTAATGTGTTAAATGTTCTATTATATTATTTATATTCATGTATTGTATAGCTCCATGGTGACTTCTGCCACATAACTGAGCCGGTAACTCCTCTTTTTTCTTACATATCCATGACTTGCATGTCATAATATCGTTAGGGTTAAAAACTTTCATACACATGCATGCATTTGGTATAGTGTTTTGGTTGATATCGATATAAGTTTTTTTTTTTAATTTTATATGTACATGAGAAATTAAAATGATGATTACCCTCAATTGTAATTTAACATCTTTCACAAAAACGTTGATCTCTAGGAATATAAGGCGTTCTATATTTAATTTTGTAGGCATTAATTTTCAGTTTATATTAGTAAGAGAAGATCTTTCGTTTTTCTTATTAGAAATTTTGAGTTATCTTTATGATCAAGTTATCTGCTAAAGTTTTTATTTTTGTATACTCTACTCATCTGCTGTTCAGTTAATATACCGATGTGATTCTCTTACATTTCACATAGTTCCGTGTTCATATCCCGTGTCCATACGCTCTCGCTTTATGTATTTAAGTTAGATGGAAAGAACTTTCTCATAAATACATGTGCATATACAAAAACGTCAAACATTTATCAGAAGGCAATCCCCTCGATCTGTTTATAATACTTCAGTCTTGATTTAAAAACGTTATTATATAATATTGTATCTATAATTTCTATTGCGTTTTTATACTGTTTTCATAATGGATTAGTTTTATGCTTTAGATGCTTCTCTGAAGAGCACCCATCCCATCACGCTTTAATTCCCTTGTTTCTAGGTGCTGATGGAAAGAGTTTGACTACATCAAAGCAAAATAATATAGAATTGCATACTGATTTCAGGTTTAAATAAAGAAATTAAGTCTGTAGTGTTCTTGATATATGATGATGTTTTCTCTGCATCTTAATTAATCTAAATTCTGTCAATTTTGCAAGTCTGAAAGACTATAAACTATAATTTATATAGTGCAGCAAAGGGTTCATGGCGATTTGCAGTGAATGCGTATTTCCCCGTGACACATGATCCCACCTCTCTTTGTCTAAACCTGACCCTGTCTGTGCTTCTCCGGATCCAGAGCTCAGTTGTTACGTATTTACGTATTATTCTTTATTTTGTTATGTATATTTGATAACGACACCGTCTATAATATGGTACCTTGTAATTTAATTTATAATCATCACGATACATTGTTATAGGTATTTCATTTATAAAAAGGAATTTTTCATCATCTCTTGCTATGATCTTTACATTTGCAAAAATGTAAATATGAACAACATTGAAATATTTGGATAAATTCGGAACAAAAATACTCGTTTGTTAGAACTAGTCAGAAGACTTAATTAAATGAAATAAAATGTCGCGTTACTAGCATGTTTTACCAATTTGAATTATGGAACGTTTTGAGACATTTCTGATTTTGTTTCGCTCTAGTTATAACTTAAGTTTGCTTACAAGTTATAATTTCCACTGCAATCTTTTTACTGACACATACTAGTGAATATGTCAATTTCAAGATACAAATCGACGGTCATTTTTCTATATTTATGTATTCCTTGTGCCTTAAGTTGGGGTAAAGGTGGGACACTGCGCCGCTGGCTGATATTATGACGTATATCCCAGTTACGTAATTGTAAATTATAAGGATGTTTGCAGTATAACCATAGCATATATTTGTTAAGCATTGTTAGAAAGAGGAGTCCAAAGTGTTCATACATTTTATCTCTCCGGTAGTATTTGTACTTCTTCGTGGAAGCCAGCTGTCCGCCGGAATCCGCTGTACTGAAATCCTAAACCGCCTTAAGACGATATATCATTTTGATTTTTTAATCTGTTTGAATAAACATACAATTTTTATCTCGCAATATCTTCATTCATATTTAAACAGAGCAAGCCATTACCATTACACAAACATGAATGTAAACATGCACCACTATTGCTACGATGACCAAGTAAAATTCAAAAAATGTCGGTCCGGAAATGCGTGAATTGTATAAATTTGAATTGTAGAATTGTTAATGTGTGCCAAGTTTGTTTAAGTATCCTAAGAACTTTGTATTAGTTTCTAAATTTGATTTAATTAATTTTTCAGAGATCGGCGTACAGGAAAATAGTTCTGGATAGACAGTTATTTGATAAAGGAATGTGAAAATAAAAACTACAGATTTTGACAGATCTCAATATAGTTACTATAGCAACGCGATGGCAAATATGGTTGACATAAAAGTGAATTGATTTATATTTGAAGATACCTTGTGGTGCTGTATTTTCTGGTACTTTTTGAAGTATCCATACAGTAGTACAATTTAACGCCTCTTTGTTTTGTAAAATTCGTTATAACTCCGCCAATTTAAAAATGTTGTCAAATCTGGTGATACCTTGATTTCATATGTTTGAAAGATATGATTCACAAAACACCAATTAAAAGCAAGTGTTTGGTGGAAAGCATAATCACTTGCTGTAATTATTGTAACATTGCACTTGTGTTGTGTATGAGCAAAAACGTTTCTGAATTATCTATAAGGGACCATGCAATATTTATCACCGGGATGGGACCGGTGCATTAGTAAATTTGTTTTAAAAATGTATGTGTTCCATGTATACTTCTTTCAAAAAAGTCATTGTCCCATATCAATTTTAAGTGAAAAAAGTACATGTCCCATCACAAATCACATTGTTTGGTATAGTTTTAATGTTTATGTACGTATAAATATCTTATCAGCTAATACACAATATAAAATTTTTGTACATGTATCTGTATTTGGAAATATCCATAAGTAAATTACTTTTCCTAAAGCATTGTGTAATTTGTCAGATTCATCAGATACACATACATTGATAACAAATTTTAAGTCTTGCAAGAAATGGACTAGATTTGCAAGTTTGCATGTGTCGTACCTACTTTGCTGATATAATCACAACCCGATAATGAGTGGAGTGCTTGTAATACATAACATAAATTCAGTCCCAGTCGAGAAGCCAGGATATGAATAGGTATGAAACGTATTGATGCACAAATGCCAACGTTTTTGCTACAGTTATTCAATACCATTTCTGGACAATTATTCCATTAGTATGAACATCAGTATTGTCATATCAGTATCTTGAAGATAATACAATACTACTGTTTACTCCAATGGTTCTCGAAGCATGCAAAGCACGAGGCACCATGGGAGACTTCTTCCTCAATATCAATGTTAAGCTTATCCGCAGTTGTTTTCGATAATCATCATTTTAAATGCACAACAGTTTGTATCTGCTGATTTCTACACTTTTTCCACACTTTTATTCAATGAATTAAACGACTGAGAACTCATAACTGTTTGTGAAGAAGAGACATCAACAGTGCTTTGTGGACATTTGACGGTCAGAATCTATCTATATTGACAGGGAGAGGTATCTCTTCATTTATTTGATGTACATGTTGATTGATAGGGATTGTAACCCTCTTCGTTGTCTCTTCGAATCTTTGACATAGCAGTCAAGGAATCAAATACAAGATCAATTCTCGACGCTGTTTTCGTGGAGCAATCAATGTATCTATATATTGTAGATATATTGTAGTCAAACAGTTCCGGAGATATAAGAATTTTATTTCACTTACCCTCATAAATTTGGATTTTAGACAAATGCACTGAAATGTGTAAATTACAATTTGCTGTTATCCAATATATTATTATCAAAGGAGCTTTTAATGAAAAATATATGTTTGTTATTCAGTATTCTTAACATTAAAGCCCCAAGAGAGTCTCAGTTGATCGATACAGCCTGTCAAATAATGCCAAAAAGAAACAGCTGTAAAATTATATTCTTTTTCACCGTTTTTCGAATTCCACTATTTTTGGTTAGGAAAGCATTGATTGAATCTAAAATCGTTTTAATTGGTTGAAAAGTATGCTTTCTTGCGAACATATTGATAGTTCACAATACGGTTTATGTCAAATATTTTCGGAGATATAAGACATTTAGTTCCCATACCCTCTTAAATTAGATTTCCAAAAATTGCACTGGGTACTCATAAAGAGAGGCTATGTTCTCAATTATTGCCAGGATCCCAAATGTCTACCCTCATTTTTCTTATCCCCCAGATGGTGGACTTCAATAATCTGATGAGTAACTTCGGGCCTCTCGTATGCATAAGAAAACCACCCAAGCCTAGGGACGATTATTTTTGCATTACTGTAACTAAGTCAACTCAAATATTGAAAATATGTTAAAGTTTATTTCAGACCAGAATAAAAAAACATTTTTTTGCACATCAATTCCGGTGATATCAGCATTTGCTTTGTCTCTGCAAGATGTGATTCAGGACAACAAGTTAGTCATTTTGTTTAGGTGGGGTCATGAACAACAATTATTTCAAATATTGTCAAGATCCAACTTAAAATGTCCTAATTTCATATGTTGAGTGTGGAGAAACATCTAAAAACTTATTTATATGGGTAAAGAAATGAAAAAAAATTTTTTTTTGAACACATCTGGATTTGAACCGCTACTCTCCATATTTTAATTACCCAGTAGTATATGTACCATTGTGAGACCTAGTTTCTAGACACGGTGGCATTATCTGTTGACTAATTTGGATGAAATGTACAAAACTGATGGAGGACTAATAGTACTTCATGTTTCATTAAAATTTTACATGTGGTATAACAGCAGAAGTTAAAAATTTGAAGAATTGTCCCTATACACCCTCATTGGGAAGTCTTAAAAAATTCATAGAAATCCAAAAATTGAGATATTGACAAATTCTTTCAAAGGAACATTCTTTTTCATAATTATGATCACAACAGTCCACAAGAAATCATCATTATCAATTAACTAGGAAATATGACACTTTTCTGCATTGAAATCACCAAGTCCAAACAAATGTCGAAAAAAAAAAGAATTCTAAAATTTGATTTTGGAAGGGAACCAAAATGACAATACGTCATCATTCATCCCTCGAGATCATTTCTATGCATTCTGTTTGTCTCTTTATACAGCCAGTATGAAGAAGAAGATCGTCAATGGAGGGTACTCTTTTATGACCTACTTTTGACTATATTGGCGCCACCTGTAAAGAAATCTGGATGAAAACAATAGAATTTGAAGGGGATCATAAGTGATTTATTTCTACAAAGATTTATTAAAATCCTTTTAACGGTTATGCAGAAAAAAGTGAAAATGTGAAAAATGGCCAACCCCCCTCTTTTCGAAGTCCTAAAAAGTTTATAACAAAATCCAAAAATTGAGATATTAACAAAATTCTTACACAATATTATTCCTTACTATAATTATGATCAAAATATTAATTAAGAAATCATCAATATCAATCAACTGAAAAACATGACACTTTTCTGCATTGAAATTACTAAGTCCAGAGACACGTCAAAAAGCGTGAATTTCTATTCAACAGAACTTAACCCCGAACACAATTTTAGTAGGCCACCTTCAGTACATCATTTACTGTAAATTGCTTTATTTTCGTCAGCACCAATTTTCGTCAAATTGTAAAAAGGCCATTTCGTCAGTACGTAAATTCGTCATTTGAGGACCCCGAGAACGTAAATTGTTTAATGGAAACTCTTCTTTATAATGTATTTTTGACACCACAAATGTTGACAGAATCGATGACTGTTTGGCCATGATTGCTCATAATTAGATAATCAAACAAAACGCTTGACATAGTACTAGTACAGATTTTATCTGTTTTAAGTGAACTGACTATCTTTTATAACGTACGTTCATGTTCTTTAAACCAATAACCTTTTAGTCTTTGTCACTTTCTTTGCTGTATTTCAATGTGATGCAATAAACGATGCAATAAAGATCCATCATGTCACTGAGCCTGTATGATGATAAGCCACAGAGCCACCTGTACTTGGTCAACGGTATTTATATTCGTCAGTACGTAAATTCGTCATAGAGGGCACTGACGAAAATGGCGAAAAATGGTACATGACGAATAATAACCAATTTATAGTATACAAAATTTGATTCAGATCTGCAATGCAGTTCCGAGATGAAGTCGAAAATGTGAAAAAGTTAACGACAGACGGACGACACACTATGACTATCGTTTACTTTGGCCTTTGGCTCAGGTGAGCTAACATCAGTGCATTGTTGTAAAACAAAGTAGTTATCCCATGCAGAATCCCTGTGAAAAATCTCTCTGTCCCATTTTGTATGGTCATAAAAAAGTGTATGTCCCATCACATTTTGCACCGGTCTCACCCCGGTGATAAATACTGCATGGTCCTGAGTTTTCCATAACAATAGAAAAATTTAAATAAAACACTTAACTATCGACAAAGATCGGCGTTCCAATCATAGAAATTCAGTCATTATAAATAGAAGTGCAAATATGTCTTACTATTCCATTTGCAGTGTGGAGCTCGTAAAAAAATCCCCGCGGAGGATTTGACTTAAGTGTTATTATACCCTTTTTCATAATGTTGTGTGGCGGTGGCACTCTCTATACAGTGTTTGTTCACCTTTATTTATATATACACTGCTGAATTATATATGTTTCGTCTGTATTTAGGGGCATTCATGGCGGGTGTGGCTAACCAAACAAGAGACACACTCCTCCCAGGCACCTGGTCTCACCTCTGAATTTCCGGGGTCCGTGAATGTCCACTGTGGTACATTGTTATTAGTGTCAAAGTCATATGACACCAGTTACGTTCGTGTTTTACATTAGATATCAGTATTTTACCTTCGGACTGTTCACGTGTAATCCTTTAAATTTAAATCTATATCGAAAATGCACCAAACCGTTAATCTTTCTCAAAGTCCAAGAACAGATACAAAATCGTGTAAGTTTCAAAAAGGAGCTGTTGTGAACCCCGAAATACTGAAAAAGTCCGAGGTGAGTCCAGGTGCCCGGAGTAATTTTAAAGAATTTCATTCAGACCGCGTGCCTTCGGAAACAATTTCATATTTCTTTTTTACTTTTATTATACCTCTTATATAGTAGAGTATGGATTTTAATATGCGGTACAAATATTGATTATGACCTTGAAGTTTGACCACTGTTCTGTTATTCAAGTTACATGTACCTGTATATTGAATTGCTTTGAAGAATCACATGTTAAAACATATGAGTACTCAAGAATTCTATGCGCTTAAATTCCTGTCACATTGTCAGTGGATGAGTTTTCTGGCCCAAAGGTCCCGCCATCCATGCTAATGAACACAGTTATTGATATACATGTATCTTGCTAAATTAAATTTTATTACAATTTGCATCCTGTTTGTCTGGAGACGCTGACTTCCGAGGTTGCATAATCATTATGACTACATATATAAAAGATAAACGGCATGTCAAGACAAATATGGAACATTTACCCAGCTAATCCAAACTTTGCCCTGCAACGTTCGTTATCTTGCACATTGTACCAGTACATAGAAAGGCAACTTTTTCTTGATATTTTCTTCTAACTTTTGGGGTGCACATAAAACCATAATACATAATAAAATGTTCACGAGTGTACATCATACACAAGTGATTATGATCAAGTGTCATTTCTTAACCAGTTTTTTGGGACTTTAGAAAGAGAACAAGCAGTTAAAAACAATGCCAATATTCTTCAGTAGATGCAAATAATATTTCTGAGAAATGATATTGTAAGCTTCAATTAAGATGGAATGATGCAGTCTGTGGTTGGTCAAAAACCTGAGAATAGAATTGTTTCATAGGATTATGAAATTACATGGATCAATTATTCAGGTGATTGGTGAGATATATTAATCTCTCCTAGGTACTTCTACTCACTTCCTCTCTCCCCCTCCACAATTGGTCTGTAGTAACCGTTTAAAAGTATTTTCTCTTTGGAATGGATGAATTCAGAATGGAGCAACTCCTAAATTGGAACTATCCTAAAGGTTGGTGGATCACATGGCAGTGCCTTAAGTTCAAAGATAAAGAAATGAGATTTAAAGATATTTCAATAAGTCTGATTTACATGCATCTAAGAAGGATAATTATCATTACATTCATGAATTAAAAACTGTAAAATGACTTTACATTATTTGGTATTTTCTTTAATTATATATAAAATGCTGAACTACGTCCCTATATTAACTCCATTAAACAAATAAAGGTACTGCTGATTCAGTCAGCATAGATGTTTCCATCTATTGCAGAATCCTTTGGCCTCCTCAGACAAGTTACTGACAGTACTGTACCTATAACAGAATTCTTTGGCCTCTTGATACCAACTACTGACAGTACTGTACCTATTACAGAATACATTAGCCTCCTCAGAGAGACAAGCTACTGACAGCACTGTACATATAACAAAATTCGTTGGCCTCCCGAGATCAGCTACTAACAGTTCTGTACCTATTACAAATTCTTTGGCCTCCTGAGACCAGCTACAGACAGTACTCTACTTATCACATAATTCTTTGGCCTCCTGAGATCAGCTACTGACAGTACTGTATCTATTACAGAATGTTTTGGCTTCCTCAGAGAGAAAAGTTACTGAAAGTACTGTACCAATAACAGAATTCTTTGACCTCCTCTGACAAGTTACTGACAGTACTGTACCTATTACAGAATTCTTTGGCCTCCCGAGACCATCTACTGACAGTACTGTACCTATTACAGAATTCTTTGGCCTCCCGACACCACCTACTGACAGTACTGTACCTATTACATAATACTTTGGCTTCCTCAGAGAGACTGACAGTACTGAACCTGTTACAGAATTCTTTGGCCTCCTCATGAATACAAGTTACTGAACGTACTGTACCTAGTATTACATAATACTCTGTCCTCCTGAGACCAGCTACTGGCAGCCCTGTACCTATTACACTATTACAGAATACTCTGGCCTCCTGAGACCAGCTACTGACAGTCCTGTACCTATTACACTATTACAGAATACTTTAGCCTCCTGAGACCAGCTACTGACAGTCCTGTACCTATTACACTATTACAGAATACTTTAGCCTCCTGAGACCAGCTACTGACAGTCCTGTACCTATTACACTATTACAGAATACTTTAGCCTCCTGAGACCAGCTACTGACAGTCCTGTACCTATTACACTATTACAGAATACTCTGGCCTCCTGAGACCAGCTACTGACAGTCCTGTACCTATTACACTATTACAGAATACTTTAGCCTCCTGAGACCAGCTACTGACAGTCCTGTACCTATTACACTATTACAGAATACTCTGGCCTCCTGAGACCAGCTACTGACAGTCCTGTACCTATTACACTATTACAGAATACTTTAGCCTCCTGAGACCAGCTACTGACAGTCCTGTACCTATTACACTATTACAGAATACTTTAGCCTCCTGAGACCAGCTACTGACAGTCCTGTACCTATTACACTATTACAGAATACTTTAGCCTCCTGAGACCAGCTACTGACAGTCCTGTACCTATTACACTATTACAGAATACTTTAGCCTCCTGAGACCAGCTACTGACAGTCCTGTACCTATTACACTATTACAGAATACTTTAGCCTCCTGAGACCAGCTACTGACAGTCCTGTACCTATTACACTATTACAGAATACTTTAGCCTCCTGAGACCAGCTACTGACAGTCCTGTACCTATTACACTATTACAGAATACTTTAGCCTCCTGAGACCAGCTACTGACAGTCCTGTACCTATTACACTATTACAGAATACTTTAGCCTCCTGAGACCAGCTACTGACAGTCCTGTACCTATTACACTATTACAGAATACTTTAGCCTCCTGAGACCAGCTACTGACAGTCCTGTACCTATTACACTATTACAGAATACTTTAGCCTCCTGAGACCAGCTACTGACAGTCCTGTACCTATTACACTATTACAGAATACTTTAGCCTCCTGAGACCAGCTACTGACAGTCCTGTACCTATTACACTATTACAGAATACTTTAGCCTCCTGAGACCAGCTACTGACAGTCCTGTACCTATTACACTATTACAGAATACTTTAGCCTCCTGAGACCAGCTACTGACAGTCCTGTACCTATTACACTATTACAGAATACTTTAGCCTCCTGAGACCAGCTACTGACAGTCCTGTACCTATTACACTATTACAGAATACTTTAGCCTCCTGAGACCAGCTACTGACAGTCCTGTACCTATTACACTATTACAGAATACTTTAGCCTCCTGAGACCAGCTACTGACAGTCCTGTACCTATTACACTATTACAGAATACTTTAGCCTCCTGAGACCAGCTACTGACAGTCCTGTACCTATTACACTATTACAGAATACTTTAGCCTCCTGAGACCAGCTACTGACAGTCCTGTACCTATTACACTATTACAGAATACTTTAGCCTCCTGAGACCAGCTACTGACAGTCCTGTACCTATTACACTATTACAGAATACTTTAGCCTCCTGAGACCAGCTACTGACAGTCCTGTACCTATTACACTATTACAGAATACTTTAGCCTCATGAGACCAGCTACTGACAGTCCTGTACCTATTACACTATTACAGAATACTCTGGCCTCCTGAGACCAGCTACTGACAGTCCTGTACCTATTACACTATTACAGAATACTCTGGCCTCCTGAGACCAGCTACTGACAGTCCTGTACCTATTACACTATTACAGAATACTTTAGCCTCATGAGACCAGCTACTGACAGTCCTGTACCTATTACACTATTACAGAATACTTTAGCCTCCTGAGACCAGCTACTGACAGTCCTGTACCTATTACACTATTACAGAATACTTTAGCCTCCTGAGACCAGCTACTGACAGTCCTGTACCTATTACACTATTACAGAATACTTTAGCCTCCTGAGACCAGCTACTGACAGTCCTGTACCTATTACACTATTACAGAATACTCTGGCCTCCTGAGACCAGCTACTGACAGTCCTGTACCTATTACACTATTACAGAATACTCTGGCCTCCTGAGACCAGCTACTGACAGTCCTGTACCTATTACACTATTACAGAATACTTTAGCCTCCTGAGACCAGCTACTGGCAGCCCTGTACCTATTACACTATTACAGAATATTCTGGCCTCCTGAGACCAGCTGCTGACAGTCTGTACCTATTACACTATTACAGAATACTTTAGCCTCATGAGACCAGCTACTGACAGTCCTGTACTTATTGCACTATTACAGAATACTTTAGCCTCATGAGACCAGCTACTGACAGTCCTGTACCTATTACACTATTACAGAATACTTTAGCCTCCTGAGACCAGCTACTGACAGTCTGTACCTATTACACTATTACAGAATACTTTAGCCTCATGAGACCAGCTACTGACAGCCCTGTACCTATTACACTATTACAGAATACTCTGGCCTCCTGAGACCAGCTACTGACAGTCCTGTACCTATTACACTATTACAGAATACTTTAGCCTCCTGAGACCAGCTACTGACAGTCCTGTACCTATTACACTATTACAGAATACTCTGGCCTCCTGAGACCAGCTACTGACAGTCCTGTACCTATTACACTATTACAGAATACTCTGGCCTCCTGAGACCAGCTACTGACAGTCCTGTACTTATTACACTATTACAGAATACTTTAGCCTCATGAGACCAGCTACTGACAGTCCTGTACCTATTACACTATTACAGAATACTTTAGCCTCCTGAGACCAGCTGCTGACAGTCCTGTACTTATTACACTATTACAGAATACTTTAGCCTTCTCAAAGAGACAAGCTTCCGTTACATAAATACTGATTTCGCCACTTCGTCAGATCTTTCTTCAGTTTCTCTGTATCTCCTTTGTTAATGTTGATTTCGCCACTTCGTCAGATCTTTCTTCAGTTTCTCTGTATCTCCTATGTTAATGTTGTTGTAATATACCACATTCAAAGCCTTATACTTTGTAGTAAACTAGTCATATACTTATCTAATTCACATATTGTCCCGTTAATGCTTTGGAAATGCTTATATAGAGACTCAGAGAGTACTTTGATTGTATCATAATGGACTTCAAACCATCTCTTATCATCTTTGAAGGATCATCCACAACTTACACAAGACAAGGCTTCAGTGGGATCGGATGGTAAATTGAACAACGTGAAAGACTGACTACTGCCAGTACTGGAGTTGACAAGCTCCATGATGCCATTGATGATGTTCTAAGTTTCATTATTGGACTGCATTTGAGATGTTATTACTGAATGAAATTCTACATCGCACTTGTTTTAACAATTTTCTTGACGCAGAGACATATAACACGTGTCTGCTTAAAGTTACAACAGCTTAATCAATCGCCTCTATGTGGCAATCTCGGAAACCTCTTCCATTTTAGCTGCAAGTTGTGGCCCTAGTATATATGAATGATATCTTTCATATAGGGCCACGACTTGCAACTTTTTTCATTTATTTATATCTAGCGGCCACACTAGAAGTTTTCAGAGTATGTTTCGTACAATTTCGTTTCAATCTAGGTATATCTTAGACATATACTAGATCGTTTATTATGATAGGAGATATATTAGACCTTTTTCCGATGAGAATAATGACGGACATACCCCTTTTTTCTGATGAGAATAATGACGTTTATGTCAGGATAATGACGTCACTGTAATATGACACACATCTGAGCAGCAAACCTTCATTTGACGACATCTGACTCCGAGATCTGACAAAACTCCGACAAATAACGCATAGAACAATTGAAAATCGTTTGATTGTCACTTTCTTTTACAAATCGTTGCAGGGTGAATGAGAAAAATGAATAATAATATTAAAAAAAAAAACATCAAGTTTAGCAAAATCCTTTCAGTAGTTCTGACCTGAGAATATAAAAAAAGTTTACGGATGATGACGGATAATTGACGGACGATGGATGATGCGCCTGCTTCAACGTTTGGTGACTGTATAATCACCATTCGGTACTTAACATTATGTTCCAAAAGGCGTCTTGGCAGGGATCTGGTGACACTGTACATTCCTGCAGTCCCACTACAAAGAGGTATTGGCCATAAGAAAGGTCGAATATATTTTTTTTCAAAGGGTGAACTTTTTCAAGAAAACAACTGTCACCACATTAAATTCTTAAACTTGACGAGATCCAATCAAACTTCCAACCCCTGTTTATACTAACAAGCCGGTGTAGCCCAGTGGATGCGGTGCTCTGTCCCGGGTTCCACTCCCGTCTTTCGGATGAGACAGTGAAAACCGAGGTCCTGTGTCATGGTTAGCGTGGTACATAAAAGATCCCTCACTGCTTCAGGTGGTCCGTTGCAGAGATAAAAAAAATTATGCGATGCATCAGGCAGATGCAATCACCATATACGTGAAATAATTGTAGAGTTATGTAAAACAATAGTCAATCAATCAATCTGCTTATACTGAAAACTACTTCAGTTATCTTGTTAAGATCTTGCGTGTACTTTATGAGAACTACTTTAACCAAATGTTCATTCTCTATCAGATGACGATTGAAATTCCCTGAGAATAACACAGAAAATTTATACACGATCAAGAATAACGTCAACTTTTTATAGGCTACCTATAATTTGTTAGATAATAAGGAATTAGTTTGTGAAAATGGTCATTATGGCTAATGTAGCAATTAGATAAAATGATGACGCTGACAAAGACGACGATGGTAGGGTGAATATTTATAACAACATATTAAATGTATATGATCCTCTTTTCTTCAATAAGTTTATTGTTATAAGACAATTTAAATCCGGATGAATGCAACGATCTTGGACACAATTTAAAGTTTTATTAAATGTCAAGTAATGTATGTATTGCGTACATTACAGGGCTATACTTAATGAACAAAGATAAAACACTAGACAATACATCGTATCTAATACACAATCTATAATGTAATTCTGTGTAATGCATAACAGAATGTGTGCATAAAATCACAGGAATTTAAACAGTCATGGCGCTATTATATTTCTTTTCGATCTACGCCATTTTCTCTGTTTTAAGTAAGTGTTAACAGTATGTATAATATTTTTGATTTGTTTATAAATGCTATCATTGGTGATGAATTCAGATTGTTAATTTTAATTAGAGAGCTCGATAGAAAATGAGTAGTATAACAAACGAACTGTGTACCAACCCACATTGTTGTTTCCATGTACACCGTCGTGTGTGGTTGAACATCCTCTCCTCACTTGATAAAATATTAACATGATATCTGTGATTGCCACAGGAGCTGATTACATTAATAAATATAGAACATATATACCTTTTAATTTTGTGCACCATATGCGCATTTCGTCAAGTTATGTCTCATCAGTGATGCTCGTGGCCGAATGATTGGAATTCTCAAAATATATAGAAATATGAAGAGCATTGTTGAAGCCAAAATGACCAAAAAGAAATGAAAAAAAAAATGAACCAAAGAATCTATCTAAGGACAGAGCTATGCATGAGGGAGATACTCCTTAGTTTTAGAGTGATTTACTTAATTTGATAACTGAGAATTTGAAGTATATATATTTAATGTCAGTACAAAAACACTGAAAACTAGACTTATAATGCCCTCGGGAACTATCAGTTCACCAGCAGTGAGACCGCCTAGTGGTTATAATAAATATAGATCATATATACCTTTTAATTTTGTGCACCATATGCGCATTTCGACAAGTTATGTCTCATCAGTGATGCTCGTGGCCGAATGATTGGAATTTTAGGCATCGAACTCTCGAAATGACAAAGAATCCAAGGGCATTCGAACCAAAAGCATCGATTAGGAGTGGGAAGCCGCAATAAGTTCTTCTTCATTCTGGTCACTGCATGTTTCTTTTATGCCATCAAAAAGTTTACAGAACCGATACTGTGATACAATAATCATACTGCTACCAAAATACTTAAAAAGAATAGGAATAATGAATTGATATAGCCGTATCTCCTTAATATGTTTTTCTCGTATAAAATACAGCGTTCCTATGGATACAGCGATAACGCCAACTACAAAGGGTGGGCTGGTCGAGGGATATTACACTGATTTTCTAATATGATGGTCCAAACAGTCAGTTCGGATATTTCTAGATTGCCCCCCCCCTTTTTTTTTGAAAGTCAAATATTAGCCGAACAACTAATTTTTGGTGCCAAATCTGGAGTTTTATGTGTAAATATGTGGCGAAAGCCCCCTTCCTCTTCTAAATAAGCCACATATACTGGCAAAAAATATCTGTTCTGAAAATGAGATATAATAACGTTATAACTCTATGCTCTCGGTGCTTCCCGTAACGATTGTTATCAATAAAGAAAAAGAATCATTTCTTTTACCTTTGGGGGAGGGAGGGGAGGGGGCTTTGGTTAGAAATGTTACTAGATATTTTTCACATTAATGTACTCCTCAGTACAGCTCCAAAGAGAGAGTGCTTTTTGGGGTTTATTTTGTTATTTATTATTGGGGGGGGGGGGGGAGGTGTAGGAGATTTAAACGTTTTAAATACATATATAGAAACCAAATATAATCACAAGTCACATCAATCTTTTACCGAGCTGTTCTTCAACAAATGGAGACCGATGGAAGAAACAATCAGCGTGATACTGCAGTGACGTGTGCTTAACATGTTATGTTGGTTCTGGATATAATAAAATACTTATGATACATGACCATTTAAATATCAAAATACAGGGATATTCCAGGTGGGGTTCTGTAGAAAATAGATGTTGAGTACTGGGGATTGAAGAGTATAAGGATTTAACTGCACATTCATATCCTTGTCATAAATTTTTAAAGGCAGAAAATTCCTCTATATATTTGTGTAGATATTGATAAAATATTTATTTCAAAAGTTTAGTGTACGAAACTTAAAATACTATATCACTGAAGTTCTAGTCAACTTGCTTTCCCATTGGGTCTTTTCGTTATACTGAGTTATTTCTCATATGAGTGGGTATCTGCCGTCAAACATTGTGACGTCATACAATTTCTATATCATTTCCCGTAATTTTACGCCGTTTTCATAGAAATGGTTGATGTAACAATGGTTTGACGTAAAATAACCGTTCAAATGGGAAATAACTCTGTATAATGAAAAGACCCAGTAGACGTATGCCATTTTGAATATAGTGTTCTAAATGCTTGCAAAACGGTGTAAGTAGTCAGTCTTTTACAGAACTTTACTCTATACATTGGTTTCGATGTTCACAACTATAGCTCTGTTATCACATAGCATGATTGGTCACCTATAAATAAATGGTGAACTAACGCACTGATTGGTCACTTCTAAATAAACTGTGAACTGACAAACTGACTGGTCAACTATGAATAAACTGAATAATCTGTGAACTAAGGTACTGATTGGTCGCCTATAAATAAATTATGAACTAACGTACTGATTGGTCACCTATAAATAAACTGTGAACTGACGTACTGCAAGTGAATAAACCACCATCTACAAATAAATATAATATATAGACTTAAATACTCATTTAAATGAATATTCAGTTATTATCTACAACATATATATATTCTTCCTTGATATTGTTAAATATTTAGAGAAAATCTAAAATAGAAAATAAAACACCATTCACTTTTGATACGGTTCAATTCCACACGGAGGATACAGTCCAGCTATTTTATCAGTTAGAAATTCACTCATAAATTGTATTATCCACACAGGGTATACAGTACAAAATGTAGTCCACACAGGGTTCACATAGGATCCCTGTATTAAAATCTACATGCACCAGAGTAAGTATACATCTGTTACTTCGATCACTCAACAATATCGTTTGCCACACCTTCAAAAGGTGTATCAATCAAAAGCATTATTTCAAGTGACACCGTAGTTACGTTTTATTTTGGCAAAGTCTTCTGACATATATTACATGATCTACAATACCTGCAATATCTCTTTGAAATCCAGGCCAATAGAAATTCAAAAGTGCCCTACCTGTTGCCTTTCGTAGGCCCTGGGGATCACATAATACACCATCATGTGCTAGTTTCAATACAATACTTCTGTATTTCTCTGGAACAATAAGTTGTTAAATTACGTTGCTGTTGCTGACATTTGAAAATAATTTAGAAAACCAATCTGGAGATTGAAAATAACGATACAGGATACACAATACACAATATCCTCACCATTCCTGTGAAATACAGAGTTTTGATATCAACAGTTGCCTCAGGAACTTCTCCTACTGTACCTTCGATTAGTACACAATCCAAAGATTTACCAGTTAGTTGCTGTGTATGGGTTAAATCCTTTTTTACCACTATTCCATTGCAGCCATTAAGCACTTGCACTTTTCTATCTCCAACATATACCTTATAAGTCTGATTCTTTGTAAATGAGGAATAACATATATCTGAGTCTAATCAGTCGTTTCCTTAATATTCCTTGGACGTCATTCTTGAAGGAGCATCGCCAAGTACTTGCTACAACTTACCAATAGATGTCCTTGCAAAATCAAAGAAAGTTTGAAGAGATTTTGACAAATCTAACAAACCTTTTAATATATTTTTCTAACCTTGTGAATAACTGATCGGGATTTTTTACCTATATTGGACTTATTTTTTCGAATTTTTTCACGGAATCTTCCTCAGTGACCTGAAACGTATGACACAATGACATCTGAACTTTTTCATAATTCAAGCATCAGCTGGGGACTGTCGCGACTATGCCAGTTAAGAAGGCGCTAAGATTGATTGACACGTGTCATGTTTATATTTTGCACTCTCTGCAAACCTTTCAAACCGTCACAAATATGCATCCAAACAATCTTTATCTGGATTGAAAATTGGCAACTTTGGCATCTTACCAAACTTGGGTGCTAGTGTACTTGTAACAACACGACAGTTCTAAAATGAAAAATTCTTATCTTTAAGTTTCTCCAACGTAATCTCTTTCTCAATCAACGACATTTTTGTATCAGACTCTCGTCTAATTTTCTTGAACTCTATCTCTCTCTCTCTTTTTTCTATTTTTTTAAATCTCCCTCCCACTAGCTCTTTCTTGTCTGTCAATACATTCCTTGTCTTTTTGTAAGACAAAGTCCTTCAACACTTCACCTGCCAATCGTGATCTCTCACCAACTTTCTATGGTTTTTTAACTCCATTAGGTTGAGTTCAAAGCTAATAGAGTTGCTATTACCCGATCGAGGTACTTTTTTTCTTGTTTTGGATATATATAGTACATCTCGATCTGACCATACACCAGATCAGTTTTCAGACAAGCTAATATAGCCCGAATGGTAACTGGATTGGTTTTGGACGCGACTTGTCTATTTTCAAAAAACAGTATACGATTTAACTAAATACAATATTTGAAAATAAAACAAGAGACCCAATGGGCCTATATCGCTCATTTAAACACAATTTGCTGATTCACAAAACAAATAACAGTTCACATTTGATAGAAAACTTTGACTACTTACTTTCTGTATGATTTGGTAAAATTCTGTGTAGCAGTTAATGAAAAGATGTCGAAAAATATGTCAGCCAATTATTGGCGGATTTGGAGGGGGAGGGTTGCAACCTCCTCCCCTTTTGGTCGGAAAATTTTACCCAAAAAAGATTATTTTCGACCATTTTCAGGGCTGCAAACCCCACCCTTTGCAGACCGATAGTGCAAAACATTTTTCATGGGAGACTGCAATCCCCCCTTTTCAAAAAATTCTAGATCCGCCTATGCCATTCATAGTTCTTGGCAACAATCTCGAATGACATATTGGGTCAAAAGATACAATTTTGGTATGAGACCTTGATAATTTACTTTATGTGTGTTTAGGTAATACAGCAGTTGCCGAATAGAAGCTAAAGTGTGTCAGTCAATCAGGGTCCTTGGCAGATATCTTGGATAACTGATCTGGTCAAAAGATTAAATTTCGGTAGAGGAGCTTGTACCTGTACGATTTGGTGAAATTCTGTGAATTGTGTGGGGTTTTTTTTAAATATTTTTAATCAGAGACATATATATGTGTATAAATGTCTCTCTTTTAATGTTTTACTTCATATTTATTTAATTCATGCCGCTTAGAAATATAAACGTAAATTTGAAAAGAAATTATTTCAAAACCCTATAATGTAATTATTAAATAGTAAGTAAATCGAAATAAGTCGGAAACAAAGCAGACGAAGCGCGGAGGGATACACTAGGGTGTTCCGGACGGAATTCCCCAGTACTGATAAAATAAGGGATCAGTCGATCTCAGGTGCGATAAAATTCAGTTAATATACATACCTCGTGTTTGTCTTGTTTTTTGTAAATTAATTTTATAATTTCAGGTAGAACAGTGACAGCGACGTATTATTGTTATTACTCCTACCATTATTACATGTGTCAATACTACAATTACTATTACGGTGCCACCTCCTACTACTACTACTACTACTACTACTACAATAAATCTGATCCGTAAGTTTCCATACTTTGTTTCACTTTTTATTTTTGTTACTAAAATCTCACGGGGTCTTCTCGGCAATGTATACAAATAAGCCACATTAGATTTGTTTAAAATTTATTATGAGGCGGGTATAAGTACAAATCGATAGTGCTCGGTACGCTCAAAACATACCGAGGACAAAATGACAGCTGTATGCAGGTATATGTTAGGACTTTAAGGGTTTCTGCTAGTCACTTTTGCCACTGAAAATATACAGATGACATATGGGATGCTTACTCCTCCATGGCACCTGAGTCTTCCCCTGGGTTTTTCTGGGGTCCTTGATTGCCTTTACTCGTTATTTTGTCTTTTTCTGTCAATATCCCAATGAAATATTACTCGGTGCATGCATCTTATAATTGTACATAGCCACAAAAAAAAAAGCAAAAAACAAAATGATCTTTTCGTCCTTACACATAGGAGTTCTGCTTTCAGTGTTTCTACATCTTGGGTTTGAATATATCAGTAGTAAAATGTAACAACTTATCAAAACCATTTTTGTGATAAAAAGAATCCAATTAAACAATTTAATGCATGATGTAGGTGGCCGCTCCATTTCAGGTGTCTAGTATATATCCAAGTCTAGGTGTTAAATTTCTCAAATATAAGATACACTTGTCTCAATCTTATCAATGAAAAAAATCTGCGAATGTCTACAGAAAAAATAGAAATCTCACGTCCTGGCATGACACTGACAGCAGACTAGTCATCAAGACCGCAACCTGCTTTTGACCTCACTAACCTTTACGCATGTATTAATAACTATGTAGAGTTAAATGCACTGTATGTACTTGGTGCAAACAGAATTACAAATCACTCAATGTGCTTATTGATAATAATACATTACAAATAAATCAATTAATATGTAGATTGATTTAAATTTTTTATTAACAAAATGCAAAATGCAAACATTAAATATTTCATGTTACATTAACATTTCAGGAAGGTAGGGCTTATAATTGGCTGTGTGTTGGGTGGCCTTTTTGGACTGTCCTTAATTGTCCTTGCGATTTTCGGCATCTGTCATGCATGTAAGAAGTCAGGCATACGTGGTGTAGTCATACGCCCTGCTCAGTCAAACTCATCAGTCGTTCAAAGTAAGTATACAACAACTTACCCGCGGTGGACAGGGACATGCCCTTCTTCCATGTGTCTCTTTACTTCACACTCCATCTCTAGTCCCTATCATCTTTTCCAATCTTGTTTCTTTTGCACAACCCTCCCTGTCATTTCCATTCTTCAATAATTTTTACTCACTATTTCTTCCCTTTTACCCTACTTCGTCGCTTCTTATGCAAAACAACAATGAAACAACACACCACACTTACATAATGAATGACTTGACCTATATGAATACTCCTTCGTGTTTAAGTATAGAACTGTGAAGAAGTGAATGACATTCGTCACCCCATTGGTGTGGTAAACCACTTTACGTACCTACCATCCCATTCACGACGTCACTCCATTGGTGTGGTAAACCACTTTACGTACCTACCATCGCACCCACGACGTCATTCCATTGGTGTGGTATACCACTTTACGTACCTACCATCCCACTCACGACGTCACTCTATTGGTGTGGTAAACCACCTTACTACCTACCATCCAATCCACGACGTCACTCCATTGGTGTGGTAAACCACTTTACGTACCTACCACCTCACTCATGACGTCACTCCATCGGTGTGGTAGACAACTTTACTTACCCAACACCCCACTCACGACGTCACTTAGTTGGTGTGGTAGACCACTTTACGTAACTACCATCCCACTCAAGACATCACTCAGTTGGTGTGGTAAACCACTTTACATACCCACCATCCCACATACTACGTACAGCAGTACAATCAGAGAAAACAAATTCAAAAAATTATTACACGTATGTCGAAATTAATGTCCCACCCCGAAAGAAAAACAAAATTACAAGTCGGGAAATGAGGCAAAGACCGAGAAACACATTTAACTATATTATTCATTTTATTTCTGTGATATAAGAGTATATATTAATTGAATTCATTACTTTATGAACATTTCATCACATCCTCATCTACATTTTACTATAGATACCCAGCCTCAGAGTACGCATATGCAGTCACACAGCTTCACGCAAAATACGTATGGTTACCTGCAGCCTACTGCCCCAGTTGCGGCTCCACCGCCTTATTCCTCCTCTACTAACGACGAACCTCCTGCATATGAATATCATCGAAATACTGCAGACTCTTCAAGGAGCACCGAAGGACCGTCTCTTGCACAACCTTCCAGCTTTAGTGGAAGACTCCCCCCTCTTGCACAGGGTCCCACTGGATCATTACCACCTCTTATTCAATCTTCCGCTTATCACGTTGGACTACCACCTATTGCACAAGCGTCTACAGTTACTGTAGGACTCCCCTCCACAGAAAATGTAATCGGAGGCCAACCACCGAACTCTTGCGCAATGAATAATTCCTGGTATGTATTTTTCTATTACCTGTTGTATCAATTTGTTTCTCATTTGCACTTAATGCAGCTGTCGTTTACTTTTTGTAGTTGTGACATGTTTTATACAACGTTGACTTTTAATTAAAAGGCTGCCGTTTTGTAGCTATGACATGATCCATACTTTATTGGACATCAATGCAGCTGCTTTGGAGTATCTATGAAATATACATGGTTGACATTTTTAATACAGCTGTCCTTTTATAGCTATGACATGATACATACATTGTTGGCATTTAACACAGTTGTCATTTTGTAGCTATGCCATATTCCATACATCATTTGTATTTATTAGAGCCGATTTTTGGTATAGCTATAACATGTTCATACATCGTTGAGTTTAATGCAGCTGCCGTTTTGTAGCTATCGCATGTTCGATACATCGTTAATAACTTACTATTAAATACCGCTGTTATTTCGTGTCTGTACCATACCAAACAGTATTAAAATTCAATGCAGCTATGACATGTTCTATTCAATAATTGGCATTTGATGCAGCTGTCATATATTGTTAGCGTTTAATACAACCGCCCTTGTGTGGTACAGCATCTTCAATACACTGTAGGTATTTAATGCAGCTGTCGTTTGGTAGCCATTTACTGGAGCTGACGTTTTGTAGCCTAATATCTTCTTTAAATGTTTGGTATTTTTCCCATCTGCCGTTTTATAATTGTCGCATCTTATGACATCTATGCATTGTTGGACCACATTTGTCTGACACGTAGTGCGATTTGAAACTAGTTTTGTGGGTATGCATAGCTAGAAGATGCTATCTCCGCCCTGGCACCGGGGGTCTTATTCACAAATAAACTTAAGTCTAAGCCTAATAATTGAAACCTAAAATACCATGTTTCATTATTCTAAGAATTTGTCGAAAGTTTGTCTGTGAATAGCTTGTCAGATATGCTGTTTACAGAAACTTTTAATTAGTTCTTATAATTAAAACACATGCTACCATATAGGTCTCAATTCTTAGACTTAAGATTCTTTGTGAATAAGGCCTCTGGTATCGTCTCTGTTTATTCATGGAGAGAAGATTTCCCTCCTCCCTGGCACCTGGTATCGACTCTGTTTATTCATGGCGAGAAGATTTCCCTCCTCCCTGGCACCTGGTATCGACTCTGTTAATTTACGTTATTTCCTCCTTTACACCCGGAATCGGCGTGGATATTCATGGGGGGGGGGGGGGTGAGAAGAGGCTCTCTCCTCCCTGGAACGTGGTATCGGCTCTGTTTATTCATGGGGAGAAGATTTCCCTCCTCCCTGGCACCTGGTATCGGCTCTGTTTATTCATGGCGAGAAGATTTTTCTCCTCCCTGGCACCTGGTATCGACTCTGTTTATTCATGGCGAGAAGATTTTTCTCCTCCCTGGCACCTGGTATCGGCTCTGTTTATTCATGGCGAGAAGATTTTTCTCCTCCCTGGCACCTGGTATCGGCTCTTTTTATTCATGGCGAGAAGATTTTTCTCCTCCCTGGCACCTGGTATCGACTCTGTTTATTCATGGCGAGAAGATTTTTCTCCTCCCTGGCACCTGGTATCGGCTCTGTTTATTCATGGCGAGAAGATTTTTCTCCTCCCTGGCACCTGGTATCGGCTCTTTTTATTCATGGCGAGAAGATTTTTCTCCTCCCTGGCACCTGCTATCGGCTCTGTTCATTTACATTATTTCCTCCTTTACACCCGGAATCGGCGTGGTTATTCATGGTGAGAAGTTCCTCCTTGGCACCTGGTATCAGCTCTCTTTATTCATGGCGTAATATTCTTTTCTCCCTGATACCTGATATCGGCTCTATGTATTTACGTTCTTTCCTCCTTGGCAACTGGTATCAGCTCTATTAATTCATGGCGTAATGTTCTTACCTCCTTGTCACGTGATATCGGCTCTGTTTATTTACGTTCTTTCCTCCTTGGCACCTGGTAATAGCTCTCTTTATTCATGGCGTAATATTCTTTTCTCCCTGATACCTGATATCGGCTCTATTTATTTACGTTCTTTCCTCCTTGGCAACTGGTATCAGCTCTGTTTATTCATGGCATAATGTTCTCTCCTCCTTGGCACCTGATATCGGCTCTGTTTATTTACGTTCTTTCCTCCTTGGCACCTGGAATCGGATCTATTTATTCATGACGAAGAGATGCTCTTCTCCCTGGTACCTGATAGCAGCTCTGTTTATTTACGTTCTTTCCTCCTTGGCACCTGGTATCAGCTCTGTTTATTCAGGGCATGAAGAGGTTCTCTCCTCCTTGGCACCTGATATCGGCTCTGTTTATTCATGGCGAGAAGATTTCTCTCCTCCCTGGCACCTGGTATCGGCTCTGTTTATTAACGTTATTTCCTCCTTTACACCTGGAATCGGCGTGGTTATTCATGGTGAGAAGGGGCTCTCTCCTCCCTGGAACCTGGTATCGGCTCTGTTTATTCATGCGGAAAAGATTTCCCTCCTCCCTGGCACCTGCTATCGGCTCTGTTTATTTACGTTATTTTTTCCTTTACACACGGAATCGGCGTGGATATTCATGGTGAGAAGAGGCTCTCTCCTCCCTGGAACGTGGTATCGTCTCTGTTTATTCAAGGGGAGAAGATTTCCCTCCTCCCTGGTACCTGCTATCTGCTCTGTTTATTTACGTTATTTCCTCCTTTACACCCAGAATCGGCGTGGTTATTCATGGTGAGAAGAGGCTCTCTCCTCCCTGGAACGTGGTATCGTCTCTGTTTATTCATGGGGAGAAGATTTCCCTCCTTCCTGGCACCTGGTATCGGCTCTGTTTATTCATGGCGAGAAGATTTTTCTCCTCCCTGGCACCTGGTATCGACTCTGTTTATTCATGGCGAGAAGATTTTTCTCCTCCCTGGCACCTGGTATCGGCTCTGTTTATTTACGTTATTTCCTCCTTTACACCCGGAATCGGCGTGGTTATTCATGGTGAGAAGAGGCTCTCTCCTCCCTGGAACGTGGTATCGGCTCTGTTTATTCATGGCATGGTGTTCTCTCCTCTCTGGAACCTGATATCGGCTCCGTTTATTAACGTTCTTTCCTCCTTGGCACCTGGTATCAGCTCTGTTAATTCATGGCGTAATGTTCTTCCCTCCTTGTCACCTAATATCGCCTCTGTTTATTAACGCTCTTTCCTCCTTGACACCTGGTATCGGCTCTGTTTATTCATGGCGTAATATTCTTTCCTCCCTGACACCTGATATCGGCTCTCTTTATTAACGTTATTTCCTCCTTGGCACCTGGTATCAGCTCTGCTCTCTCCTCTCTTCCCTGGAAACTGGTATAGGCTCTGTTTGTTCATGGGGGATGTTCTCTCCTCCCTGGCACTTGGTATCGGCTAAGTTTATTAACGTCCTTTCCTCCTTGGCACCTGGAATCGGATCTGTTTATTCATGACGAAGAGATGCTCTCCTCCCTGGCATCTGATAGCGGCTCTGTTTATTTACGTTCTTTCCTCCTTGGCACCTGGTATTAGCTCTCTTTATTCATGGCGTAATATACTTTTCTCCCTGACACCTGATATCGGCTCTGTTTATTTACGTTCTTTCCTCCTTGGCACCTGGAATCGGCTCTGTTTATTCATGGCATAATGTTCTCTCCTCTCTGGCACCTGATATCAGCTCTGTTTATTTACGTTCTTTTCTCCTTGGCACCTGGAATCGGATCTATTTATTCATGACGAAGAGATGCTCTCCTCCCTGGTACCTGATAGCAGCTCTGTTTATTTACGTTCTTTCCTCCTTGGCACCTGGTATCAGCTCTGTTTATTCATGGCAAGAAGAGGTTCTCTCCTCCCTGGATCCTGGTATCGGTTTTGTTTATTCATGGCGAGACGTTCTTTCCTCCTGGGCACTTGGTATCGGCTCTGTTTATTAACGTTCTTTCCTCCTTGGCACCTGGAATCGGCTGTGGTTATTTACGTTCTTTTCTCCTTGGCACCTGGTATCGGCTCTGTTTCTTCATGGCGAGAGGAGGTTCTCTCCTCCCTGGCACCTGACAGCGGCTCTGTATTTATTGCGTGAAGATGCTCTCTCCTCCATTGCACCTGATATCGGCTCTATTTATTCATGACGAGAAGTGCTTGTTTTATGCTTGTCGTCTCCCAACATTCAAATAAAGAGAAATACATGTAATGATTTTATTAAACACTGCTGCTTTCTAGCTACATTTCCACTTGAAGGTCCGATAAAGATTGTGTCTAACGCTGCTCTTGAGTGACATTTACCATCGAATGTCCAATAAGTATTGTGTTAAAACTGCTGTTTTCTAGCTACATTTACTTTCGAATGTCTGATAACAATTTACACTCAAATGCCAAATAACGACTGCTTTCTAGGGTCCCGTGTTGGTATATAAAGATCCTTCATTTTGTTAAATGGGTATGTAGAGATTATGCATAGTGTGAGATGGGTCCAATGTTGGTTTGTAAAGATCACTCATAGTGTGAGATGGGTCCCGTGTTGGTATGTAGAGATCACCCATAGTGTGGGATGGGTCCCATGTTGGTATGTAGAGATCACCCATAGTGTAGGACGGGTCCCGTGTTAGTATGTAGAGATCACTCTTATTGTGAGATGGGTCCCGTGTTGGTATGTAGAGATCACTCTGTGTAGGATGGGTCCCGTGTTGGTTTGTAGAGATCACCCATAGTGTGGGATTGGTCCCGTATTGGTATGTAGAGATCACCCATAGTGTAGGATGGCTCCCGTGTTGGTTTGTAGAGATAACCCATAGTGTGGGATGGGTTCCGTGTTGGTATATAGAGATCACCCATAGTGTAGGATGGGTCCCGTGTTGGTTTGTAGATATCACCCATAGTGTGAGATGGGTCCTGTGTTGGTAGGTAGAGATCACCCATAGTGTGAGATGGGTCCTGTGTTGGTATGTAGAGATCACCCATAGTGTGGGATTGGTCCCGTCTTAGTATGTAGAGATCACTCATAGTGTGAGATGGGTCCCGTGTTGGTATGTAGAGATCACTCATTGCGTGGAATAGGTCCCGTGTTGGTATGCAGAGATCACCCATAGTGTGAGGATGGGTCCCGTGTTGGTATGTAGAGATCACTCTGTGTGGGATGGATCCCGTGTTGGTTTGTAGAAATCTGTCATATTATGGAATGGGTCCCGTATTGGTATGTACAGATCACCCATAGTGTGGGATAGGTCCCGTGTTGGTATGTAGAGATCACCCATATTGTGGGAATGGGTCCCGTGTTGGTATTGTAAAGATCACTCTTACTGTGAGATGGGTTCCGTGTTGGTATGTATAGATCTCTCATAGTGTGGGATGGGTCCCGTGTTGGTATGTAGAGATCACCCATAGTGTGGAATGGGTCCCGTGTTGGTATGATGAGATCTCTAATAGTGTGAGATTGGTCCCCTGTTGATATGTAGAGATCACTCATCGTGTGGGATGGGTCTCGTATTGGTATGTAGAAATCACCCATAGTGTAATGTAGGTCCCATGTTGGTATGTAGAGATCACTCTTACTTTGCGATGAGTCCCATGTTGGTATGTAGAGATCTCTCATAGTGTGGGATAGGTCCCGTGTTGGTATGTAGAGACCACCCATATTGTGGGAATGGGTCCCGTGTTGGTATGTAGGGATCACTCTGTGTAGGATGGGTCCCGTGTTGGTATGTAGAGATCACTCATAGTGTGAGATGGGTCCCGTGTTGGTTTGTATAGATCTCTCATAGTGTGGGATGGGTCCCGTGTTGGTATGTAGAGATCACCCATAGTGTGGGATGGCTCCCGTGTTGGTTTGTAGAGATAACCCATAGTGTGGGATGGGTTCCGTGTTGGTATGTAGAGATCACCCATAGTGTAGGATGGGTCCCGTGTTGGTTTGTAGATATCACCCATAGTGTGAGATGGGTCCTGTGTTGGTAGGTAGAGATCACTCATAGTGTGAGATGGGTCCTGTGTTGGTATGTAGAGATCACCCATAGTGTGGGATTGGTCCCGTCTTGGTATGTAGAGATCTCCCATAGTGTGGGATGGGTCCCGTGTTGGTATGTAGAGATCACTCATAGTGTGAGATGGGTCCCGTGTTGGTATGTAGAGATCACTCATTGCGTGGAATAGGTCCCGTGTTGGTATGTAGAGATCACCCATAGTGTGAGGATGGGTCCCGTGTTGGTATGTAGAGATCACTCTGTGTGGGATGGATCCCGTGTTGGTTTGTAGAAATCTGTCATATTATGGAATGGGTCCCGTATTGGTATGTACAGATCACCCATAGTGTGGGATAGGTCCCGTGTTGGTATGTAGAGATCACCCATAGTGTGGGAATGGGTCCCGTGTTGGTATGTAAAGATCACTCTTACTGTGAGATGGGTTCCGTGTTGGTTTGTATAGATCTCTCATAGTGTGGGATGGGTCCCGTGTTGGTATGTAGAGATCACCCATAGTGTGGAATGGGTCCCGTGTTGGTATGTAGAGATCACTCATTGTGTGGGATAGGTCCCGTGTTGGTATGTAGAGATCACTCATTGTGTGGGATAGGTCCCGTGTTCGTATGTAGAGATCACCCATAGTTTGGGATGGTTCCTGTGTTGGTATGTAGACATCACTCATAGTGTGGGATAGATCCCGTGTTGGTATGTAGAGATCACCCATAGTGTGGGATGGTTCCTGTGTTGGTATGTAGAGATCTCTCATAGTGTGGGATTGGTCCCGTGTTGGTATGTAGAGATCACTCATAGTGTGGGATGGGTCCCGTGTTGGTATGTAGAGATCTCTCATAGTGTGGGATTGGTCCCGTGTTGGTATGTAGAGATCACTCATAGTATGGGATGGGTCCCGTGTTGGTACCGGTATGTAGAGATCTCTCATAATGTGGGATGGGTCCCGTGTTGGTATGTAGAGATCTCTCATAGTGTGGGATGAGTCCAATGTTGGTATGTAGAGATCAATCTGTGTGGGAAGGGTCCCGTGTTGGTATGTAGAGATCAATCAGTGTAAATGGGTCCCGTGTAGAGATCACTCATTGTGTGATATGGGTCCCGTGTTGGTATGTAAAGATCACCCATAGTGCGGGATAGGTCCCGTTTTGGTATGTAGAGATCACCCATAGTGTGGGATGGGTCCCGTGTTGGTACAGGTATGTAGAGATCTCTCATAGTGTGGGATGGGTCCCGTGTTGGTATGTAGAGATCACTCTGTGTAAATCGGTCCCGTGTTAATATGTAGAGATCACTCATTGTGTGATATGGGTCCCGTGTTGGTATGTAGAGATCACGCATAGTGTTGGATAGGTCCCGTGTTGGTATGTAGAGATCACCCATAGTATAGGATGGGTCCCGTGTTGGTATGCAGAGATCATGACCCATAGTGTGGGATAGGTCCCGTGTTGGTATGTAGAGATCACTCACGGTGTGAGATGGATCCCGTGTTAATATGTAGAGATCACTTATTGTGTGGGATGGCTCACATGTTGGTTTCTAGAGATCACTCATTGTGTGAGATGGGTCCCATGTTGGTATGTAGAGATCACTCATTGTGTGGGATAGGTCACGTGTTGGTATGTAGAGATCACCCATAGTGTGGGATGGGTCCCGTGTTGGTATGTAGAGATCTCTCTGTGTGGGATGGGTCCCGTGTTGGTATCATGAGATCTCTAATAGTGTGAGATTGGTCCCCTGTTGATATGTAGAGATCACTCATCGTGTGGGATGGGTCTCGTATTGGTATGTAGAAATCACCCATAGTGTAATGTAGGTCCCATGTTGGTATGTAGAGATCACTCTTACTTTGGGATGAGTCCCATGTTGGTATGTAGAGATCTCTCATAGTGTGGGATAGGTCCCGTATTGGTATGTAGAGATCACTCTGTGTGGGATGGGTCCCGAGTTGGTATGTAGATACCACCCATATTGTGGGAATGGGTCCCGTGTTGGTATGTAATGATCACTCTTACTGTGAGATGGGTCCCGTGTTGGTATGTAGAGATCTCTCATAGTGTGGAATGGGTCCCGTGTTGGTATGTTGAGATCACTCATTGTGTGGGAATGGGTCCCGTGTTCGTATGTAGAGATCACTCATTGTGTGGGATAGGTCCCGTGTTGGTATGTAGAGATCACTCATTGTGTGGGATAGGTCCCGTGTTCGTATGTAGAGATCACCCATAGTTTGGGATGGTTCCTGTGTTGGTATGTAGACATCACTCATAGTGTGGGATATGTCCCGTGTTGGTATGAGGAGATCTCCCATAGTGTGGGATGGGTTTCGTGTTGGTATGTAGAGATCACTCTGTGTGGGATGGGTCCCGTGTTGGTATGTAGAGATCACTGATAGTGTGAGATGTGTCCCGTGTTGGTATGTAGACATCACCCATAGTGTGGGATGGTTCCTGTGTTGGTATGTAGAGATCTCTCATAGTACGGGATTGGTCTCGTGTTGGTATGTAGAGATCACTCATAGTGTGGGATGGGTCCCGTCTTAGGGTGTAGAGATCTCTCATAGTGTGGGATTGGTCCAGTGTTGGTATGTAGAGGTCACTCATAGTGTGGGATGGGTCTCGAGTTGGTACCGGTATGTAGAGATCTCTCATAGTGTGGGATGGGTCCCGTGTTGATATGTAGAGATCACTCTGTGTGGGATGGATCCCGTGTTGGTATGTAGAGATCACTCAGTGTAAATGGGTCCCGTGTTAATATGTAGAGATCACTCATTGTGTGATATGGGTCCCGTTTTGGTATGTAGAGATCACCCATAGTGTGGGATAGGTCCCGTGTTGGTATGTAGAGATCACCCATAGTGTGGGATGGGTCCCGTGTTGGTACAGGTATGTAGAGATCTCTCATAGTGAGGGATGGGTCCCTTGTTGGTATGTAGAGATCACTCTTTGTGGGATGGATCCCGTGTTGGTATGTAGAGATCTCTCATAGTGTGGGATGAGTCCCGTGTTGGTATGTAGAGATCAATCTGTGTTGGATGGGTCCCGTGTTGGTATGTAGAGATCACTCAGTGTATATGGGTCCCGTGTTAATATGTAGAGATCACTCATTGTGTGATATGGGTCCCGTGTTGGTATGTAGACATCACCCATAGTGTGGGATATGTCCCGTGTTGGTATGTAGAGATCACTCACTGTGTGAGATGGATCCCGTGTTAATATGTAGAGATCACTTATTGTGTGGGATGGCTCACATGTTGGTTTCTAGAGATCACTCATTGTGTGAGATGGGTCCCATGTTGGTATGTAGAGATCACTCATTGTGTTGGATGGGTCTCGTATTGGTATGTAGAAATCACCCATAGTGTAATGTAGGTCCGATGTTGGTATGTAGAGATCTCTCATAGTGTGGGATAGGTCCCGTATTGGTATGTAGAGATCACTCTGTGTGGGATGGGTCCCGTGTTGGTATGTAGAGACCACCCATATTGTGGGAATGGGTCCCGTGTTGGTATGTAATGATCACTCTTACTGTGAGATGGGTCCCGTGTTGGTTTGTATAGATCTCTCATAGTGTGGGATGGGCCATGTGTTGGTATGTAGAGATCACTCACTGTGTGAGATGGATCCCGTGTTAATATGTAGAAATCACTTATTGTGTGGGATGGCTCACATGTTGGTTTCTAGAGATCACTCATTGTGTGAGATGGGTCCCGTGTTTTTATGTAGAGATCACTCATTGTGTGGGATAGGTCCCGTGTTGGTATGTAGAGATCACCCATAGTATGGGATGGGTCCCGTGTTGGTATGTAGAGATCTCTCTGTGTGGGATGGGTCCCGTGTTGGTATGATGAGATCTCTAATAGTGTGAGATGTGTCCCCTGTTGATATGTAGAGATCACTCATCGTGTTGGATGGGTCTCGTATTGGTATGTAGAAATCACCCATACTGTAATGTAGGTCCCATGTTGGTATGTAGAGATCACTCTTACTTTGGGATGAGTCCCATGTTGGTATGTAGAGATCTCTCATAGTGTGGGATAGGTCCCGTCTTGGTATGTAGAGATCACTCTCTGTGGGATGGGTCCCGTGTTGGTATGTAGAGATCATCCATATTGTGGGATGGGTCCCGTGTTGGTATGTAGAGATCACCCATAGTGTGGGATGGGTCCCGTGTTGGTATCTAGAGATGACTCTGTGTGGGATGGGTCCCGTGTTGGTATGTAGAAATCTCTCATAGTGTGAGATTGGTCCCGTGTTGATATGTAGAGATCACTCATCGTGTTTGATGGGTCTCGTATTGGTATGTAGAAATCACCCATAGTGTAATGTAGGTCCCATGTTGATATGTAGAGATCACTCTTACTTTGGGATGAGTCCCATGTTGGTATGTAGAGATCTCCCATAGTGTAGGATAGATCCCGTGTTGGTATGTAGAGATCACTCTGTGTGGGATGGATCCCGTGTTGGTATGTAGAGTTCACTCATAGTGTGAGATGGGTCCCGTGTTGGTATGTAGAGATCACTCATAGTGTGGGATGGGTCCCGTGTTGGTATGTAGCGATCACTCTGTGTGGGATGGATCCCGTGTTGGTATGTAGAGATCTCTCATAGTGTGGGATGGGTCCCGTGTTGGTATGTAGAGATCACTCTGTGTGGGATGGATCCCGTGTTGGTATGTAGAGATCTCTCATAGTGTGGGATGGGTCCAGTGTTGGTATGTAGAGATCACTCTGTGTGGGATGGATCCCGTGTTGGTATGTAGAGATCTCTCATAGTGTGGGATGAGTCCCGTGTTGGTATGTAGAGATCAATCTGTGTTGGATGTGTTCCGTGTTGGTATGTAGAGATCACTCAGTGTAAATAGGTCCCGTGTTAATATGTAGAGATCACTCATTGTGTGAAATGGGTCCCGTGTTGGTATGTAGAGATCACCCATAGTGTGGGATAGGTCCCGTGTTGGTATGTAGAGATCACCCATAATGTGGGATGGGTCCCGTGTTGGTACAGGTATGTAGAGATCTCTCATAGTGTGGGATGGGTCCCTTGTTGGTATGTAGAAATCACTCTTTGTGGGATGGATCCCGTGTTGGTATGTAGAGATCTCTCATAGTGTGGGATGAGTCCCGTGTTGGTATGTAGAGATCAATCTGTGTTGGATGGGTCCTGTGTTGGTATGTAGAGATCACTCAGTGTAAATAGGTCCCGTGTTAATATGTAGAGATCACTCATTGTGTGATATGGGTCCCGTGTTGGTATGTAGACATCACCCATAGTGTGGGATATGTCCCGTGTTGGTATGTAGAGATCACTCACTGTGTGAGATGGATCCCGTGTTAATATGTAGAGATCACTTATTGTGTGGGATGGCTCACATGTTGGTTTCTAGAGATCACTCATTGTGTGAGATGGGTCCCGTGTTTTTATGTAGAGATCACTCATTGTGTGGGATAGGTCCCGTGTTGGTATGTAGAGATCACCCATAGTGTGGGATGGGTCCCGTGTTGGTATGTAGAGATCTCTCTTTGTGGGATGGGTCCCGTGTTGGTATGATGAGATTCTCTAATAGTGTGAGATTGGTCCCCTGTTGATATGTAGAGATCACTCATCGTGTTGGATGGGTCTCGTATTGGTATGTAGAAATCACCCATACTGTAATGTAGGTCCCATGTTGGTATGTAGAGATCTCTCTTACTTTGGGATGAGTCCCATGTTGGTATGTAGAGATCTCTCATAGTGTGGGATAGGTCCCATGTTGGTATGTAGAGATCACTCTCTGTGGGATGAGTCCCGTGTTGGTATGTAGAGATCACTCATATTGTGGGATGGGTCCCGTGTTGGTATGTAGAGATCACCCATAGTGTGGGATGGGTCCAGTGTTGGTATGTAGAGATCACTCTGTGTGGGATGGGTCCCGTGTTGGTATGTAGAAATCTCTCATAGTGTGAGATTGGTCCCGTGTTGATATGTAGAGATCACCCATAGTGTGGGATGGGTCCAGTGTTGGTATGTAGAAATCACCCATAGTGTAATGTAGGTCCCATGTTGGTATGTAGAGTTCACTCATAGTGTGAGATGGGTCCCGTGTTGGTATGTAGAGATCACTCATAGTGTGGGATGGATCCCGTGTTGGTATGTAGAGATCACCCATAGTGTGGGATGAGTCCCGTGTTGGTATGTAGAGATCACTCTGTGTGGGATGGATCCCGTGTTGGTATGTAGAGATCACCCACAGTGTGGGATGAGTCCCGTGTTGGTATGTAGACATCACTCATTGTGTGGGATAGGTCCCGTGTTGGTATGTAGAGATCTCTCATAGTGTGAGATGGGTCCCGTTTTGGTATGTAGAGATCACCCATATTGTGGGATGGGTCCCGTGTTGGTATGTAGAGATCACCCATAGTGTGGGATGGGTCCAGTGTTGGTATGTAGAGATCACTCTGTGTGGGATGGGTCTCGTGTTGGTATGTAGAGATCACTCTGTGTGGGATGGATCCCGTGTTGGTATGTAGAGATCACTCTGTGTGGGATGGATCCCGTGTTGGTATATAGAGATCACCTATAGTGTGGGATGAGTCTCGTGTTGGTATATAGAGATCACCCATAATGTGGGATGAGTCCGTGTTGGTTTGTAGAGATCACTCATAGTGTGAGATGGGTCTCGTGTTGGTATGTAGGGATCACTCTGTGTAGGATGGGTCTCGTGTTGGTATATAGAGATCACCCATAATGTGGGATGATTCCGTGTTGGTTTGTAGAGATCACTCATAGTGTGAGATGGGTCCCGTGTTGGTATGCAAAAGACCCCTCATTATGTGGAATTGGTCCCGTGTTTGTATGTCAGATCCCTCATTATGTAGGTTGGGTCCCGTGTTTCTATGTCAGATCCCTCATTGTGTCGGATAGTTTGGTGTTGGAATAGAAAGACCTATCATTGTTTGGGATTTGTCCGTTGCCTAGGCTCTCGATTGTTTCTCTTCACTGGGCGGATGCTCTCGCCATGTAGGTGAAATGATCGTGCTGTAATATATTTGTCTTATACATTTTTGTATGTGCTCTATGGATATCAATTCCCGTACACTTTAGCAATAATTATATTTACAAGTCTTTATTCAATTTCAGAGTTCTGCATGCTGTCGTTAAGCCTGGAGTATCAAGCGGTGGTTTCTATGTGTGTGGTGTAAATTTTGATGGAACTTTATATATCATGCAGAATATCACGCAAGCGTAATATGAGGAATTAAAAGAACCGTTACATATTGCATTTTCAAATCCTTTGATATTGTTTGGTGATTTATTTTCATGTTTTGTTTTGTTTGTTATTTTGATTTTCTTTTTATTTAATTGTTTTTATCCTTTTTTTTTCTTGAAAAGTTTCATTGTGTAATTTTATCTTACATTGCATTACTTGTCTTAATGATGATATATTTTCTCTCCTTTACATGTTCATATAAATTCTTTGATTGATTGATTTTGCAACGGACCCACCCGAAGCAGTGAGGAATCTTTAACGTGCCATGCATACCACGACACGGGGCCTCGGTTTTTACTGTCTCATCATTACCAGAGCGGGACTCGAACCCCGGCCTTCCGATCAGGAGTCTGGCGCGATACCATTACAGGCATTAGGCCACGCCGGCTTAGTTAGAATACAACTAAATCGTTTATGTAAAAACGCAAGATCAGTAGGTGTCGTGTTTCATTATATAATACAGTATATTTAAATTGTCAACATACAACAACGAGGGGACAAGCCAGGTATGAGAAGGAGAAGAAGCCATTAGGAGGAAGAAATTGGGTGAGGGAGACAAGAGGTATGGAGGATAGAGCCAAGATTGTTTTATGCACATTTTCATATCAGGAATGAGGTTGAATTTTAACATTAACAACTAGCTGACTTGTATACTGACATACTCATTCAAAATGTTGACATACTTAACTCCTCCGCAGTGCTTCAAGTTCGTCCTAAAATCCTAAAAAATCCTACTTTTTTACATTTTGCTAAAATCCTAAATGGAGGGTATTGGAAAATCCTAAAATTGTCCTAGATTTTAGACAAAAATCCTAAATTTTTGTTAATGACTGCATGTGATCGATAAGGTCAAATTTTGTCCGAGATAGTGATATTATTAAAGGCACTATACAAATGTTATTGTAAATTCTATAATTGAATTGATATAAAGCTCTTCACAGTTTCCATTTCCAGAGCTCTCACCCCGGTTATCATATCTGTTGATGGCCTGCATTATGGGAGCAACCATGGGGGTGCTACAGTAAGATGACAATGTTTCCTAATGCAAGACTCAACAGATTTGAAGACTGGGATGAAAGATGTCTGTAAGCAAATGATTATTATCTGCTTTTAGGTGAGTAAAAGATCCTAAAAATGTCCTTAAAACATCTTTAAAAAGCTTAAAATAATCCTTAATTTTGTCCTGAATTTTGTGGAAAAGGTGCTTGAAGCACTGTCTTCGCCCACTTTGTTTAGAGTCATTTTTAAAACATGATTAAACTTTCAAGTAAGGGATCGAAATATATTTTACCGTAGACAAACAGTGTTGAAAAACTTAAGATATAAAACAATATCATAATACATGTATATGAATGTGTTTTCTTTGTGTTATTCAATGCAAATCAGTAATGGTTAACAATGGCTGCGACTCGTCGACAATTACGATTGGCTAATGTTCATGGCGACTGTATAATTTTCATTATGGCATCATTGAATGCAACTGGCAAATCATGGGCGGCTCCAGCAATTTTAAAGAGGAGTTCCACCCGTGGTAATAAAATACTGTCCAATATTAAAAGAGAATGTTCAAGCCTTTGGTGGTAACATTTTTCAAAGGAAAAAAGATTTCATTTTCAAATTTTTCCAAAATAGTGTTCAATGCCGTGAACTTTCCTGCTATTCAGTATTACAGGGGAATGTTCTACACATCAGCAAATACGAACGTATTTACTCGTATCCATTATATGAGTGTTGCTGTACGCCATATGTACCAACTTCTTTGGTGAGCATCAGGAGACAAACATTTGATTCTGAATGGACGACTTGCAAAACGAGTTGCTTCGCTTAATGTAGTTTCAAAGAAACCTGGAAAAATTATTCTTCCGATGCTCTTTACACAATTATTTTCTTTGTATTGACTAACATATTGCAAGACAAATGAATCGCAGGGAATACTACAGTATACGAATGATGTAATAATGAATAATGCATTTAACAACCAAATATTGTACGGAATGGTCATACTCCAGTCTCATTAAAATCTCGATCTCTCATGCTGCATTGTAAGTCGCTGTGCACTCAGCAAAAGTAGCAGTTGCGGATTTAGAGGGGGCAGGAGGTCCGCCCCCACCCTCTTTTCGCCACATATTTACAAGTAAAAACCCAAATTTGGCGAGTATTTTGACTAAAGCACATGTGCGCCCCCCCCCCTTTTTCGAAAATCCTGGATCCGTCACTGATTAGTAGCTTGAACAGTCGAATTTTAATGAGATTTGGTCATACTGTGATTGCCAAAATTATATACTTATGTCGTAAGCTGTTTTATGTAATGGACTTTTAGATGAGGTCACATGCTATATAGTCTTAGTGAAAGAATTGCCCTCTACCTCTTGTACGAAAAAGTTTATGAAATCTGTATCTTGAAGATGTTAATCTAAAGGTCTGGAAAATCACATAAGTATGTTGTGTGTGCTCATGCTGAAAATCTTTATTTTGATTTCAATCAAGGCCTGATTATGTGTTTTAATTTTTTTCTTTGTATGTCAGAATATATTTCTTCAAAAACTTCCGTTTTATCCCCATCAAAATCAAATGGCCATTTTTAAAAGTGGAACTAGGTAAAATGACAAGCCTGGTTCAGTGGAAATACCTAGTTGTCATAATATAGCAGAAATGCTGGCAAAGTGTGAAAAATGTTTGATATTTATCATTTTTCTGCGAACTTTTGATACATTTATATAAAAAGTTTTTTAATTAAAACAAGACACATATATAAGGATAACGTGAATAATCAAAACATGGACAACAATACATCGTAACACATCCCTGTTTTCTTTGTGGAATACATGTATGAAATATTTATTGAAACAACAATCGACACTTTAATACTGGTTTCTCACTATATCAGGCCATCAGTATAAGCTATAACATTTATTAAGACTGGTACAAAATGTGGATAAAGAGATGGGCCTCCATTTTTTCATGCATTCATGCTGTATATCTGTCTGATAGTTGTGTTTATTTGTTGTAAATATAAAATTGAAAATGAAATGAAATAAATAAATTTGTTGAAAACTTGATGTTTTTTTTTTAATCTTTTTACAATTTTAGATGACCTCTACCTCTAGATGTAATATTGTAAAACAGACTAGTGTTGTACGTAATGTTTGCCTATTGTGCTATGAGTACGCCTACTTCCACTCAAGTCCCTTCGAATGTCGATTATATACGTCATACCTATGTTGGTTTACGCTTTAGTTACAACTGTATGACACTTCTACGATTTTGTTCCAATTAATCAATATCGACAATGTTATGATATTAAAGCTGACCAAAAATACCTTGATGTCAGTAAAGTGCCCCCCCCCCTTAGGCAATTGATATTGTCTTCAGTGCCGTTGGTTGAACATCCTATGCTTATGGGTGATAGCGTCGACCCGACCAGTACCACCTTCCTTCCCATCAGACACCATTGGAAATATTGGACCCCATTGGAAATCATGATTCTATCTTTCATAGACTATCCCTGTTATCAATGTTATTAGGCTATTTTCAATGTTGCAGCACCCTACCCAACCCTTTCCAGTCTGAATAATGGAAAATAGTGGTCATGGCAGACTGCAACCCCACTTTTAAAAAATTTCTAGATCTGCCTATGGTCAGTGTCTATATGTAACACTATGCGTTTCAATCAAAACTCCTTGGCGCAAAAAGTGGTTTATACAGTGGTATCATATTGAAGATTTTGTTTTGAGTTTACAAGTTTGCCCCCCCCATTTTTGAATTGCGTCTTACGGGCCTAGGTAATATCAAGGGTGTCCAACCTGTCACAGTGTCGCTCGGTCGTGTTCTTGAGATGCCAAAACGTGGGAGAAGCAATTTTCGAGTATGACCCCTTATAGATTTCCATTGAGCAGTATATATATACATATATTTCACAATATAAAAGCACAAAAAAGGAAATTGTAACAACTTTCACTATTCAATAGTATCGGATCAACTTCATTGAAGGTTAATGCAAATCGCTCTATTAGAAGAAACCAGTTTTTATTAGACTAGTGCTTTGTGTATATTTTCTATCTTTCTTTTCGTGTCTTTATATTTATGTAAGTATTTGTTTGTGTGTGTCCTGAGGAAGAAGCAGATAGCCTCGAAAATTTGGCAATTTTTTAATTGTTTTAGTATCGTTATCGCTTACCTCATGTGCTTTTATATATATATATATATATATATATATATATATATATATATATATATGTGTGTGTGTGTGTGTGTGTGTGTGTGTGTGTGTGTGTGTGTGTGTGTGTGTGTGTGTGTGTATCAATGTGAGGATTGCTTTTCATTACAGTTGTACATAATTCACAGACACGTTAGCACAGAGGTGACATGTATTACTTTTTACCTCGGGGGAAAGAACTTTTTATCTCCAGGGTGCGACTTTTAAATTCGTTCTCTCTCAACCAATCAAATTGTTTGTATTATATGCCATTTATTGTTATCATGGAAGACAATAATGAACATATTTTGGAGATGGACTATCTTACAATCAAATTAGAAATGTTATGCTGGATCCACGCAAAATCTGATTAGTAGACTATGTCGTTCCCTCGAGATAAAAAATCGTTCCATCCAGATAAAAAAGTCGTGACCAGATAATGATTCTGTGACAGTGCCGTGTTTGTGTGCTATCGCCCAAGTGCATTAGACCTTAGCTTAGTAGTGTATGGTGCCCCAGTGGCCATGCATAAAGGGCAGAGGTGTCCAACGTGTTGCATTGTAGCAAGATCGTGCGACAAAGGGGTAAAAACTTGCGACAAGCGATTTTCAAGTTTAATTCCTTTTTCTTGATTTTTAATCTAATGTTTTAATTTAATTTTTTTCCTGAAATGAATCTATATGCATGTGCATGAATGTTGATTTGAAAATGCAGAATCACTAAATTTACTAGGAAAGATTCTTATAAAATTCATTTAAATTTTTTTCTACTCAAACAAAATGTGATTTTAAAAGTAAATTACATGTACATGTACTACCTTATCAAAAATTTTCAATGGAAAATAACTGATTTGAATAAATGATATCTTTTATGCATTTTATCTAATAGCTGCAACAGCTACATAATGTAACATATGCTTTGAAAAATTGACTATTTTGGCAAGGTTTTTTTCTATAGACAAAAGAGATGCTCTAAGTGAGTAAGGCTCGTGAATAATCTGATAAAATTTATTAAATATTAACATTTCAATTTTGTAGTGTCTAAACATGACAAATTGCCTCAGAATGCACTATTTTGAACCATTTTTGCAAAATTTTCCGAGGGAGACCGCGGACCCTCACCTGCGTGAGGGGGGCTACCCCCTCCCGCACCCAACCCTTTCGGCGCTATCCGCCTCAGCTGAAGCCTTCGGCTTCAGTGTGCGTTGGCGCTACAGCACATTAGATTTGTACTACAGAGCAAAAAAATTTGGAAAAATTCGGAATCAATAATGGACACCCCCTGAATATAACGATTTATTCTCAATCTCAGCAACTGCTCTCATATTCAAATTTCAATATCTCATATGTGTAGTTAAAAGGTAAGGTTGAAACCATACTTTGTCGAAATATATATAAACTAAGTTGTCTAAAATTAAAAAAAAAAAGAGTCTGTACTTTCGCTTTCAGTTTCATTAGCTATGCACAGATCTGTCAAATCCTCTTCGCCAGACTCCGAGCTCTTTAAACACATACTTTTTGACTGACTACCGATAACAGATTCAGTCTTAACATCTGTCTGTATTATAACGTATAACACATACTGGTACGGCGTAGGATGTGTACTTCATAACTTTTCCAGTGTTATTGAAACAGCTCAGTGATCATGCTGCCTTTACAAATACAACCTGTTCTAAGAGGCTTTTCTATATCTTTGCCGATCTTATTCTTGAAGTCGGACTGGTCACATGACCTAATTTGCATCATACTTGTTGGGGGATAAGTCTTGGGATTTATCATCACTGTCTATGAGTATGAATTATCCGATATTTTTAAATCTTATTTTTGCAAACTGCGGACATAAAAAATTCGAGCAAGGAAAGAGAGTCAATCTTTGAGAGATTCCGCAATGAATTTCAAAAATTTTTAAGACTCATTTAGCTCTTGTGCTCAAATTATAGTTCAGCAAAGTTGCATTACGGTCTATGATAAACACAGATTTTATCCCCCAGGTCATCTTCGGAATGTTTCAGGGATTATCTTCATTTAGATCTTAGTGTAATGTCACACCGACTTCGAGAATGCTACAAGTTACAACTGTATTTTCTTATATTAAGTTTTCCTGTTTGGACAGGGACGTATATAACATGTGTAATCGTATATAACACGTGTTATATACGTCCCTGGTTTAGATGATAATACCACATGTACAATAGACCAACTTCAGATTTTACATGATATAAGCAACCTAAGGCCTGACAAAACACATTTTGCCAGAATATTAATAATGAAGTTTATACTTGGATTATGATGTCACAGTAATATGATGTAACGTTGACGGGCAAAACATCATATATCAGATATGAAGTTTGATAAACAGAGTGATTGGCATGATTCTATGCATATTGGCATCAAATGGAAAAAATATCGAATATGAAACAAATGATAATCAGTAAAAACTTAACCCCGATCAGACGTCTGAAAGTTCTACACACTTCTACCCCAACCTGTGTCAAATTTGCTGGTTTGTTTATATACAGTCTTTGTAATCTACTCTTTTGATTCTGCCCAGAATATGCAATTACGAAAACATATGGATGATTCAGACTGCATCTAAACCAACAGGAATATTTGACACAGATTTTGGGAAAAATAAGTGTATAGCCTTCAGACAACAGGTTGGGAGTATGTTTTTAATGCCGACATTTGATATTTGTTCCATTTGATGCCGAAATGTACAGAATCGTGCCGATCATTGTGTTTATCAAAACTGCAAGTTTTTGACAGTGTAGGAATTGAGGCCTTATCATCAAAGTAGGGTCGTGTTTTGTGGCTAAGTTTTGACCTCTGCACAATTATTTTCCTTGAATTTTAACCCTGTCTTGATCTCTACAGCGTATGTTGTCTTTACTAAGTTTACTGAAGCTTGCTACCTGAAGGTGATAAGACGTACTGATGATCTTATACATTTCTATCACATCTTTTGGTTTCACATATATTTCAATGTTAGAAGCTTCAATGCCCAGTGGTTTTTTTTTATTTTCTTCAAATCAGGTCTGTTATAAGGACCCTTCCCAGTGGAAATTTCATTGATTTTTCCCCATATTTGTCTTAATTTTCCCCAGTCATTGATCTTTAGCATTATGTAAATGAGACCGAGTATTCACAAATGAAAAGGTACAGGCACCTTTGAAAAAAAAAATGATCCCAACAGTTGTTCTTCACATGTGAAATCTTACAGTCCTACCTGGACTTTGTTTTGTTGATGCCCTCTGCACCCCTTCTATCATTTCTACATGTTTTGACTTAATATGGGAACTATGCTGAACTAGCATAATCAAGGTGGTACTGAATTTTGAGAGTTTCTATAGATTTCTCTGTATTGTGTCCTTATCCTTTTTTCTTGTACAACTAAATTGAGTATTTTTGTGTCGTTGGCAAAGTCTCGGTGTAGTTTACTGTGTCTGGTAGGTCATTAATAAAGATGACAAACATTTATAGTCCTAGTACTGACCCTTGGAGAATGCTAGATATTACATTATGCCATTCTGAGGATTCTCCATTCATTGACGCCTGTTGTTTTCTCCCATTGTGGTAGTGCCTTATCCATTTTATCAGCTTATTTCCAATTGTACATGCTTTTTGTTTCTTTGGTAATTTAATGTGTGGTACAGTGTCAGATACCTTTTGATAGTAGATGCAGTCTATGCCATCTTCATTGTTTAAAGCCGCTGTCCATTCATCTAGCACCCATAGTAGTTGAGGTGCATTCGATCTGCCCCCAATGTAATTGTACTGTTTCTTTGTAAACTAGTTGCTTCTTTCAAAGTATTTTATGAGATGAGTCTTTCCATCATTTTTTCAACTACAGATGTTAAACTCACAAACCTGTAATAACCAGCCAGTGACTTACTTCCTTCCTTGAATATTGCACTAATACATGCTGCCTTCCATTGTTCTGGTAACCTTTCTGCTCTCTATCAATTCCTTGAATATATTTTGTCAAAGGGACAGCCAGTCTCATCCTTTCTTCTCTAAGTATCTTTGGATGTAACATCCATTCCAGGTGATTGTCAGGTTTCAGTATTTTTGGTGCTTTGATTATTTCCACTTCAAGTATTTGTACTTCTGTCCACTCTTCCTAAATTTTTTCTGGTCCTGCAATATTGTCTGTAGGCTCCTTGGTTAACACACTGCTGACAAAATCTGCTAGAATATTTGCTTCTTCTTTACCATCTACTGTTTTCTCAGATTTTGGGTTTTTAGGGTTAATGCATAGGTGACCAACCCCTTTTCTTGTTTTGCTCTCTGAGTTAATATATTTCCAGATCTTTTTTGCATTACTCTTTGCAAAGTTATTTATAAAATTCTTCTTTGCTCTCCTCACTATTTTTACAACTATATTCTAAGTTTTGTTGTCTTCCGCCCTAATCTTTTTGGTCCTTTGTTGTCAAAAGTTTAAGAGACCATTCTTTTTTTGTTTGATTAGTACAATTGTAAATGCTTATCCAGTGGGGTAATTATCTTCTTGCCAGGTTTTGCCTAGGTCATTGGAACAGCCTTCTCCTCAATCTCCTCCATTTTTCTCCTGATATTATTCCATATTTGTTCAATGGCTTTTTTCCCTTGCCTTCCAGTATATAGTCCATATCTGTGCTACTTATATGACTTTTCATATCTGTAAAATTTGCTTTTTTTATAGTTCCTTCTCCTTTTTTCTTGATTCACTTTTAAAGAATTTTATCTTCTTTTCTGTTTTTGAAAAGGCAAGTAACAGTGGTCTGTTTTTATTATTAGGACTGTACTTTCCAAACAGTATGGTTTTTGTAACACTATGGTTATCTAGCAATACACAACATGCATTTGCAACCCCTTCTACTTGTTCTCTGTCATGTTTTTCTCTTGTCTCTCTGTTTTCAGAGTCACTTTCCCTTATGCCGTAGATGATCATGTTACACGCTCTATGTGTCCTCTGATTTGTCTTTAACATAACTGATTCTTGTTCTTTTTAATGAATGTAAATAGCATGTCAAATATTATAAGCTAAACGCCTTGTTTTAACAAGCTAAAAACTACCTGTAGATACATCTGGAATACTCCTTGTAACAGCATATTGATCAATAAAGAAGATTGCTGTTATGGCAGAGGGCTCACTTGGACCACAGGTGGTAGGTATTTATCATATAACCATACTTGTCTAATTATTGACATAAAATAAATAAGAATTCCAAGAACTGAAGAAAGCTTATAGTTGTACAATACCATATACAGTGGAAGCAGGAGTCAGAGTTCTGATATATGATAAATGGGTTGAAAATAAAAGATTTTTGAAAAATTAAGCCTTGTTACATTTGCAGCAGAGAAGTATTGTTTTAACCTGAAGACCAGGTAAACATAAACATCTTTATTTGTTGCAATCGTAGCTAAATTTGTCAGCAGACCCACCTTAATGTCAGATAGGGACATATGTATATGCATTCAGTGTGTTACTATACAATATACATTAGTCTCCATCTCTAACCTCAAAACCAACAAATCTAGATGAACAGTTTTGCCTCAGTCCTATGAGAAATGGGCAACATTTAGAAGTAGGTTATAGGCATAGAATTTGCCACCTGACTTAACCTGTTTGGAAAAATATACTATTTGTCCATTGTTTGTCAAAGATTATTCCAAAATACTCCATTTTATTCAAACATCTCTTCAGTTTTCATATTAGAATAAGACTGAAAATGGAAATCCTATATAGATGTTATAAGTATTTAGCTGTACTTCCTTGTATTCCAACAGTAACATTAGATATCATGTATTCAGGGAGAAAATGGCAGACTTAAATGGTCATCATCCCAGTAAGTATGGGTACCCTCCTTTGAATGTTTTCCTCCGGTTTGGTGAATGGAATGAAAAAATACATAACAAATGTGCCACAGGGTGTATTTGTCTGGTTAGGATAGCTATAGTTTTGTATTACATATAAATTCTATTTTACAATATAAAGGTTCCAGGTTCTGAAACTCTGTCAAGAATTTTTGCTACGATATATGGACAGTGCTGTGGAGATGCATTGGGGCTATTAACAGAATTTCTTGAGAAGAGAGAAGCAAAATTGGTAAGTGTAGTTGTTTTCAAATGCTTTGATTATCTGTTTGTCGAAAATGTTATTGCAATTTCAAAGTGTTGCTTATATATCATTATCTTTATTTATGGGAAGATTCTGTTATATCACATTCAAATTACCATACACCACATGAGTTTGTTACAATTATATTGTGTTATACCTTTCTAACTTTAGTAATAGCAACCGTCTAAAATGAAGCTATAAATTCATGCTTGTATTTCACCTCTTATTTGAAATTTTTTAGACATATAGATCTTGAAAACTTTAAAGTGTATCCATCAGCAGTTGAAAAAAAATATGTAATTATGAAGGATCCTTTGATATTCATTTGATATTTCTGGTATGTTATTGATATTTTCAGTATTATGGCAGTGTAGCAGAAAAACTGGAATATAATCACAAAAGTATTGTATCAGATTTCCATCGGATGCGCTGGAATGAGGGAGACTGGACAGATGACTCCGATCAGATGATTTTGATTCTTCTCTCCATTATCGACAATGGAGGAAAGGTACCCACATATCAACAATTTTTTGATAGTACATTCAAATTATTTTTCATGGATGATATTATCCAAATACATGTATTTCATATGGTGATGTTTGTCTTTGGCCATTTTATTCCAGAAAGTTTGTGGCATACTTAGATATATTGAAATGAAACTTGGTGTGGGTTTATTTCGATGTCCTACTTACAAAAACCTAGTAAACTGTGACGTACCTCGATAAAAGTAAATCAGTGTTTCAAGTGATATTTTTAGATACTTAAAGTTCATAGTAAGGTATATGTATATTGTAGGGTTGTCAGGAAATGGCTTAATATTTTTATGCTTTCGAAAGACGTTGGAGGATCATGTACACATGTATTTGCTGCTGTGTCTGTGTGTCAGTCTGTCCATCTGTTGATCCATCATTCATTCATCAGGATTTGAACATAGTACTTACATTTGCCACTTTTCTCATCATATGAACAGTATGCATTCATCAAGATTTTTCTTTGAAAAATGATAGCTCTTACATTACAGTACTGTATACTTGTAAACTTTAATAAGGGCTTCCTATTTAATGGAGTCATCCATTCGTTTGATGCAGTTTAGGCAGCATTCATCAGTTTTATTGATTTCTGGTTTTCAGAGGGAAATAGATTATAAAGACTTTGCAAAAAAACTGAAACAATGGCAAAAAAGTGGCTTTGCTGAATTGGGAGATTTTGCAGGAATGGGAATAGGAAAGACAACTATGACTGTTTTGAATAATCCCTCTTATCTGGATGATCCACATGCGGTAAAGCACCTGTTTGTGATTTATATTTGTGTTTTTCCTTGTTATACTTGATTCATTTAAAATACCCTGGTGTAACAAGTCGTATGAATTCCTCTTGATATATTTACATTTTATAGTTTCTCTTTTCAAGAAGTATACATGTATAGTGTTATATGCTGACGTTGTGCTAGTGTGGGTTGGGATATTGTTAAAATTAAAGCAATATGGTATCTTTTGAGCATTACAAAATGCATAATACTTCAGCAATTGATTCAGTAGAAAACCAAGTGGTTTAGTCAATAATTCTTGACTTTGTTGATTGATATCTTATTATCTTTTTTAGTTTATTATTGTTTTTTTGCTGGAGTTTGTGATAGAGATGTTTCATAGTGAGATGTTCTGCATGTCGTAACACACAAAATTTTGACTTTGTGATATAAGGAAGATATATTCTTAATGATATTAAAAGGTACAGATGTTCCGGTTTAAATTTAAAGGAGTATAGACCAGTAATATTGTATATACATGTAGTACGCTGTATTGTATAAATATTGTCTGTTGGTATCAAACCCTAGGCATTTACGACTTTGACTGAATTTTCACTCTGAGGCTAGAATGAGGGTTTGATCAATATGTACAGATGAGTGCACATGCAGTCCTAACATTTGGTTACATCATGTGAAAAGTGGTCATAGGTACTGCTTTGCACATGCAGCGAGACTGCTTTTAATTGGACAGGGTTTTGCTGATTGCATTAACACAGATGGAAATGTCAATTCCAGCATTATTTTGTTTTTAAAGAAAGTCAATATCTACAAAGTATATATATATATATATATATATATATATATATATATATATATATATATATATATATATATATATATATATATATGTATATCGGGTTATAATGACAAGTCAGTAATGTATCAAATTCACCAACTTCTAGACTTTAACCCCTGTATCAATACCTTCATCCTAAAACTATTGTGACTTTTAGATGGCCCCAGACCCCTACCAGTGCATTCATATGAAGAATACCTATCTATGCCACTACAGTGTATAGAAATTTTTAAAAAAGATATGATTGGTTTATCACACTCATAAAACCTTGTATATCCATAGGCATGGATAGTAAACTCAGTCTGTGATTAAAAAACTTGCATGTAGGTTATGACCTCATTGGACAAATGTCTGATAGTAAAGAGAAACAGAGCGCATGATATTCACTAGTTATCAATCTCCATTAACTTCCAGCAAGTCAGAGCAGTTTGGAGCAAACCCATACAAAGCTCCTCAGTCAATACCCACACAACATGTGGGCTCTGTATAAGACTGTAAGTACTCTGAACTATGCAAAATGTCAGCTACCAAACTATAGGGAAATAGTTTCTAAATGAGAAATGAAGCAATAAACAAATACTTATATTTTTGTACAGGCATCGTTTTTGGTTTGGGATTCTAGTCAGAGACAAATTGCACCTAATGGAGCTGTAATGAGAACTTCTATCATAGGCATCCATCACTACTGGGATTTGGAGGCTGTTAGAGAAAATGCCATCAACTGTGCAAAGATTACACATGCAGACCCAAGGTATTGACAATCAAAATATAAAGTTTGATCAGTGAGAAAATTGTGTGGGATTAATAAAGGTTTGAATGAATTATTTGAAAATATTTGTGTGAACATTTTATGAATTCATGAATAATTTTAACCCCACCATCAGGAAGGTGCCCTATAGTAATCATTCTGATGCACAGGCAGACAGATGGCAAGTGTCCTGGTGGACAGATAGACAGGCAAAAAGATGGCAGGTGGCCTATAGTAATCATTCTGATGGACAGATAGACTGGCAGACAGATGACAGGTGTCCTATAGTAATCATTCTTATAGTTTTTAAATGAGGAATTTTACATGTGTGTTCATTATGACTAGACATTTCTGTCCTTACCAAACTTTTGACCTTGCAACCTTGACCTTGAATTCAGAAAACACTGAAAATACATGCTTTTACTCTGACAATACCCCGCTGACAGAGCAGATTTTGTGTAGTGGTTAAAGGCTTGGCCAACGATTCGGGTTTGATTCCCGGGTTGTGCCACCATGTTTAAGAGGTTGGTTACCTCCTGCTTCCATGTTGCAATGTAACTGAAAAATTGTTGAAAGCGACATAAATAATCAATCAACCAACCAACCAACATACCACTGATGAGCTGTATTGTCTTCTGACAGCTCTTGTTTCATACATCCTTTGCATATAAACCTGGTTAACCCACCTTTTACTGAAGTATGATTCTTTGTTTGATATTGGGTTTCCAAATTTTTTCACCTTACCATTTGAGATATGAGACTGAAACTAATGGTATTTTTCTTATAATCAAATTCTTCTGAGTTTGAGTAATTTTGCAGTGGACATACTTTTGACGAGGTTATGGCTTTTGTCTTGAATTTTTTCCACACGTTTCCATATTGTACCTAGATTGCTTTTCATCCAGAAGTCATGATACTTTTAAAACATATATGATACCCATGACCCAAGAAGGAACCCATTGTTTTAAAGTTCAGAGGTCAAAGTGATGAAACTTTGTTTCGTTATGTTTTGTGGAATGTAATGCAATGACTTTTCATCTTAGAATTATAATAAATCATACACAAGATGTCACATGATTGTTACCCTGGAGATGATTGCGCTTCATGACATTGACCCATCTGTCACTGTGAGTCTGTAACAGAATTACTGAATTCAAGCTTTATCTTATGTTGTAATGACCATACTTTTAAAAATTACAACCATGATTAATTTTTAATTATACATTTTTTCATTTAATTTCTTAAAGAACTTTTTTCAGCTATTCTAATGAAAATAGTGGTGCTGTAAACCATAAAACATCACAATATAGATATACATGAAAAAACTTTTCAGAGCACTGAAGAAGTAGGTTCCTGATACATGTATAATCAAGCACAAATTAAGTGCTGATTGGTCTTTACAAGTTTTTATATGTTCGTTCTTTAGATGAAACTTATAATGGTATCAAGCTGTCTGTCCGTCCATCCATCCATTATAGTACGTTATAGCTTGAGTTTGCGTCAAAGGATTTTCATGATATTTTTACCTGATTCTGAGACTATGGAGAGGAAGCCACCTTTCATTTTCAATTGTTAATAAACAGAGTTACAAGACTTAGATTTTTAAAACATGTTTATATAGCATGACTTCCTATGGTACGTGATAACTTGATTTAATATTAAAGGGTTTTTGTGATAGTTTTACCTGAAAGTGAGACTACAGAGAGGAAGCCGCTTTTCGATTTTCAGATCCATTCGATGTGAACTTACAGAGTTCCGGGATTTAGACTATTTTTTTAACATGTTTATATAACATGACTTCTTATGGCACACAATAATTTGAGTGAATTTCAAAGGATTTTTGTGATATTTTTTACCTAATGCTAAGACTACTGAGAGGAAGCCACCTTTCGATTTTTGGATACATCTGATGTAAACTCACAGAGTCATGGGACTTAGATTAATTTTTAACTTCGTAATAAAGCATGACTTACTATGGCTCGTGATAACTTGAGTTTACTTCCGAGGCTTTTCGTAATATTTGTATCCAATGCTAAGATTATGGAGAGGTAGTTGCCATTTGATTTTCAGATTCATCCAATTTGAACTACGGGAGTTACGGGACTCCTGTTATTTCTAATTTTCTTTCAGCATCTTGATGATCCGCAAACAATAAATAAAGGTGGTTTTTCTTTCAGTATTATTTGATTATGCCCAAACAATGTATTAAGCCACACTCGGCATTACTCTTGTTATATGGTTTGATCCAGGTCCATAAATTTTTATGCCCCCGCCATATATGGCCGGAGGCATATAGTGTTGCACCCTGTCATTCCATCATTCTGTCATTCCGAAACCTTGTCATCGCAACTCCTCCCAAACCGTTCATCAGAATTTCACCAAACTTCACATGTAGGTACGGCAGCATATGTAGATGTGCATGAAGGGAGGCAACTCTGCTCAGAAATTGTTTTCAGGAGTTATGGGACTTTGAAATTAGAAAATGTGCATTGCATATGGCTGAACATTGTCATTGCAACTCCTCCTAAACTGTTCATCAGAATTTCACCAAACTTCACATGTAGGTAGGGCAGTCATATGTAGATGTGCATGAAGGAAGGCAACTCTGCTCAGAAATTTTTTTCAGGAGTTATGGGACTTTGAAATTAGAAAATGTGCATAGCATATGACTGAACCTTGTCTCTGAAGGTTAGATGGATTAAATTGATATTTGGTATACAGATATATCAAGGGAAGATGCAGGTCAAGTTTGAATATGGTTGTGATCCAATTATTTCTGACAGAGTTATTGCCTTTGAATATAGAAAATTTCTTAAAAATGACAGTTTTTGCTCATTTTCTTTTTGAAAGTTTGATGGATTAAATTGATATTGGGTATATAGATGTATCAAGGAAAAATGCAGGTCAAGTTCAAAAGTGGGCATGTTCCGGTAATTTTTAACTGAGTATTTGCCCTTGAACATTGAAAAGTTTTTTGAATTTAAAAATATTACTTCTCTGGCAATTATATTTCACTAATTTAGTTGCCAGTGGGGCATCTGTGTCACATCGACACATTAAAGTTCTAGTTTGTAGAAGGATTGACTTACTCAGGTGAGCATGAAAGCTAATAGGACCTCTTGTTAATACGTAATACAGTTTAAGCAGTTTGGAATCTTTAACCTGCTTAATATGTTGACTGTGAGATAAGGCCTTGGCTTTTACTGTCTCATTCTAAGGATGGATAGGATGTCAGATGGTGATATAATGTCTTCACTAGTAAAGCCCTTTTTGACAGCTGGGTTTCATGTCATCAGATAGGATGTCAGATGGTGATATAACCTCTTCACTAGTAAAACCCTTTCTGACAGCTGGGTTTCATGTCATCAGGTAGGATGTCAGATGGTGATATAACGTCTTCACTAGTAAAACCCTTTCTGACAGTTGGTTTTCATGTCATCATATAGAATGTCAGATGGTGATATAACGTCTTCACTAGTAAAACCCTTTCTGACAGCTGGGTTTCATGTCATCATATAGGATGTCAGATGGTGATATAATGTCTTCACTAGTAAAGCCCTTTCTGACAGCTGGGTTTCATGTCATCATATAGGATGTCAGATGGTGATATAATGTCTTCACTAGTAAAACCTTCCTGACAGCTGGTTTTTTTTCATGTCATCAGAGTAAAACCCAGTTCAATACTGCAACACCTGCTTGTGATTACTGTTAGAAGTCATCCTTGTATTAACTACATTTATACATATATTAAACCCTATCTATATTTAATTGTTTTTATTGTAGGTGTTTAGCATCAACGGTGGCAGTATCAACTGCTATTGCTATTATGTTAAAAAGAGATCCTGAATTCATAGATAAAAAGGGAAAATACTCTGTAGACAAGATAATTAATAAGGCATTTGATGAAGCTTCGAGTTGTCTAACCACAAAGGAAGAGGTATATCTTTTTGATTTTATAATCTTTACTACAACTATCTAGTTAAGTTAAAGTCTCAAAATGCTGAGAAGCAGTTGTGTGAAACTCATTTATACATACTATTAGATTGATCCAGTGTGGTTTTAATCCCAGTTGATATTGTATTGTACATAAAGCTTAGTGGAACTGTATGTAACTATGTCTGTACTATAGAATTTCATCCATAATTCCTCGGAAGAAGATTTTCATATCCTTACTTGTATTTAATTTGGACAGCATACAGCATTTTATATTCATATATTTTACATATTTTTTTTAGTTCAGATATTGTATGAAAGTATGAAACTTGTATTTACTATCAATTTTATACAATTTCTATCTAAATTTTTTATATTCTTTTGGCATTTTTGGTTTGTGTAGGTTAAAAAATCACATTGTCAAAATCTTGACATTGTGTAAGTGGTTGATATACAGTTTTAATTCTTTGGTCAGATTGCAAAGCAATCCTGGTCTATAGATTGGCCATGTCCATTCATCAGTCTGTACGTCTGTCTGGATGTCTGTCTGTCAACATCAGCAAAATCAGCAAAATGATTACGTTTCAGCTGGTTGAAGCAAAATCTCAGCATCTAAAAGGAGTATAAATACAGTGCTTCATACATAGGTTCCTTATGACTAGTGCTTTCAAATTATGCCATGACTTGTGACCTTTACCTTGGACTTTGACCTACTTTTAAAAAACTTTATTTTTGGCTGTATTTTTTTAATCGATAGGGATAGGGCTTTCATACTTCACATACAGATTTTTTATGACCAGATCTTTCGATTGATACCATAATTTTGGGTATTTATTCAGTGGTTTCCAAAAATGATTGATACTCCTAATCCATGACTGCATCCAGGGATGGGAACTGGAGTCTGGACCAATCCTTGGATTCAGTAAATGTGATAATTCTCATTCAGAATCTCCAGAGTTTCCATAGAGTATTCCTCTTTGACAATCTTTTTCCAGATCTGCTGCATAGATAGAAAAACCAATGAATCAGAGTTATTAAGAAAGATGTCTTAAGAATTGTTGTTGTTTTTGGTTCCATTCATGAAATGAAGAGTTTGGTGCTTTTGTGGATGCATTTTAGGTTTTTTTAAGGGGGGCTTTGTCATTTTCTTTCAAAGATTTTTTTTTTTGATTGAAGATTTTCTTGCATTTAATAATCCATTATACTTCAGTTTTTTGTCTGACTTATCTGGAAAAAGTTGATTTTTTTTTTCAATTTTTTTTTTGTGATAAAACAGAAAAGAGAGATGCACAATTTGTATGTTATACATGTATGAGGTCTCATGGACTTCTTTCTTAGAGTAAAATAACAATTTCGATAAAACTTATTATCTTGGTACTCAAGTTTCCCTACCTTTGCATTATTTTTCAATCTGACCCACCGATTATTGGTTGAGCTGCATATGCAAAAGTGAATACCTCCGTTTTTTTAGATGTTGTGAATGTTTATCAGATTTTGGGGTAATAAATGTTCTCGTAAAGAATACGATTGCAAATAGAAATGATTTGAAGATTTTTTTTCATATTTTAAATAGTCTATCAAAACCGATAAGGGGGATTTGTGCTAGATATAGGCCTATTTTGGCTTATATTGTCGTAAAATACGGAAATTTATGCTATAAGAAATAGTGAACCCCATCCTTAAAAATATGTTTGGGAGAAATCCCTCTCAACAAAACTGGATCGGAACTGGTAATGTCTTCCCAAAGGGGATAAAACATACTGGTTATAAACCAATTGTTAACTTGTATGTCCTAAATCATCTGAATTGTATTTCTGCAATTCTTCATTGGGTAGCTTTAGTCTACAGAGTTACTTTGCTTACAGAGGTGTTAGGACTTTGGTTTAGGATCACATGACCTAGATAACTGTCATCGGCTATTGAATTAGTAGAATGTGAAGATCAGAAACCACATCTAGTTTATTTTTATGCATTTTTATTTTGCAGAAAAAGGAATTGAGGACTTTTCTGAATTGTACAAACATAAAAGCATTGAAATTAGACGAACAAGGCAAGATTGGTTATACCTATAAATCAATGGGTTCAGCATTTTGGGCATTTAAACAAGATAATTTCAGGAAGGCGATCACAAAAATTGTCATGCAAGTAAGTTAATTTATCTCATGTAAACTTCTTCATTCTTGATTCTTTGTTGATAACTTTTGGACATTTAAAATAAATTTTCTGGTAAAGTTGAATAAGAAATGTGAGTACTACTACATGTAATATAGTCTTATCTTTTTCAAAAATGTAATGGCCTTGGCTGATGATAGTATTTAACAAAATTTTGACAGCTATAAACATACCATTTTTATCTCTTCTGCTGGAAACCAGACAAGTTCATGCCACATTGCGTCAAATGGCATCTACCTTTTGTTATTATGTTGCCCATTATTATTATTATTATTATTATTATTATTTTATAATTGTCATAATGAAAATGGCTATTATTCACTTGGAGTAGCAGGTGTGATTGCATGGAAACTCGATTGGATTCGACTTTTATTTAGTTCTATTGGAACATCAGAAGGAACAGAATTTCAAATTTGATTCAAGATCAATTTCATGTCGGATCTTATGGGAATCAAATGAATATATGGATGGTATTTAAGTGTAGTATTTTTGTTTGTTTTTTTTTTAAGAAAAGGAGACATGTAATAACATCAAATATTTCTATTGTATCAGGGTGGAGATGCAGATTCCAATGCTTGTGTGGGTGGTGCTTTGCTAGGATGTAAACTAGGCATTGAAGCGATTCCTCTGTCATGGATAGAGAAACTCAAACATAAGTCATGGCTGGATCAGAAAGTTGAAAGGTAAAGATGCTAAATGTTTAGTATATACAGAGATGTAATTGTTGAGATACAAAGTAGAGTTAAAGAAATGGAACAATGATCATATACCTGAAGATTAGACAAGTTGGTTGAAGGTCTTTCTAAAAGATTAAGTTTGAGTAATATTTTGAGTTTTTGTTATACATTATATTTATGAAATATAAAAATAAAAAATAGAAATAAATATAAAAAGGCTCATTCCAAATTGATTTGTAAAAGATCTTAATGTTGTATTTCATAGATATTTATCTGTAATGGGATGGAGATCTGAGACAGAAAATCCAAAGGATTTAAGTGCTTCCACAAATGAAGCAGATGATCAATGATAATAAAGGTGTCACATGGAATAGACTTCCCACCAATATCTGAGGTCCTAATGTTAAGGGAGGAAATAAAACATATTCCTGTGAGCATGATGTAAAGAACAATGAAATGTTTTAATGACGTCATAAGGTTGCTAATGTTTAACATCGTTTCTAACTCATAGTACACAAGTGCAGCCTAACTGACAGCAAGGGTCATTAAGGATTACTATAACATCATGCTTTAATCATCTACAGTTCCAGGGTCATAAAAACATTCTTCAACTCCATCTACTTTATGAAGGACCCTGCAGTATTAAAGGCTGATGGGATATCAAATGACACTGTTAATCAGTAATGTTTGTAAAATTTGTAAAAATAAACTAAAGCTCAGGTATTATTTACATATTATATATAATAAAAAAGCAGCAACCCCTACTGTAGAATGCAGATCATAAATTAACAGTACAAAGAGAATTTGTAAAATGAATATGTTTGCACCCTAGTTTACAGTTTATTCTAAGGGGAGTATTTATTTAAACATTTTCTCAAGAAGTCACAAAGTTCATTGCTGCATGAACTGCTTTAAATACAAAGTATTGAAATAGGATTATTATGCCTCCAGAATGAAATTTGGGGGTATGTAGTTTTGGCCTGTCTGTGTGTCTATTCATAGGTCTTTCTGTGTGTGTGTCTGTCTGTGGCAAAAAAACTTTAACCTTCGTCATAACATTTGAACCTTTACAGGAAGGGTTTTTCATCTTTTGCAGTTACATTCCTTGTGACAAGTCCTTTACATTGCTTTGAGAGTTTTCGACCTTGTGACATTCACCATGACCTTTGACCTACATTTCTAAAAATCCTAACATTCGTTATAACTTTTAAGCCATTACAGGTAGGGTTTTCATCTTTCGCATGTGCATTTCTTGTGACTAGTACTTTAGTTTGCTATCACAGTTCTTGACCTAGTGATCTTGACCGCGACCCTTGACCTACATTTCAAGATTGGCCTTATAAAATTGGACTTTTGTTGCCGCCTGGGGTCTTCGTGTTTCATAAGCATATCTTATTTACATATAGCATGTTTTTCACTGATACACTTACATAAATATATACTACTGAATTACATCATTAATATATTAGTTTGTACGTACATTTGTATGTACAAAATTACTTGTTTACTATTTTTGCATTATCTTTGTCTTGATAATATCATAATATCAAATCAGATAAATTACTATGAAAATGTTGCCATTTTGTATCAAATTTACTACCTTGTCCTTTTGTGGTATATCTGTATCTTTTCATTTTATAGTGGTATTTCAAATATTCTCTGCATTTATTTATGTTTAGAACATTGTTTATAATTCTGGTTTTCTTAGTTCAAAATTTAATCAGTATAGCTCAAAGATTTATTGCTATGCTATCTTCTCCAGTTAGGAAAATAAACTTTGGGTGAAAGTTCAAGCATGCATTTTTGTTACTATAGAGCCATTCTACAACCTGGTTCCATAGATTAAACAGTTTTATATTGATAAAATAAATGTTGAAAACAATGTCTTGCTGATTTTTGCAAAATGACCAGTTAAATTATTTGTACGTTAGTTTTCATTTAAACAGAGGCTTGTTTGTGGCAATAATTCGCTGAGCAGTTCTATATTGGAACCCTGTAAGTTTATTGTCTACTGACAATTTAAAAGCATTATGCTTAATTTCTTTCTTTTATGAATTTTGCTGCATTAATGTGTCTTTCCATTTGGATTCAGAATTGGAAGTAACTATTAATTTATTAAAAAATGAATCATATATACATGTATATGTATTTAGACCCTTTATTATTTTCATATTGCTACAGACAATGGTCTTATAGAGCCCATATCTTTACAAGGATGATGATTGTGCTTCAGGATAAGGAATTTAGTTAAACTTGCTATTGTAATAACTCCAAAAACTATTAATGGACTTTGAAATTGTTCATGTGTATTAGAATTGTTATTTTTATAAATAAAAAAAAAATACCCCACACACAAATGTTAAGAATTCTCTTATTATACCAAGATTTGTAAGAGGCTTCTGACCCTCCAGTGCTTTTTTTTTTTATTATACCATACTGGCAATTACATAACATTGACAGGGTCTTCACCTTTTTTTAAACAATCAGACTCTTATTTCCTGAAGGCATGATTGATTTGAACCAGTTTTATATTCATAGGGTCATAAGGTGTCTTGAAGTTTTGTCCTGTCAAGATAATTCTCAAGGTGAAGTTGTTTTTAAACTGGTGAAAAAGTCAGTGATAATTGAGATTTTGTTATATATACTTATATTATTTCTAAAGATATTTGCTTCTATAAAATGTATTTTTTGTTGTGTTTTTGTGTATCATAGTGTACTAGAATATGTATAATATTGATCTGATAGTATGAATGTAGTATGATCTTCACAGTGTTAATGATTATTGAAAAATGTTGTATTTATTATGATTTACATTAATTTTTGATAATGCTCTGAAGAATACTGCACTTGTAAGACTTGTGATATATGCGAGTTCATAAGGAAGATAATGTGAAAAAATGGCGATACATTAAGGTATGTACATGAACAAATGTGATGATTGGATGAACCAGAGTTTTAAAGAAATGGGGAGCACAATGTGGAAATTATAAGGTGATGTATAACACAGTGTAAAATCCTGAAAATAGAGATTGAATTTCTCATCTGATTAGCATCCACTACTTTAAGCCTGTACCCTCTTCCTATATTTTTTTCTGTTTTCCTTAGTGCCTTTTTCTTTTTCCTTCTTTCGTTTTCCCTAATTGTTATTTATAAGGTTTAAACGAGATGGTAAGTATAAGCATGAAATTTATACTCATGAATTTTCATTTATGTAATTGTATTATATATAATGTTGGCCAATTATATATACTATTAATTTCATGTTAGATTTCAGGAGAGAGCTTTATATAAATCCAAGACTTGTTGCTCAATCCTAGTGTGTTTTGTTATACAATTCATGTAATTTTCTGAATAAATATTGTTTAAACCAACACAATGTCCAGAAAGCTGTCCTTAGATAAAAACTTTCACCTGGATCAATAATTTTAGAACTAGTAGAGACAGGGCTTTAATATTTCATCTGTGTATTATTTGTGCCATGACCTTTCACTGGGTGCCAAAATGTTTTTTACCTTGACCTTGAAGTTTGACCAACTTTTAAAAAACATGAATGGTGGTCATAAGTTATGAACAGTTAAAGATAGTGTGTATTCCATGTTACAAGATCTTTCATAACAAATCAAAACTGTCACGTTTTGCCCTTGACCTTGAAGACTGGTCTGCTTACAAAAACATTTGCTTTTTAAATTTGGTAGCCACTGGCAAGTTGTGTTCCGACAACTCTTGTTCAAACATATGCATCAGAGTTATTTTAACTACATAGTTATGGCCAATGGAAAGTATGGAGAGAAGCAAACAACATAAAAAACTAAGCAGATCCTTCAAACCTCAACTAATGTGCATATTATTCACATGTCAAAAATTTTCAAAGGTGCAAAATTCATTTAATTTGGCTTCCTTTGTGACAAAGAAGTAGTTAAGGTGAGGTCTAGGATACCTTTACACCCATCAAGATATTTTAGACTTTGGGCCACATTTTTGAATTATTAAATAATTAGGATAAATGTATACAGAATTTAATCGCTAATATTAATTGTTCACAAAAAAAATAGATTGTTTAAAAGGCACAGTTGGCCATTGTATTGCTGTTGGTGATTTTGGAGGTTCTTCTTTTGAAATAAGACAAATTCGCTCGACCATGCATAGCCTGTTTTTAGTGTAACAACTTGGAATTCCTGATGTATTTTATGAACTGAACTCTGTTTTCATTGTATAGCATTGTAATATGTCTTAATAAAAGGACATATTTCATTTTTTAATCAGTAGTCCAATTTCAGGTATTCAGGGGCTTGAGTAATGAATGAAATGTCCAGCAGAGGACTGTGGCTGGTGACGGAGATGTCCTGGATAGGACAATGGCATATGACCGAGATGTTCTGGATAGGGGCATGGCTGGCGACCATGATGTCCTGGTTAGGAGCAGGGATGGTGACTGTAATGTCCTGATTAGGGGCATGGCTGGTGACATTGTCAAACATTCAAATAAATTCTCAGACAGAATGGTTTAATTCTATTCATCAATAGAATAAAACTAAATAAAATCCAACCCCCAGTTTTTAGTTCATTGATGTACAGAAGAATATGAAATTATGACTTAAGTATATTCTCAGTTATTGGCGCCGGACCCTGGTCTTACGGCACGATAAAGGTACCAGCCTCGAGTTGGTCCGTTGCTGAGGTGTAAGTTGCGTTTCACGAGGCATATCGTCACCATATAAGTACTATATTCTAGATGTGACGTAAAACAAGTATCAAACACGTTAAAGGTTGTTGTGGACTTGGAGACATTACACCCGTGTCATATGGCAGTCCTGTCTTGAAGGACTTACTATCTATGCCACTTTTAGACCCTTTTCCGCTCACAGTGCAACATCCCGAGAGATGCACTGCCGTGTAGATCTTGATGAGAAGTTCTAGTATGGAGTTTATATGTATTTTGTTATTTTACACTGATGTCGATGTTGACTTTAAAGCGCTTGGCTTGCGGTGCCGACGATCCGGGTTCGATTCCCGGGCTGCGCCACTATGTTTAAGAGGTTGGTAACCTCCTGTTTCCATGTCGCGATATAACTGAAATATTGTTGGAAGCGACGTAAAACACCAATCTACCAACCACTTAATCTACGGATGTGAAATGTGAATTGTGGATGTTCATGTTCAGATCCAGTTATCTTAATAAGAGGCCGTCCGAAGCAGACCAATTTTCCTGATGGAATTCCATCCGTAGATATGTACTTTACCAGCGTTTGCATTCTATGATATTTTATTTTTGCCCTCGTTCAGACGGATTGAATGAAAGTCCATTTAGTTATATTATTAATTTTTCCTCTGAAAATTACTATCCATTTATTCGCAGTGTTTAAGTTTAATTATATAATATTTTATATTGACCTAGTGACCCGTAAATTAGAAATTAAGGTCATGTCTGACATGTTAAGGATAGGTGAATCGAGAGAGAATGTAATTTTAAATGGATAAAGACAAAAGATTTAGTAAGGTTTGTGCAAAGAATGTTGTTGAAACAGTCTGATAATCTTTTTTGTGACAAAGAAATATGAAAAAAAAGAGTACATGATTTTGTCGGCTCTACCTCTCGTTGTTTTGTTGTCTTATAAAATACATTTGACACTGTAGGCATCGTACCTTACAGATCATTTTCCCAGCCGAGATATTTGTACATTTTGTAAATATTTCTAGCCGACAAATGATATCGTAAAATTTACAAGCATGTAGATGTCATAATGTATTACACATGTACGTCTATACATGTAGTGTATCCATCATTCAGTACACGTCTCGTTTACCTGGACACATATACCTGTGCTCGACAAACTACTTGAAGTGATTCATACATCTGGTGCATTATAAATATATCACTTCCTCTTGCAGTTACGACGAAATTAAGTTACATGTACGCATATATCTTAATTACTTAGCATTTTAAGTGTTGTCATTTAGTGATATAACAAGATGGGGAAGGAAGCAGAATTATTAAGAGCTGTTAAATCCAAAGATATGAACAAAATACAGGTAAGTCATTGATTACATGTACATGTAAAGGACTTCCTTTATGTGTTTTGTTCATGTATACGTTGTATAGGTCATATGCAGTACTTTGTGTATACTAGAACTTTGTATACCATTCCAGGGCCGTATATATATACTCGTCTGGCACATTAAAACTGTGGCGGAAAGGGACATATATTATCAATTTTGTTGACATTATTTTGGTCATCGTACACCAGCTAAAATGTACATTTATATTTAAATATCTATGCCACTGACTGTTCTTAACGTTTAAAAGATAAAAGATAACCTAGATCTCGAGAGAAGGAGGAAGTCAATTTCATCTCAAAGTGGCCTATAGATTGTGTGTTAAAATTAGCTTAAATATCTCTGTATGGATCATACTCTACAGTAATTAAAGCATCGTGATTGTGCAATGAAAAGATGTACTTGTTTGAGTTTTCGCTTTTTCGATTACATTAAGCCGGCGTGGCCTAGTGGTATAGCGCTCGCCTTCCAATCGGGAGGCCCGGGTTCGAGTATGGTATGCATGGCACGTTAAAGATCCCGCACTGCTTCAGGTGGGTCCGTTACAAAGGTCAAAATTTGTATGCCCTGCATCAGACAGATGCCGTCACCATATACGTGAAATAATCGTGGTGTGACGTTAAACAAAAATCAATCAATCAATCAATCAATCAATCAATTACATGTATTTATTAAGTGACGATGTCGGTTAATGGGTTAAGGATTAGGACATACAGGACATGACTGAATGATGTACTGTCATAAGATTTAACCTCATGAGTTCTGTATCAACGGCAAAACAGCATTAACGTACCATACAAACACATTAACTACAACGGCATTAAAGCACCCTACAACGGCATCAACGCATCCTGCAGTGGCATTAACGCACCCCGCAGCAGCATTCACGCACCGTGCGACAGCATTAAAGCACCCTACAGCAGTATTAACGCATCCCACAACAACATTTGACGCACCCCATAGTAGCATTAACGCACCGTTCAACAGTATTAACGCACCGTGCAACAGCATTAAAGCACCTTACAACAGTGTTAATGCACCCTACACAGTTTTCGGGTACTGAATCGCCACAGTTATTCTTCGTCATACTCGGAAATAGTTGCGATATATCTTCGGAGTAATGGTATGGTCTTAAACAGACTTCTAAGATATGTTCGGATAGCAGATTTATCAGAAAGAGGATGGGTGGGCATTATTCAAATGACGATGTGCAAAACAACACAGACGGAATCTGTATATGGACAAAAAGTCCCGAAAAGACTTGCTAAAACACAAAGTAGTTTTCAATATGTTGTCCATGTATATATACATACATGTATGTATGCTTAAATTGATTTTTTTTTCAGAAATTGTTGGTACCAGAGAAAGGGTATCATATTCAGAAGGTAACCCATGCTTCTCCAGGGGGGATTCCCGGGGGACGTATTCGTATGAAAATTGTTCACTTAGATATAAACTGTCAAGATCCGGAGACTGGATACACACCTCTCATAGTGGCCGTCCTAAATGGTAAGTATGAAATAGGTATACGCTAATTCTTTGCAATGAAATAATAATGATATCAAACGTTAGTCATGTAGTCAAGGAAAATCCGAGTTATAGCTTAAACTTGAAATGATAATATAAAATATCTTGTAACGTCTAGCTATGGTGGGTGTTTAACACTTTTGTCTAAATATGACTGTAATAACGGAAAAGTTGAGCTTTTAACATAAAGTATGAATTGGACGACCAAATCAGCATTGCGACGGGACATGAGAAAGTTATACGTATTTAAGTCTTAAGGAAACATATAATAAATAATCGAATTCCGGTCTTTGTGTTCAGTGATAGAGAAACAAGGATGTAAACTGAGGTGTGATTTAGTACGCAGTTTCTTTTCTCTGTCGTACATATTCTTTAGCATATAATTTTAGAAACCTAACGCTATGTACAAAAAGGCTGAATTAGTAATGGTTCATATATCAGTAACGGACCTAGGATAGGGCGGCAACACGGTCTCAAAGTGAATCAATTACTCCGAGTACTGATAGCTGGGCTTTCAGTACCTGGTCAAGTAGCAAATGTTTAAATTGTAGTTAAAATACATTTGATAACAAATTCAAGGAAACAAGAAATCATACGTTTTATTATGGAAGGACAATTCCTAAGTAATGGTGAAATGAAGTTTATTATTGGTTAACTTTGATAAAATATCCCGTGAGGCATGGCATCTTACCCTTGATAGATTCATTAATGTTCTAAAAGTTACACGGCTCTTGTCATGCTTTATTCTCTTGGACATACAGACGTGCTAGCCCTACACAAGGCTTATCAATTTTACAAATATATCTGTCATCTCCTACCGCTATAGAGGGCAGTAGTATGGCCTTTCTTTCAGATTAATTGTTTTAGTACAATTTCACTACTTGTATTGACCATCCATGCTCATTAAACCTACTTTATTTCGCAAAATATTTTATATATTCTTGAACAGAGCAACAGATCTCACATAGCAATTCTGCAGATCTTGATAGTAGCCGACGGTTCAAAGAGTAATTAATGAAGAAAGTTTCAATTAACGCCAGAGAGAAAACCTGAAGTGATACTTGGGGTTTTTTAAATCTCTATACATGAACGACATTAGAATTAAAACACTTCTTGATTACTACTTTGTTGGAAATGAAGTCAGTCTGAGAATAAAGTCGGACATGCTAATCAGCATAGGAACAATACATGTACACTTGTTTTCCTTTAGCGAAGCGATAAGGCATTGGACAAAGATTTTTACAATACAAAAATAAAAAAATCATAGGGATTGATTATGATGAGAGTATGTTTACTTTGGCAGTTGATGGGTTACATTCTGAATTACTACGCGCAGATCGGCGATCGCTATAACCGGACCACTGCTTACGAAATGGAGCCTGGCTAAAACTTAAAAATAATCAAATTGACAATGTTCAATTTCATGTAGTCCAATGATACTCCTCGGGCGAAAAAGGGTTCACCCACCTCTACATTCGCTATGAATTGTATATATAGCATACCTAGGTAAAAGGGTTCACCCTCCTGTAAGTTCGAGATATATATATATAAATATCTATATATATATATATATATATATATATATATATATATATATATATATATATATATATATATATATATATATATATATATATATATATATATATATATATATATATATATATATTTATTTATATATACAAAAGCAAATTGTAACAACATTCACTATTCATAAGAATCGGATCAACCTCAATGAAGGTTAATGCAAATCGCTCGAGAAAAAGGGGTCAATATAAAAGCACAGGTAAGCGATAACGATACTAAAACAATTTAGAAATTGCCAAATTTTCGAAGCAATCTGCTTCTTCTTCAGGACACACACATACAAACACTTACATAAATATAAAAACACGAAAAGAAAGAAAATATATACAAAGCACTAGTCTAATAAGAACTGGTTTCTTGAATTGGCTACATATTGAGCGTGTTTCTCTATACGCTATCTAATAGGAAAAAATTAGATAGCGCATAGAGAAACGCTCAATATGTGATATGTAAGATATATATATATCTTACCGAGGTAAAATGTTCACTTTTCTCTAAGTTCACTAAGTATATATAGCAAATGTATTTAAAAAGGTTCCCCCTACTCTGAGTTCGCTAAGCATATATAGCATACCTAGATAAAAGGGTTCACCCTCCTCTACGTTCGTTATGTATATATAGCATACCTAGAAAAAGGGTTCACTATCCTCTAAGTCCGCTAAGTATATATAACATACCTAGGTAAAAGGGTTTACCGTTTTGTAAGTTCGCTAAGTATATATGAGTATATATAGCATATATATAACTAGATAAAAGGGCACACCCTCTTCGATGTTCGCTAAGCATATATAGCATACCTAAATAAAAGGGTTCACCCCATCTAAGTTCGCCATGTATTTATAGCATACCTAGGTAAACAGGTTCACCCTCCTCTAAGTTCGCCAAGTATATATGGCATATGTAGATAAAAGGGTTAATTTTCCTCTAAGTTCGCTAAGTATATATAGCATACCTAGGTAAAAGCAGATGTTGTCTTATATACAATTCTACGCAGGAAAAATAAAATCGTACACAATTCTACGACGGGGTGGGGGTTACATAATGTAGGCCTAAAAGTGTATTATGATCCAAGCCTCGAGGAGCAGGATTCGGAAATGTCTTTGTAACATACCAGTAATTATATTTATTAACTTAGTTCACACTGGTAGACGTAAAAGTTTATCAGGATCGAATATTTCAGTCGCATATTGTGTTTTCACCATTACAGGTCTACACATAATTGTATCATAATGATGAGCGTTGCTATAACTATATCGATGTATGTTGAGTAATGTACATAATTTTCTTTATATCTTTACTTTAAGGCGAAAGAGACATTGTAGAGACTCTTTTGTTTTATTCAGCCTCCGTCAACGTGCAGGATTTTAAAGGGTAAGTAGCTTAATGTGTTCATTGCTTCTTGTTTCTTTTCGGTATCGTTACCGCAACACATCGAATATTTTTGTAATGTTTTTCCGCGTATATTTTACTATAATCATGTTTTGTATGCATGTACTTGGTGATTTGTGTCATACAGCTTTGTCAGATGTGTTCTGTGTTCTCTTTTACTTCACCGTCGTGATTTTCGCAAACTCTGCATAGCATATCTATTTTTATGCGTCGTGTGCCATGCATATGTACATACAAGAATTCAAGATGTTCAAAATTTCCAACTAATACTTACAACTATTTTTTTATTCACATGTTTGTCGAACTTAACACTACATACTCTAAATATATTAATTCTCTGCTTTGACTGTGTTGTTGTGCTCTCTGCATGAAAAGAAATTGATATATTTTGAACGAGTGCGTTTGATTACACTATTTTTGTACCAAATGGAAAAGTTACCTGATTACCTGAAGGTTAATAGGGAACAGCGTCTATTGATTATAGACCATCTTCAGTCGCCTTTTGGGAGTTTTGTTTAATCGAATATATTCAGCATTTTATATGTGTATTTAAATTCTGCATTTCTTTGCCTCCGGTGGATGTCTTACATTTTGTTTTGCCCATATGCCTCCAGGTCATCGGCACCGTTGTCCAGTGCATGGTTTAAGTTTTGTTATCGTATGTGCCTGGAAGTTAATCATGACAAGTTTATGTACATTTGCGTAGGTAGATATCAACCCAATACGGAATTAGTAATTAGTGTTTATTATCACTTTTTGTACTTTTCTATTATTCTTTTTTTTTGTGTGTGTGTTATTAAACAATTTGGTTTTCATGATATTCTTATTTGAAAGTTGCTACAGAGGAGACATAGTCATGAACCTCGTCCCCTTTGAATGTTAGTCGGGATCCCCACAGATGAAAGGTCTGAGTTCCCTTCCAGACCGGCAGAACACTTTCCTCATTTTGATGTCGCTTAATACATTTTTGATACATTGATATTTTTCTACATTACCATACGTGTTTATATATTTTTATGACCTCTCAACTTGTAAAAGACACTTGTTGACCCTTGATCTCTATATGGAGGAATATCTATAGTTTTAAATTTGTGTCCTTTGATTATTCTGCTGTTGTGGTGAGTAGGAAGGTGGACCCGTAAACCGGTTAACAACACCAATTGATTGACTATTGGCATATCAAATAATCACCCTAGGTCGGTATCATAACTGAACTTTAATCGAATATTTTTGTGATGTCCTTATGTGTTTTGTCATCTCATTACATTAAATACTGTATATTTCCGTACTGACCTCTGTCATACGGATGAGCCAGTTACTTTTCCTTTTCCTTTTAATAATTTGTGTACATTTATCACGGTAATACTTCTCATCTATGATTATAATTTGGAGTTAGAAGCATCATTACTATTGACAATTGCGTATAGTTAAGTGTAAATTTTTCACTTTCCTCAGACATACCCTTTACACAGGTCGATATTTGATCAGAAGACTCCCTAACACTAGCAAAAGTGTTTAAACTTTTTCATACATTCAACTCGGCAAAATTTCATCGCTTAAAAGAGCTAGATATGTTTGCCATTTAGTACTCATAAATAAAATGTGTCGTTAGCATTGAGAAGAATTTATTGTTATGTTATTGTAATATTTAAATAATGTCATAGCTACTTCATATTTTATTCAAGATAAAGTTTTACGTATAATTTTCATTAGTAATACGCCTCTGCACATGGCTGTCTGGACAGGACGCATGGACATTATTCATATGCTCATGAAGGACTGCGCTGAGGTGAGTGATATTTATATTGACCATACGCTGTATTGAAACAATTTCATTTTAGTCACAAAATGTTCCATCAATATTCCATAACTTTTAATTAATAATGATGACGACGACGACGACGACGATGATGCTGCTGCTGCTGATGATGATGATGAACATTGCCACTACTACTACGACGACTACTACCACTATAACTACTACTACTACTACTACTACTACTACTACTACTACTACTACTACTACTACTACTACTACTACTACTACAATAACTATTACTACTACTACTGCTGCTACTACTACTACTATAGGTGTCATCTATAATTATTTTGCAGTATTCTGCTTTTTCGTCTTATAGATTAATACTGTGAATAGCGACGGCGATAGTCCTCTCCATATTGTATGCCGGACAGATATAGAGAACAGAGTCATGGTCATCAACACATTGTTGAGGGTAAATATACCACCCAAACTGTTAATGACACAATTATATATATGCTGTATGTCGCTTTATAGACTTGCTCAAGTCTCTATGTTAAGAGTGTATTTATTCATAATGTCCCTCATATGAATTTTTACTCGTTGTCATACTGCATTCTCTAGAACATAGATCTATGTTTCACATTTACGTATAATAGGGAGCACAGAATGAAGGATAATTATTAATGAAAACATAACATAGAGACTTGAGCAAGTCTAGTCACTTTAAGAATGTGCTTGTTTGAATGTTGGCTCACACCCTACCGTTATTATTTCACATACAATATGGCGGTATCTGACTGTTTATTGTCTGTAATATATTCACTAATGCAACAGACTTCCATCGAAGTTGTTACAGATCTTTTACGTAGAAACATATACCATTACAAAGACGTTCGGTTTTACTGCCCGAGAGAGGCAGAAATGATACATCTACTTATGTAACAGGTGAGAGGGAATCCTGGCCGTCTAAATAGCAGTCGAGTGCAAAAGCACTTCTGCATCTTCCAGGCTGATTCCAATTATGTACTTGATTCAAATACTTGTATCTAATAACAGGAGTACATAAGTATATATTCATTTAAATCGTTTATTTTTATTCGTGGCTCTGTCATCTTTACCAGGATAGTAAATTTGCAACCATACCTTGACCCACCCACCCATTTGGATGCCTGGTTCGACCTCTGGTTACAACAGCTTGATACAGGCCTACCATTTCATGTAGATTGAGCAGTAACAATGCTAAATGCTGTCTAATAAATCTACATAAGTAATGACCAATTATATTTTGATTTTAATACAGGCATCTGCAGATGTATCGCAAAGAAATAAAAACGGACAAATGCCTATTGACATTGCAGCCATGTTCTGTAAGAAAGGTATGATATTTTATTTATTTTTCTTTTTGTTATTTTTTTGTGCGTTTGTGTTTCATTACTTTGGAAATGTTTAGTGGTTTTCATTTAACACTTTTCTCAGTAATATGTTAACTAAATATATATAGTGCAATGTATGAGTTTGTTCCAATGACTTACCACTGAGTAATAACATTGATTTTTTATTAAATTTGTTCAGATGCTGTTTCTGCCTTACTTGACCATGCACCTTATCTGGCCACGACGACGTCAGCCGTTGTGGAAGCATCCATTCGGGGATACAAAGATGTCGTGCATCTTTTATTAGACTTTGGTGTGAATCCTAACTCCATTGATAAGGATAAACAGACTTGTGCATTGCATGAAGCAACAAGGTTTGCAAGGTAAGTTATAAACTACAAGTCATCAAGAGATGCAGTATTCGTGAATATAAATATGAAAATTTTTGGTCAAATATTGGAACAAAGAACAATTTATTGTTCTTTGTTTTATGTTACTTCCCTTCGGAGGACTTTTAAGATGTCAAATATTGGAATATTATTTAAAATTGTATGTCTCTTTTAAGAATTGTCTCCTTGGTTCCTTAACATGCCAGTGTGCTTATGTAGATGTAGTTTGTCGTAAAACAATTTTAATGCAACTATACGTTAAATAATATTATCAATATATGTATTGATCGTAATATGATGCAGACGTAAGATTGATAATTTCCGTTAGTTGCATATCCTTTCTGGATTATTTAGATTTGAAGTTGCTGAAATTCTATGCAAGTATGGCGCACGATCAGATGTGGAGAATGGAATGAAGGAGGTATGGGATAAGATGCTTAGTTACTGAAATATAACCAATCACCTTTACATATTTAATAGCCAAGTTGTTGATACTGTTTATGTATTTGTAATTAATTTTTCTATCAAATGTATTATTGATTTTCGGACTTACGATGTGGATTTATCCATCATCTTTACATTTTAAAAGCAGTGTAGAAAATGACATGTTTCATTATGGCAGAGTACAAACCACCCACGTAGTTCCTCCTAGCAACGTGAAAAGATATTGCAAAATGACAAGCATTTAATTATACTTCCTCGCATGCTTATACTCAAACTAGATGAAAACAAAAGCATATTGGTTTTGATGATTGTAAATGATGTCATGCGAAGTTATGTAAGCTTCTAGTAATTCACATTATAAATGACGGAAGTCACCACGGAAATATACAGTATATAGTGTAATGATATAAAAAGAACCCACATAAGGTCATTACAAAAATATTCGATTGTATTGCAGCAACGATCTATTATATGAGTAGATAAAGTCTTTATAGCGGCCCTTAAATTTGCGGAATGTGAAGGCCTCATGTCCTTGTGATATTAACTTATTTTCCAGTAGTTTAACTCGATAAATAAAGTCAGGATACTCAGAAGAAGATTAAACATAACGGGCAATTTGAGACATAAAAATGACATTAGCAGGTGATAAAGGAATGTTACTACTTGTATATGGAATGTTACCATTGTGGACGGTCAATATCAAGTAGAAGATCTAAACATGAAGCACATGAATTTTGGATTCTGTAATGTCAAAGTTCTTGTTCTTTATAGACAGCACGTCATAAATATATCTGAATATGAAACGAAAGGTCAATGTCGGTTGCTTCTTATTCTGTTTTGCAATTTTTTTATGACGTTAGCTTCATTCGAATAAAGGAACATACCTACAGGCAAAAGAGCACAGTTAGCGCTTGTTGGGATTCTGATGGTGTGCTGTAAGACCTGGTCACCGAATAGAACATATATATCGTCAATCAGAAATCCAGCATGTTTTATGTATCTTCACAGTATTAAATTTCGATTTTGATTTTACACGAAATATGTGTCTGGACATCCTAACACAATGTATTTATATCTGCGTGAACCCTTAGAGTGTAATTTACGAAATTAGTTACCAAGTGCAATTTTGATAATAATTTTGTTTTCAGACTCCGGTTCGAATATCATCTAATCTCCCTGGCTCTTTAGGAGAGAAGTTTAGAAATTTGTTTGACGGTATTTATCATTTATATAAACAGTACCATTATTTTTATTCACTGATGTTAGATATCTGTAATTGATTATAATGTTAGTAAAAAGAGATGGAAATTAAAATATTTTAATTTCAGGCGAACGGGGTTTCACCGTTTCAGAGAATGGCGGACGTCGAAAACATTTGTTTAGATCTTACACTTTGGAGCTTTTTTGTACAATACAAATTTAAAATCGCAAAGTATAGATTTAAATATACATCCATGCATTACCAGAGATCTTTTTTCAAAGTGCTGTTCATATTTGATTGATTGAATGATGGGATTTTGTTTTAGGTCACTCCACGATTATTTCACGTATTTGGTGACGGCATCTGCCAGATGCATTGCATACAAATTTAGACATTTGCAACGGACCCACCCGAAGCAGTGTGATATCTTAACGTGCCACGCCTACCGTGAAACGGGACCTCGGTTTTTACTGTATTATCCGAAAAAAAAAAGAACACCGATGTGCCCAGGGCGGAAGTCGAACCCTGGACCTCTCGATCACAAGCAGAGCACCTTATCCACTAGGCCAGACCGGCTTAGTTCATATTAACACTAACCACAGTGTTCCACAACAATGAATAAAAATCAAATTTTAGAATCTATTTTACACTTTTCATATCATTTCCAGATTTAAGTATTACTACATTCTGCCAAAACACGAAACTTTTGATCTAAAAATTTTATTGTTTACTAACGATTTGTTTACCTAAATTTCTAATATCTTGAGCACAAATACATAGATCAGAGGTTCAAAAAGACAATACGGCAGGGTTTTCTTTGCAATGCAATATTCTAAGTAATAATTCAACCTCAAAATGAACACTAAATATCATTTGTCATTTGATCCTAGATATTTATTAATTGTTCTGTATGTACAGATGGGTGCAGTCCTAACAGAACATCCACTTTAACGCGAAAAGCGGTCACGAGGACTGCTCTAGCACACGTGCTAGGACTGCTCGATTGGAGGCGCGTGCGCTCCTCGCGTTAACGCGGTAGGGAATTCGCATTAACGGGATTTATTCCCGCGTGCGCTCGGTCCAGTCGCACGTTCACATGTCTATATTTGTAATTCTCTATGCAGTACGGATGGAGAAAATAAAATGTAAATTATCGCGAATGTTGCCATAAAAAAGTGTATTAAATGAAATGTTAAAATGACACCCTGCATTAAGGATTTCATATGTAATATAACAAAGGAAATTATCGCGTAGACATGCAATAAGGTATTTATGAAAAAAAATTTGGTCAGTTTATACTAGCATGATTACTTTCTAATTTACATGTATTTCTTATTTATGTATTTCTTACCATTTGTTTGGCTTTTGTCAAATTAAATGACCGTCCTAAGTCGGTATCGTAATTGCACTACAATCAAATATTTTTGTAATGTGTTAAATGTTCTATTATATTATTTATATTCATGTATTGTATAGCTCCATATAACTGAGCCAGTAACTCCTCTTTTTTCTTTAATTAAGCTATTTTCTATAATATATGAATATAATAATTATCATCGTTATTATTATCTTTATTAATTTTTATTTCATTATCATTATTATTATTATTATTATTTTCCTAAAATAAGAATAAATTTCATTAAAGTCAATGTTCAGAAATTGCGTTCAATATTTCTGAAATTCATCCCTCAACTCGGAAGGGTTTTATTTAATTCTAAATATTTTACTTACACATTAATAAGTTTTTAAATTTAAATATACAATGTATATATCGATTCTCCTTCCAATCCTTTTATGTGAACATGTTAATACAAGTTTTAGTTGTAAGCAAGCGAACGTGGCTGTCAAGCGCGTTAACGCGGCAGTCAAGCGCGTTCACGCGGTCTCGAAATTAAGTTCACATGGAAGTCTGCGTTAACGCAAACGCGTGTGCCCAGCAGTCCTGAGTGCACGAGGAAAGCAAACTTCACCTTAACGCGACGTTAACATAATGTTATGTTAGGACTGCACCCCACTGTAGATAAATAATATTTTTGAAGCTATCAGAGACCTGTAATGATTGCATTAATGATTGCAAGGATGTTTAAGTCAGGGTATCGTTTAAACTCTTTTGTGGACTGTAACGTTTACTTACCTTACCGTTTACTTACCTTACCTTGGCACTATCTTTGAAAAGATTTCCTTTGGAATGACTGAGAATATTTTGGTGCCGTGTTTGATCATTTGATATGAAGAAGAACAGAACAAAAATTAATAGCAAAACTTTCATTATTATTGTGAAACCACCCGCTTGATGGAGAGTGAGAGTAATGTAATATATATGAATTGAAAAGAATTGTGAAACTTCCCTTTATATAGTAAAGATGATGGATAAATCCAAACCATAAGTCTAAAAATCATGAAACCAGAGGACATACAAAATCAGTGAAAATGAAAAACAAGTGGAAAATAACAAAATATGTCTACTTAAAGAGCATATGTGAACCCCTGTGATGGAGTGAGATCAGGTGCCAGTGAGCATCTCCTGCTTGCTAGCAACACCCGTTACATATATCCAGTAGAAAGAGTCAAATCGTGTAAATTCCATATGTATTTATATATGGAGAAGTCAAGGTAGGTTCGTGACCTAGAGGCCTCTGGTATGATTCCCGCCATGGGCACACTGGTGTTCTGCCTTTGGGATGAGACAGTAAAATCCGAGGTCCCATATTACGGTAGGCGTGACAAGTAAAAGAGTCCTCACTGCTTCGGATGGATCCGTTGCTAAGGTAGAAATTTCCATGCAATGCATCAAGCAGATGCCGTTACCATATACATGAAATAACCGTGGAATGACGTAAAAACAATTATCAGTCAATCGTAATTTTTGATATACATACATACATATATTCATATTATCCAGAGGGAAACTGCGAATATTGTAAACTGTGTAATTTTATGTTCCACATTCCGCTTTTCATCACTTGGAAATATATACATTTCCTTTGACAGCGTATTTAGCATCGGGACCTACTGAGACACCACGGTTTCTTGTGATGGATCCTTTGAAAAGTCCGAAACCTGAAGTAAAAGGTAAAAGTGTGATATGTGCATTACTAATTTTCATGATGTTAATGAATAAGAATTGAAATCATAAGTATCCAAATATTTAAGTGTTGTTAATGTTGATTATGTTATTAATAAGGCAATGATTATTCATTTTATGCTCTTGACATTGTACATTACAACACAGTCATATCTTTATATATATTGTATAGCTCTATGGTGACTTCTGCCACATAACTGAGCCAGTAACTCCTCTTTTTTCTTTCTAATAAAAATACTTAAGAACAATTTTAATTCAAGTGGTAGCGATTGTCAGAGAATATATAGTGAACAACATTAACAGATTGTTTATTTGGCATGTTCTCTTTTTGAGATGAAAACGATGAATATTGTGTTGTAGACTACCCTTTATTACCTACAATTTCAAAATGGACGGATAATTCCTTAGAATTCTGCAATGAGTGTACAGCAGAAAACCCAAATACCAATATACTTGATGGTAAATGTTTTAATGTTTATTGGTTTAACTCAGTTCATTTTATTGAAGTACTTTTAATTTCTATTTCTTAACAAAGATTATCTTTTCGTTTTTCATCCAGACTATTAAAGTCTAATAGTTTTAGAATTGTCAAAGTGGATTCATTCACTGTGTGAAGAATTGCTATTACCAATACATGTATTTTGATTAATTTGTTCATATATCAATTACATATTGTGACCTCTTTGTTCGTTTTCATTCATTGCATTCATTGATTAAAATTGATTGTGTGATATAATGAAATAACATATTATAAAACGACTAGAATTGGTAGAATTCTCTGCCTAAGAACAACAACAAGAAAAACAAGAATTATAATTGTAAATATGACGAAGAGTTATAGAAGTTTATCGCTTCATAATGACTACCATATGTATTTTGATTCTGGATGCTTACTCCTCCATGGCACCTGATCCAACCTCTGTTTTGACAGAGGTTCGTGATTGTTTATATTATATTTACATATGTATTGTCGTGTTTCTTCGATTTTGAGTTGTGGATTTCGGAACAATATCTTGGATTTGTACTTATTCTGATTGTAGGGAAGTTGGATACATTTTGGATAATACCTGCAATTTCACAGGCCTGGACTATATTAGATCTGATGTACGAACATATTCTGACAGGAATTAATATCTACGGTTGGTATGTATTCTTTGTTTGTCTATACATGGGCAACATCTTTGTATTTCTTATTTTACTATTATTACAACGATTTTCACTGCAACAAAATGATATGCCATTAAACACCCAATTATCGATCAATCAATGAGTAAATACATTTCAGAAAGGACGCCGCATTTGTTACCTTTAGGAACCATGTTTTCTTTCTGATCTGAATGTGATGCATTAATTCCAAAGTTTTCATAGGTTTCAATTTTCATATACTGCTACAAAATAATTAACATAACATGTTATATGTCATATATATATATTAAATTTGTGATATATTATGTATCAATCCACTTCTTTTGTAGGGATAGCGAACAAATGGTTAAACAATTTGAGCTTCAAAAGGCAGAAAGTGTCAAGTAAGCCAATGATGATAATCTTATTAATTTTAGCAATTTCTTAATTAGCAGGTGTAACCTGTCGGCTGAGAATAATTGTTCCTCAATATAACGTGAGCTTACGCCTTTTTAGCATTCATGGCGGCTTTCATTACCCAAACAATAGATGCTTTTACATGCTTCTGTCATCTGATTTCATTGATTAGCGATTACTTTCGTATTTGACGTCCTAGTAGATTTTGATCATGTATTTCCAAAATAAATACTTTCACTGATAATTTTCATTTAAGAGGTCCCTGGATTACAGTGAAAACATTTTATTGTGAAAGAAAAGGGAGTTCTGATCCACTAGAGTCAGGTAAAATGTTTATCTATTGTTTGTTTTTTTTATTTTCCCAAAGAAATTCAAATTTATAAAGTCTGTCTTCATATTACTTTCATACTGAAAAATCATTCTTTAAAGTTTAGAAAGGGTAGTCTGATGCTTATAGTTTTACTAATATAATAAATAAATGAAGTTATCAGAAATATGTTTTCATGTGTAGTTTAGTGGAGTGAAACACACCGAGAATTCATACAATCAAGAAATTTGTAAAATGAAACATTAATTTGATTTAAATGAAGAAAAAGTGACTGACTCAGCCGTATGACATAAATCACCAAAGAAATATACTGCATTTAATGTAAAGATAAAAACCTTAACACGAAATCTACAATATGATATTTTATTATACGATACATTAGTCTTCCATTTTTGTGAATACTTCTAATCTAGAAAGCATTTCTGATTATTTTGATATGAGGTTTTATGTTTAAGATAAAATATATATTCAATTTTATAGTGATATCACTATATATGTTATACATGTACTAGACTAACCACGTTACTGAGGAAGTTCTACGGTCGTTACGAGACTCTTATTACACAATATGATATCTCGTTATCCAGGCTTAAATGATATTCTGGACTGAGACCGATTTCGATCATTTTACACAGATTTGACACCTTCTATACTAGAAGGTTACCTACTTTGACTTCTCCATATATAAATATATATGGAATTCACACGATTTGACTCTTTTTACTGGGTATATGTAGCGGGTGTTTCTAGCAAGAAGGAGATGCTCACTCTTCCTGGGCACCTGATCTCACTCCATCAATGGGGTTCACATATGCTCTTTATGTGGACATATTTCGTTGTTTTCTATTTGTTTCACTGATTTTGTAGTCCTTTGGTGTCATGATATACGGACTTATGGTTTGGATGTATCCATCAACTTTACAATTCGATAATTGTATTCAATGACAATATCCGCTATGTCATATTCAAACTCTTGTAAATACCTGAATAACGCAAATGCATTAGCCAATCAAATGGGATTGTTTATAATACAAAGTATATACAATATATGTAAATATAATTTCAGGTGTTGTACAAGAGTATAATGATTTCACTGATCAGTCACGTTATTGGCGGATAAACATATTATCAAATCATGGTGGTAACTATACCTGTTTCCAGGCATTGTCCCTCTGTGGTGCTGACTGTAGAATAGTAGAGATGTTGACAAAATTAAAATTATCGAAATATACCGATAATTTCTTACTAAAGGTAAATAGTGGCACGTGTTACCATGTAAATTGTTTTTGTATTAATTTATTGTAAAGTATTTATCCATCATCTTTACATGAATGAAATCCAGACTTCTTTTGCCTAAGTACTAGTGATGTAATTTCAGAAGTTTTGTTCAATACTAGTAGTTTTAGCAAGGTGTAAGAGCTGTTATGTATATTTATATATACTTTAACCCCAGACATCTCAGATTGGGGTAGTATTGGGCACAGTAATAATGTCCGAGTGACTAAACTTGCATCAGACACCGAGATCAACTCATGCATCAGATGCCATATGTGACTTACTTTTTTATATTGGGTGACTCGGTTAAGATTGGGGTTGCTCAGTATTGGACAAAGTACTTATGCAGAGTGCCCAGGGGTTTATCTAAGGATACAGAGAGGGGCCAATATATCATATGTTGCATCTGACCTACTTGCTCTGTTTGAGTGACTCGGTTTAGGGTAACTATAGGTAATTTTTTGGCAGCTCAGTATTGGACAACTCTGTCTGTGTGTTATATAGGCATTCTATTAATTAATCTAAAGTCGAGGTGATTATATCACTTTTTCCTGCAATTGAAAGTCAAATGCTGCCAATGAGGTAACAGAGTTATATAATCTTTGATTGACTTGTGTTTTATATTTAGATGTTATATAATTAAGATTATACAGTAACTGAAATAAATGTGTATTAAGAATCGTTTTACAACCAAAAACGAATAAATACATTTTGTATGAATAATTACTATTCGTATCATTGTAAATCTGCATTACATATACTTTAAAAGAGGTATGAATTGTTATTGTGATTGCCCTTTTTTTAAGTTCTCCCGTATTTGTTTATAATCTAACTTTTTCATTTCTTTAGATTGATTTATTATTGTTCAACGTCATTTCACAATTATTTTACGTGTATGTTGACAGCATCAACCAGATGCATCGCATAGAAATGTATTCCTTTGCAACGAACCCACCCGAAACAGTGAGGAATCTTCTATGTGCTACGCCTACCGTAAAATCTGACCTCGGTTTTTACTGTCTCACCCAAAAGACATTAGACCGGGGTGCCCACGGCGGAAGTTGAACCAGGGAACTAGATTGTTCACTGAACACCTCATCCATTGAGTCGCACAGACTTACCCTTTACTTTTGTATAGAGAGTTATTGCACTTGTACTTTTCATCCTGTCTTTGCAATAAAGGTTATTAATTACTTAGTGAGCCACTGATTGATGATTATTGGGGTTTGGGTGTTTTTATTATTATTATTTTTGTTTTGTTTTGTTGTTGTTATTGTCGTCTTATTTTTGTTTATACACTTACACCTAAGTAAGAGTGTTCAGTATTATATTGGTAATGTAGAATACGAAAATAACTGGTGTCACATGACCATGGCACTAACAACAATACACCACAGTGGACATTCACGGATCCCTGAAATTTAGAGGTGAGGCCAGGTGCCCGGGAGGAGTGAGCGTCTCCTGTTTGGCTAGCCACACCCATCGTGAATGCCCTGACATACAGACGAAACAATATAATTCTGTACTGTATATATACATGGATGTGAACTAACACTGTGTAGAAGGTGTCGCAGCCACATAACATTAGAAAAAAGGGTATAATAACAACTTAAGCCAAATCCTCCGCGGGGAACTTTTTTACGAGCTCTACATTACAAAGGGAATAAATGTGGTAACACAATTTGTAAATCTACATATTTTCAAAGTGTATTCTGATACCCATACCAATCTGAGTAGTACCAAAGTAAATATCGTAATTGCTTGTGTACATGTAAGATAAAGATTTGCCTTAAATGGAATACTTAAATACTCATATCACAACTTGTGCATTTAAATTTGAGGAGAATGGAACCTTTTGTTTTATTTAGGAGTAGTGTTTATTCCACACATAGGAGAGACATATATGTATTAAAATATGCGTAGACTTCTGTTGAATTGGTTTACCATTATAGAGTGTATACTTTATGTGTTAAAAAGCAACTATAAAATTCGAGCGTGTTAATGGTGTTAAAAGTTTGATATTGGTTTTCATTTCAGGGTTATAATTCTTATCGCAAATTCTTGCGAATTTCAAAGACTGAGATTGAAAATATGGTAAAGTACAACTTTTATTTGCTTAGCCCCTATTCAACATTTCACTGTGTCAATTCAACGTGTTCTTATGTGTCCCGAACCTATTATTTATGTATGTAGGGTTAATATAAAATTAAAAACGATATACTGATTTTTTTCTAAGCGCTCAGTAGAATAGTACATATTGGCCTTGAATAGAGAACACTTCCCATGAAAATCATAAATTAAGAGTTGATTGATATCAGAGTTTCACTTTATGCATCCTGTCCTGTCTTAACTTTTGGGGTTTGTTTTGCACTGGGCCATATAACCGGCAGTAATAGATTTAACATAGATTTCTTCACGGTATTTGCTTTCACGCCATAGAGGCCAAGAGTCTGTGGAGAAAGAGTTGTTTGCTGTTATTTTATACCAACTTCTCTTTGAAGGACTCATTACATTACATGTGTTTAGACTGATGGTACAAATGATCCATAGGCAGAGATACCGACCGAATTATAATGAAATTCAGAGCTACAGATAAGGCGCTTGAAAATTGTTTACAACACATGGAAAAATAAATAGGGCGCAGAAATACGCGTTAACATATGGCCTTATGCGTTAGATGTCCAATGCAGTGCGCACGAGATCGTCAACATTAAAAAGGAAAGTAAAACTGCCTCGCGTTCGGATTTGCCCTGATTTCTTTTTTACCTCGTGAGAAACTGTGATACCAGATAGGGATTTTCCCATATATTATCTGTAGTAAATTTAGCGTAAGTAGCGCCGAGTAGCGTTGACAGTAATACAGTTAAATCGAACGCGAAAATATGTCGTCTGCAAAGCCTGGTAGATTAAAAAATATATACTTACCTACATCATATATGTATTGTATTATTGCGAAATTGTGCAATAAAAAATAAAACGCGGGTCATGTTTTCAAGGAAAGAGTTAATTCATGTTTTATAACAAAATGATTCGACTATATCTTGATCAGTAGTACAAGTTTACTCACTTGTGCGACAAACTTCATCCAAAGCATTTATAAAAAATGAATAAGGGATGTCAAGTTAATGAAGTAATGCATAGGGTACAGTTCAAATTTCGAGATCTGACTCATTCGTTCAAGTCAATTACATGTATCGGTCTACATGTCAAAAGGTAATCATTAGGGGCGAGGAAAGAACTCCGACTCGGTTGTACGACGAAATTCACCCGATTTGTTTAAAGACTAATCCAAAAAGTACATGTATATACATCTATCAGAAATTTTTCTTCTTTTTTTTGGAAGTGAGATACCAAGCCTTCAAACAATTGTTTACAATATAATACTACTAGTTACAATTAGTTCACTACGACCCAAGCTATTTTTAAAAAATGCCAACAATTGACAAATCGCTCCAAAATAGTATTCCTTTTTCGGTATTTCGAGTTTTATTTATTCTATGCTTAAACAGAACATGTCGTCTAATGCATTCCAATAAAAGGATATCAAGAAAAGTATAGAAATTATATAACTTAAATTTTCTTTAAAAATTAGTATCTCAACCCAATTAAAATTAGGGTTCGCATTTGTCTGAATATGACACTATACACAATATTGTCCTTTTACTTTGGTACATGTACTACTTTGTCGTTTACTCTGTACCGTATTTGCAATTCAACAACTTACATCGCCTGAACTAAGGTTATTAGTCCCCTGCCAATGAAACTGGAAGGGACTAGAGTGTGTGTCGTTGCCCGTCTATCTGTCTGTCCGGATGGTTTCAAGACAATAACTTCAGTGAGAAATGACCAATTGCTTCAATCTTCACACAATGTTAGCGTCAATCTAATGTGGGGTTGACATTGGGGTCAAAGGGTCAACTCGAAGGGTCACTCTTAATAAGAATAGACAATTATCATTATATTTCGGTTTCCAGATGATAACTTGAGTTAGGAATGATTGATTTCTTTTAAACTTCATACAGTGTATAATGCTAGCTCATGTAACGGTGTAGGATAAATTTGATTTTGAGATCATAAAGTCAATTCTAAGGATCACTAATACTAAGAATAAACATTTATCACTGCATTTCGGTTGCTAGATAATAACTTGAGTTAAGAATAATTGATTTCTTTCAAACTTTATACAGTGCTAACTCATATATAGGTCAAAGGTGGGATAGATATTGGGGTCAAAATGTCAACTTTCCGGGTCACTGTTACTACAAATAGACATCAACATAGTTCAGTTGTAGTCTATTTACTGAAAATAGTGATTCATCACTGTTTCAGTTTCCAGATGATGATTATAGATACTGATGCAAGATATTAATAAACCGATGCTATATTTTTGCTGTCAATTTCACAAGGACTTCATATAAATTTCACAAAATTCAATGTTCTTTCTTATTAAAGATGCATATGGTCTCCTGTAGCGTCTACTATTGCGATTAAATTAACATCGTAAAGTAGTTTAGTACAGTATCTTTTGACTGCCCATCGGTATTAAATGCAGCTATCGCGTACAAATACGCTACATAACCCACGTTTTCCTTATCTGTTTTATTCATCTCGGTCGACCTCGGAAATATTCATTTGCATAATGTATGCATTGCACGTGATACAAATTCTACTTCTCGCATGCTTTACATCATACTCATTCTTTCTTTCTTTTCTTTTCCGAGTCACTTTTTGCAGAAGGCCAATTTCTTTTCTTTTTTTCTTTCTTATCTTCGCCATTGTTGTTTTACCCCGTATGCAAATGAATAATTTTAAGGTCACGTGCGTATTCTCTGGTCTCGTACGAACGTAAGTAGGTTAAATTTGAGGGTCGTATTTCTAACTTGCTGCAGCAATAACTGTATAACCAAGGCTCATTAGGTTTGGGGGTCGCTGCAGTTTATTATCTTTTTATAAGTAAAATAAGTTAGGAATATATTTTATTGTACCTCTGATTTTATAAAATTAGACATTATGTATCTTTAAATCATGCAAAAGCTTATCAAGTTCTGAAAACTCTTCCATGTCGCTAATAAGGCATTAGTCACTTCGAAGGTACAGATTGTGGCAAGGGACGAGTGTTGCATGCAACACTGACTGTAAGCTTATTAAGACTGGTCTTCATTCAACTCCTGGAAATCCAACTTACATTGGATAATCACAAGCCAGTTCTCACTTCATTTGGTATTGCTACAAGTAAAAATGAAGGGTAAATTATATCTCATAATCCATAGAATAAAAGGACAGTATCGTGAATAGTGTCATATTCAGACAAATGCGAACCCCAATAAAATTGAGGTGAGACCAGGTGCCCGGTAGGAGTATGCGCCCCCTGGTTGCATACAACACCCGTCGCAAAAGTCCTGCAACAACCTTTCAAGTCGAGGAGGTAAATACATAAATATACACGCACAAACACACGAAGGAGATAAGAACACGAAGTCAAATTTTCTATTCAAGGCAAGAAAAGCTGCCATACTGATGTTCCGGTGTTGGGCGCGCACGTGAACAAATGTCTGTATATATATACATATTATGTCAAATCAAGTATAGTAAAAAAGTTAAGATGGTTATTTTGTATATTCAGGTCCCAAAATATCGGTTAACATTCTTGAAATGTAAAGATGATGGATAAATCCAAACCATAAGTCTAAAATTCATGAAACCAGAGGACATACAAAATCAGTGAAAATGAAAAACAAGTGGAAATCTGAAATTGCACTAGATCCCTATACCGACCATAGAACTTCCTCAGTGACAATTTCAAACATTCCTTAGTATATCCTTGTGAGAGAAGTTTCGTGGCAAGAAGCCTCGCTCTCAGGACGAAATTTTCGTATTTACAAATGAATCTGATTTTGAGCTACCATACTTTATTTGGTTTCCAACGATGCATAAAACTCCATATAAACATCAATTCATAGCTGGATCTTTCAAGTGTTCCACTAAGCCTCTTTCCATATATCTCACAAAAATTCATACAGAAATCAAACATAGTCTTCAGACATACTGCTCTACTACTTACTGGAAAAGCGGAATCAATCAGATGTAGATCCTAAAGAATTCCAAGGAACTTCTAGGGCACTCAGAATCTCCTATTTTCAATAATGTCACTAGCATCAAATCTTTTGACTTTACAACTCTTTATGCAACCATTCCTCGCCAGTAACTGAGGAACAGCAACTGTTCAAAACGCATTCTTTAACAAAAAAGAAACAGTCTGATTCCAGCAGCAAGTATACAGAAAAAAGAGATCATCTAAATTTTAGAATTCCTTATAGATAATATTTTTGTGATATTTGGTGGGAAGATGTTCCAGCAGATTGTTAGCATTCGGATGGGTTCTAATTGCACGCCTATTCTGGCCGACATATTTTTGAACTTTTACGAAGCAGAATTCATACAGTCTCGAAAGGCAATAAACAAGTAGCATCTCAGTTCAACTTTACATACATGTACAGATACATCGATGACGTTTTGTCGATTAAAAACCTTGTAGTTAACGATCACCTAAACATCATATATCCAAAGAAACTCGAGATAAAAGATACAACTGAGAGCGCATCGTCTGCATCATACCTCGATATACTCCTATCAATTAGTGACGATGGTTCATTAGTAACCTCTCTATATGACAAACGTGACGATTTCAATTTCATTCAATTACCGACTTCCCTTATGAGTAGCAGCATGCCTTCCTCTCCCGCATATGACGTCTTCATTTCACAACTTACACGCTAAGTCAGGTCTTGCTCTAAATTCGAAAATTTCTTCCTAAGAGGGAGGCTACTTGCCACGAAACAACCCTCACAGGGATATATTGAAGTACGATTGAAGATTTTGTCACTGAGGAAGTTCTATGGTTGATATAAAGACCTGGTGCAATTTCAGATCCCTCTTTCAAGAATGTTAACCGATATTTTGGGACCTGACCATACAAACTAATCATCTTAACTTTTTGACAATACTTGATTTGACATAATATCATAACTTGTCGAAATGCGAATATGGTGCACAAAATAAAAAGGTATATATGTTGTATATTTATTTATTTCCGACGCCGCAATTTTAAACAACATTTGAGACCGTGAATAATTTGAGTTCGTGTTCTTGTCTCCTTTATGTATTCATATATGTATATTTATATATTTACTTCCTCGACTTGAAAAGTTGTCGCAAGACTTTTGTGACGGGTGTTGCATGCAACCAGGGGACGCTTATTCCTCCTGGGCACCTGGTCTCACCTCGATTTTATTGGGGTTCGCATTTGTCAGAATATGACCCTATACACGATGTCCTAAATCGTTATCGTAACCGCAACACAATTAATATTTTTGTAATTTCGTTTTTCTGTGTATATTCTACTATTATCATGTTTTGTGTGCATGTCCTTGGTGATTTGTGTCATACAGTTTTGTCAAATATCTTCTGTTTTCTCTTTTATTCCATGGGCTATGAGGTGTGGTTTATTCTTCGATACCTCTTCGTGTTCTACCTATTACCGAAACAGGCAAAATAAGAAATATTAAAGAAAAATCAATTACCAAAATGATGTAAAACTGAAAATAAAACATTCCATCAAAGGACGAACATATACTCGAGGTAGATGTTGTTAGTTTTAAAATAAATAACCTTTTTTTCATAGCAATAAAATTCTGAAAGATATTGGGTCAATGCAGTTCTATTGAAAACTGGGCTGGTGATACCTTCAGAAATTATCAGTCCACCAGCAACGTCATTTTTCCAATGGTAACAATAACAAATGTAATTAAGAATTTGCGCTATTAGCACATTTCGACAACTTATGTTATTGAGTGATACCCAAACTATCAAGTGCTTCGTCATTGTAACACTAAGAACAATTTTCCATGGTGGACATACATAGACCACTGCAGGTTAGAAGTGTAACGAAGCGCCCTGTTTGACCACACTGCACCTGGTTCGTCATTACTTGTTATGTATGTCATACAGACATAACAAACTGTTTCAATATCGCAAATGTATACATCAGTTTACCATTATATTGTTTCTTGTCTTTTGTTTTGTTTGCTATTGTAGATTGAAGATAACGAAGACCAACATTTAATCTTTAATGAGATTCTGAACAAACGGATTCAAGGTATAAATATCTTTTTAAGGAAACAGCGTTTCTTAGACAGAAACATCTACAATATAAACAAAATAGCATTTATGATCTAATTGACAACTTTCAATTCTTATTGTAAATAAGACTCCCATTATCTGACCTGTATTTCTTTGTTCGATGTGCTAGAGCTTGCAACGGCGTTTTGGATTTCCATACAAAAATAGTCAGTGGAATGGTGGACACACAAATTGGTAACCCACAGTTATTGAGTGACTATCTGCACTTCAACAAACTGTCCTTAGTCGATACCGCATAGTCAATATTTTATTGTCAAATAAATGACGTCTTTAATGTGCCATTTCATGTTTGGTGTACATGTTTGTTGTCAATTGGTTCGGTTCGCTAGAGCCGTTTTGAATTTTCACGCAAAACATTCTCAGAGCAGTTTTAAACTTGTTACTTAGGGTTATAGATATCATAAACTTCAAAATGTTTTTGGTAGATTTTACAGATCGTATTCAGACTTTTTATCTAAATTTGGAAATTTGACTTTTCAACTTATCCAGCGGAATATCCCATCCAATTTCTACGGTGATCTAGTGTACAAACTGAGGGGGGTCAAAAGTTCCGATAACTTCATATCATACCCCATGTCATGAGTTCTAACATTATTAATCGGTAGGTTCTAAAATTGTTAACCGCCTTCGACGTCAACAGTATGACCCTGAGATCAACGCTAAGACCATAGTTCTTGTATTGGGTTCCTCTACAACCCAAATGCAGACTTTTGCTTTTGCTGACTAACAGGGCGGTAGAAACTCTGTGACGGGTCTTCTGCAAAGCTTTTCAGAGGAGACAAGGTCCTGATCCTCGTCGCCTCTGATTGATAGTGGGGACTCCTATTGATCAAGGATCTGAGCTCGTTTACACCCGGGCAGAACACGGTTTACGTATGTTGATGTCGCTTTACATATTTTTGATAATAACATATTATTCTATAAACGTTTCGTGTGTAATAAAATTTTTATGACCTCCCTTCTTGAGTAATCTGTTGTTCCTTGTTCTCGATATGGAGGATTATTTATAAATTTTAAACGTGTGTCCTTTGATTTTGCTGCGTTTGCGGTGAGTGGGAAGGTGGGCGCCCGTAACTCGGTTAACTGCATCAATTGAATGACGTTTGTTAATTCAATTGACCGACCTAAGTCGGTATCGTAACCGCAGCACAATCGAATATTTTTGTAATATCGTTTTTCCGTGAATATTCTACTATTATCTTGTTTTGTGTGCTTGTCCTTGGTTATTTTTCAGATGTCTTCTGTTTTCTCTTTTAAATTAAAGTATTCAGTTAAATGTGTTAATGTTGAGTTTATAGAGTTCCCATTAACGACCTTGAAATGGATCCAACCACCACCATATTCCTGCAAAGAGGGACAGATCTTACCAGACATTATAGTGAAGGGAGATGCAGGGAGTATAGGGAAAGTAGAAATCGTTATAGAAGGCGAAGGTACTACTTCTACTTGCTTTACCTTTTAACTTTGTATATGGCCATTCATGTACATCAAGGGAGAGTACGAAGCATCCCCCAAAAGCTAGACCTACCGGTTATGAATGCTCAAATCATTTAAAAAGATTCATTGTTCAGAATCAAATATGAAATTTTGGAGTTGTAATTTTACGGGCAGCTAGGTTCATGAATGATATTCACAATAAACAAACAGTATTTCAAAAACAATATGGTGCCGCTGTAGTGTTAAAGTAAAGAAGAAAGAAGTATTGAAGAGTGAACCATAGAATAAAAGGACAGTATGGTGTACAATGTATCGTGTAAAATGATAATTGAACTCGGATACACCTTTAACTTTAATTTCAATACAACAAACGTATTTTCCTCAGTTTAATTGTCAATGCTAAATGAATGTTTTATAAATGCTCTATTGTAAAATATCCTGCCTTGCGTTGTTGAAAGTACATTTTTATTTTAAATATATTGAAATGAATTGGCGTGTATGTATTATTATACCTGACATATTTGTCTACAATAACAAAGAAAATGTGTAATTTTTAAGCTGTTCAAAATATCAAGGAAAGTTTTGTCATTTTCATAGTTTCAGAAGCGCCGCTATCAGGTACGGCCGTTGTGGATTTAATGTATGAAAAAGACAATGATATCCCAACAGCTACATTTTCAAACGTGTCTGTTTCAAAAGGTTAGTCAATACGATGAAAATATACACCTGTGTCATTTTTCAGAATTAATATTGTCACTGACGGTATTTTCTGACAAATTGGTCATACTGATGGTAGGATATATATATATTTGAAAGAAGATGGCAACATTTTCTTTTCTCAGATTCATGTATAGCTGGAGATAATTTAGTGGCATATGTGATATTACAAGAACTAACAATTTCGACGAATTTTCATTGGATAAACTTAAGCGGGTGTAACACATTGAATTATGTGCTCATTATCGATAGGTCCCGGTTTCGACTCCCGCCATGGACACACCACTGTTCTGTGTTTCGGATGAGACAGTATATACCGCGATCCCGTGTCACGGGAGGCGTGGCAAGTAAAAGGAGGTCTAAAAGGTATAAATTCTATGAAATGTTAGCTGGCGTGGCCTAGTGGTATCGCACTCGCCTCCTGATCGGGAGGCCGGGTTTCGAGTCCCGCTCTGGTCATGCCGATGTCCTGTCTTTCGGATGAGACAGTAAAAGCCGAGGCCCCGTGTCGTGGTATGCATGGTACGTTAAAGATCCCTCACTGCTTCGGGTGGATCTGTTGCAAAGGTCAAAATTTGTATGTCCCGCATCAGGCAGATGCCGTCACCATATACGTGAAATATTCGTGGTGTGATGTTAAACAAAAATCATTCAATCAGTCTATGCAATGTATCAACCCGATGCCGTCAAAATATACATGAAATAAACATGAAGTAACGTAAAACAATAATCAGTCAATCAGTCGTTCATTATATTCATAGCCGAGATCAAAGCAATTTATATAACGTATCAGAAAAGCATTTACAGCTCATATTATGTGATATAATGTAGTATATATTAGAAGATATTACTTATTTTATATGTCATATCCTTATGAATACATCATATTCTGGTGTAGATTTAATAACTCCGAAATCAGAGGTGTAACCAAATACCTGGCCTCTCATGTTAGGTAGATGATCCAACATGTTGGTCGCTCTTTATTGTAAATTCTTCCAATTAAAAAGTATTTTAAAATATGTAATGTTTTTTCTTAGCTGGCGCATATCAAATCATTGTTCAAAGCACAAATGACCACAACATCATCATCCGCGCTCCTTCATTAATAGAAATAAGTAAGTATGACACGATACATAGTAATACATGCACATTTGGTGCAGTTAAAGTAATTTACATAAGGTAGAGAGACACCAAAAGTACCAGATAAGATTTGCAATATCGAAAGGCATGTTTCGGGTAACAAAGTCGTATCTGTTACACATGTAACAAGGTCTCAAAAGTGTAACCCAAAAAGTCAAATGCATTTGAGGCCAACAATTTTAAAACTTTCACTAAATTCAGAATCATATGAGAATTTTCTTACAAAGTGCCAAACATAATTATGCAAAAATGCCAAATGTAAATTGCATATAAATATTCACTAAATTATATTAATTATAACTGGATCTTTCTTGATTTATAATGTTAACTTGCTTCTCAATACGGCTGAGCGTGATATGTAAGGTATTTTGAAGTTGGGCCGCTTGTCTCTGTATCTGACATCTGTCCTTTCTGTGCAATATGTTTTGCTTCATGATATTGCATATATGATTTCTAAGATCAAATTATTTTGTGGTCTTTGAAACAGATGAAATTTATAATTGGTTTTTTGTTTATCAAATTGACATTCACGGACAGGATACATGAATTTATCTGTGTTTTATTTTTTAACAGAGCCGAAGAATACCTTAACGGTGGAAATGGAAAAGACATTTCAAGATATGCAGGCAATGCTACAGGGTCTCCAGGATTCATTGGAACTTCCGACGTGAATTACAGTATATTAGGAAATGAAATATGTTGTCTTCTCAAAATGATAAAATGACGAGACCATGAACACATATTGGATCTTTTACCAATATATTTAAACAGTGTCACAGGGTCTATTAAAATCAATAACGTGAATGTATTGAATATTGTCAATATTTAAAAGGAATTGTTCATGTTTTTGCAAAATTATCCTTGCATCATAAGTTTCATCCTACTTTCACGCAGTCTTATTCTGGACAAAATGATCAACATCAACACGGATTTATACAATCTTCTTTCACGTGGGACTTGACAACTTTGTGTTAAATTAAAAGTACAGAAATTTGTGAAAAATAAATTCTTACGTATACTGTAAATTACTTGCATGCCTGGTGATTGTCTTTTCATGGAGCTCCTAAACCTGATGTCCGCTTTTTAAATTATCCTGTTAAATACCTAAATTGTCCTACATATCGGCAAAATACAAAGCAAACATCCACATTATGTACTTGAGTTTGTTATGTTGCTGATTAAAGAAATTCGAAGAAAAACTTGCAAAAGCTGATATCAAAGCCATCTACAAATTATTTGTGTTAACGCTCTGAGGTCTGTATTTCATTACCAACTTTATATGTCTTTAATATCTCAAAATAATAATGTGATAAAAGTTCGAGCGTTAGTTTAAAGTTTAAAATTTAATTATTATAGATAATATATTTGTGGTTTCGGGAGAAAAGTTGTTGAGCAGATTGTTAGCATTCCAAAGGGTACAAATACTGCACCTCTTCTAGATGATATCTTTGTTGTATTTACACGAGTCAGAACTCATTAAGTCATTATTCTCTGCAGGAAAGAGACAACATCTGAGTCCAATATAACAGATGTGTTCGTGCTTACATGTTCATTGACAACTTTCTGTCTCAAATTAATCCAAATGGTCAGAATTACCTCGGCCGTTTATTTATTCCGCAGAACTTGTGATAAAAGTTACATAATCTCTTCATAACAAACCTGATCTTTTCAAAAACTTAAAGATCATTAATTTTCCTTTCCTAATTATCAACATTCCGTCCTGGCGTGCACGTCATTTTAATTTTACAATAGATATAGAACATATATATCTTGTAATTTAGTACACCATATGCGCATTTCGACAACTTATGTCTCTTCAGTGATGCTCGTGGCCAAATGATTGGAATTCTAAAAATATGTAAATAATTTAAGAGCAGTTTTGAAACCAAAATGACCAAAAAGTGAACCAAAGAATCTATCTAAGGACAGAGCTATGCAAGAGGGAGATACTCCTTAGTTTTAGAGTGATTAACTTAATTTGATGACTGAAAATTTGAAGTATATATTTCATGTCAGTACAAAAGCACTGAAAACTAGACTTATGATGCCCTCGGAGACTATCAGTCCACCAGCAGTGACACCGACCTAGTGGTTATAATAAATATAGAACAAAACGATATGCCACAGATTATTAATATAAATTGGGCGCCCGTAATTCGGTTAACCACAGTGATTGAGTGACGCTTGTTACTTCAATTGACCGTCCTAAGGCAGCACAATCGAATATTTTTGTAATGCCGTTCCGTGGATATTCTACTATTATCATTTTTTATGTGCGGGTCCTTGGTGATTTGTGTCATACAGCGTTTTCAAATGTCTTCTATTTTTGTCTATCTTAATATTTTGTTCTGAGGACTAGGCGATTATCAAATAAACGACTCACTCAGGATTACGAAATAGCAAGCAAACATAACATGAAACAATTACCACTGATTGTTGACTTTGAATACCGAGAAATTTAGTTGTATTCTGTCACATTTAAACATTTCCCTCTTTCCACGTAGATAAGTGTTTGCCTCTTTGTATTAGTGTTTTCTCCACAAATATTTCGGACGTGTGCATACAGTACAATTGATCAGTACTCAACAATAGTGATATATGTTCTATATTTATTTTGGACACGCCATATAGAACTTTTATACTCACAGAACAAAGGAGAGACCAACTAGTATCTTTACGTTTCCTTGAAACTATCAATGAGATTGATCAAAACAAACGAAAGTGGGATATTCTCATATTATGAAATTACAAGATCATTAATGTTCGTGACCACGTATCATAATACATATTATTATGAATTTGATTTACTACAAATTCCAATCATGCGAATCAGATCTCTTCTGCCGTTACAAGTAAAAAAGTAAAACTCTGATGCGATACCGACCCAAGTCATTCTCATTGTCTCTAACAGAAGAAGAGGTTCTCATGCACTGCGGTATTTATCATTCCACTTTGATTGATTTGATTCAAGGTAACTTTCTTCCATGGGTTAATTAAAGAGAAGAATACTGGATAAGACGTCTCGGCACTGCTTCGCCCTATGGATGCAATGACAATATTAGTAGTATTGATAACCTCACTAATCCTGCGTGTCAATCAGTTAACGCACTCGGTTTATTCAACAAAAGCCAGAGGAGGCATCGAAGTCATGGTACACGCAAATACAAGAAACCTGAAATACATAATATTTCCTTTGATGCTCTTTTGCCATTTATAAATAAACCTTTGGGCCTTCATCACATTCGCACAAAACTTTATTCTATTTCACTGAGAAAATTACACGAGTTGTACGTATTGTCCAGACACCGTATATTTACTGATATAAGCTCTGCAGAGTATAGACTAGATGGCATTATTATGGACATATCGACCGCTAGACTTTTTCGTCCCGTCAAGTCAGATATTTCTATGGAAAAATCTAATCGCCCTTTCATCAAAATTAAATTTGCAAATAAAGGCATTGATTATTTAAATTTTGGCCAAATTTTAAATCATAAGTCTGTTTTAGAGAAAATACCTCCATATTTCAAAAACAAAGATCCGCCATGTATTTCCTATAGCTACACGCCATCAGTTGCATCCAAAATTTATAATTACAAAGGGTTTCTACAGTGTCTTGATCTTAGCAACTCTGCATGCCATCCTCAATCGTGTGCATGTTCCTCATCTAATTTTGTATATTCTCCTTGTGGCCATGTCGTTACTGGTGATCTCGATATTGTTAAAAACACTTAATTAAGAGAACTTTTACTTAAAGGTCCAAAATACAGAGAGCCCAGATCATTCACATGGAGCCAAAATTTTGAGAATATTATGAACTGCTGCGAGGAATATGCCACACGATGGGCAAAAAGAGAGGAAGTACAGATCGACACTCTTTCGGAATGGATAAAATCTATTGCAGTACTGCTAAAATCAAAAATTAAAAAATTACAATGTTCTGTAAACACCAGATTCGAATCTATTTTTAAAGATCCTGATGTTGTCAGAGAACTTACCTTCCTCCAAGAACATTATATCATTACACCAGCAGATAAAGCATCCAATAATTATACATTTACTTGTAAGAAATATTACTTTGACAGCCTAGTGAAAGAATTAGGATTAAATTCAGCTCCAGGAAATCCTACTTATACTCTCACGAACTTTTCGGTTTCGGAAGTACTCGAGAATCATAAATCTGTCCTCAATACGTTTGGTATTGACTCAAATAAATTAAATTTAGAACTTCCATATTTGTACTGCATTCCAAAAATGCACAAAAATCTGGCCTTCATAGATATTGCGAAACAGTATATTCCAGAAGTGGAATTAATCAAATGTGGATCCTTAAAAATTCAAAAGAGTTGTTAGAAAATCTAAAATCAAAAAGTTTTACTAAAATTCACTCTATCAAGTCTTTTGACTTTTCGACTCTTTACACAACGATCCCTCATCAGAAATTAAAAGACAGATTAGCGGAAATTATTCAAAACGCATTTACTAATAAAAACGGAAGCCGCAAATTCAAATATATAGTAATAGGCCACGATAAAACTTACTTTGTTAGGGAAAATTCTGATTCCAAAAATAAATACACTGAAACAGCTGTCATCCAAGTGTTGAACTTTCTTATCGATAATATTTTTGTGGTGTTTGGAGGTAAGGTTTTTCAACAAATTGTCGGCATTCCAATGGGCACTAATTGTGCTCCGCTTCTGGCTGACATATTCCTTTACTCATACGAAGCTGAATTCATTCAGTCTTTGCTTTCGCAAGGAAAAAAACAATTGGCTTGGCTTCAATTTTACTTACAGATATATAGATGACTTGCTTTCAATTGATAATCCTTCATTCGCGGATTACCTTAGCATCATCTATCGAAGTGAACTTGAGGTCAAAGAAACCACAGAAAGTAGTAATTCTACTTCGTATTTAGATATTATGTTGTCTTTCGACATTAATGGTCAATTGAATACCTCACTCTATGACAAACGTGACGATTTCAATTTCGCTATCACAAACTTTCCTTTCATAAGTAGCAACATTCCATCATCGCCCGCATACGGCGTATTCATATTTCAGTTAATACGTTATTCCAGAGCTTGTTCAAACTACAGTGACTTTGTTCTGAGGGCTAGGCGACTTTCAGTTAAGCTGCTCAACCAGGGTTATATATGTGCTAGACTAGCAACGTCACTGAGGAAATTCTATGGTCGTTACGAGACTCTTATTACTCCATATGATATCTGGTTATCCAGACTTTTAAATGATATTCTGCACTGAGACCGATTCCGATCATTTTACACAGATTTGACACCTTCTATACTAGAAGGTTACCTACTTCGACTTCTCCATATATAAATACATATGAAATTTACACGATCTGACTCTTTCTACTGGGTATATGTGACGGGTGTTTCTAGCAAGCAGGAGATGCTCACTCTCCCCGGGCACCTGATCTCACTCCATCACAGGGGTTCACATATGCTCTTCAAGTAGACATATTTTGTTATTTTCCATTTGTTTGTCATTTTCACTGATTTTGTATGTCCTCTGGTTTTATGATTTTTGCACTTGTGCTTTGGATTTATCCATCATCTTTACATTGCCATGATTATTTTGAGGGAAAGCGAAGAACGTAAGTAGGTAAGCAGATCACATCTCCATCCATCTTTAATAGATTTTCAATAAGGGAATCCGTCAAATATATATTAGAACATATAAACGTGTTATAATTCTGTGCACCGGGTGCGCAGTTTTACAATTGATGTACCTTCAGTGAAGCTCATGGTCGAATGATTGGAATTCTAACAACATATAAATATTTGAAAAGCGTAGTTAAAGTTGTAGAAAAAGTGAAAGTGAGCCAAAGAATCAATCTATGGACACAGTTTTCTCCATATGGAGGATTTTTATGTAATGAAATGATTTTTATAAGTTTGTAAATGTGCGTCTTTTTACTGTACTGCATTTGCAATGAGTGGGAAGGTTGGCCCGTAAACCAATTGAGTACGATTTTTACTCAATTGACCGTCCTAGGTCGGTATCCCATTTGTTGTACAATCAATATTTCTGTAATGTCATTTCATTACTTGTTACCTAGATTTATCGTTCATCTCCTTGCTGATTTCTGTTATAGGACACACGTTTAGAAAGTTATAAATAATCCGCCATATATAGAAAAAAGATAAGTTTACGAGTTTCTCAAGTTGAGAGGTCATAAAAATATATAAACACATATAGTTATGTGGAGTAAGATTATGATATCAAAAATATATAGAGCGATATCAATACGAGGTAACTGTGCTCTGTTGGTCTGAAAGCGAGCTCAGACACAAAATGGCGAAACAATTAGTTCATCAAAATGCTGAACTTTTACAACTATACAGGTCATTATGGCCAATTCAACTTTTCTTTACACACTCTCTCGTTATTTTACTTGCGTAATTTGGTTTTGGTTTGGGAGGGGGAGGATGGGTTAACATTGCTTTCGACTATAACTAAAAATATCTCAATATGTTGCCCTGCTTGTAGTCACTCCTTAAGCATAGTGAATGCGTCCGGGATATATGTATGTATGTATAGTTGTAGTTGTAAAGTATATTTACTCTCTGGCTTTGCTATAGGTTTTTGGGCCATTATTAAACCTTCTGCTGTAATTAAAAGCAGCCCTTGTAAATTGGACTGGATAACAATTAATATTTTCTTTTTCATCGTCTTTCATTACTTTCATACTTTTCCATTTGTTCTGCAAATCATTAATCTGATTATATCGATTTTCGATCCTTTTTAATACATAGGAAGAGAATTAAGCATATGTTGTGAATAATAGAAAACTTTTTTTAAATATACGACGCAGAATAGTTGATTAAATCAATACGAAGAATAATGTTGAAGAATGTGGTTCTGTTAACATCTATAATTCATGATCATGAACTTATAATGAACACAAAATCACAAAGGAGTCAGGGTTACAGTAAAGACAGATATTATGAAAACATATGATTTCCCTGCACCAGATGCGCATTTCGACAGCGCATGTCTCCTCAATGATGCTGCAGAGAGAAACTTCCGAAGACAGAGGTACGACGATATTCTTGATTATGGATTCGATGCAGATGTTTCGACACAAGGCTTATTCACTTTTCATGTCTTCGGACTTTGGGACAAGCATGACTTTTGTGCTTTTGTCTGTTTATTTAACCCTGAATGGGATATTCAATTCATATACAATGGAGAATAGAACTGTGCTTCGTTTCAATTTGCTGCTAAGTTGATAAAATTTCTGGTTTGTGATAATGGGAGCAAGAGTTACAACTTCTTAAATATAGTGCAGCAATCCAATTGCCAATGATCATTGCCCAATTATTTTCAGATATGGCACAGCAATAGTACAATGTAGCATGAAGTAAAATATAATCAATTATATTGTTATTTGAAAGTTTTGTAATAGTAGTAAGATTATACACAAATCAGAATATCAGTTTCAAGTAAACATGTATAACATATCCGCATTTATATTTCAGATGTATAATCAATTGATTTGCACACACACATACACATAGAGAGAGAGAGAGAGAGAGAGAGAGAGAGAGAGAGAGAGAGAGAGAGAGAGAGAAAGAGTTATTAATAATACTTTAAAATATGATTTTCTGAGGTAAAAACAGTAAAACAGTTAGAAATTGTCAAGCAAATATACTTATAAACATTTCGTGAAATGAAACTTTTGATTTGAGAACTGAGATTATTCAGTAAATTATTATTCTCTACATTATAATTTGCAGGTTCTTTGGATATATAAGTCCCTGATTTTGTAAGCATTGCAAATTAATCGTGAAAAGCACTTGACGACGTCTCACCGGCTTGGCGACCCCGACCGAAAATGCCGAATTCAAACTCTTGTGTTTCATACGTGGTTTAAATTAGGAAGCTGACAATACTGGTATACCAGTATCTGTAAAATGAAAAATTTTAAATTAAACAATACTAGTTTCCAGTATTTTACCAGTATTACAACAATGCTGGAAAATATAGGTAACAATACTGGAATAAAATTTTCTACCAGTATTGTCAACAACACTGGTATACCAGTATTGCGATGGCCAACTTTACATATGATAATATCGATTAATTTCCCGAAAACCAATGCTAGAAACTTTTCTTTAAATCCCCAGTTATCAGTCACCTCAATACTGTACTGTAGTGAAAGTTTCAGTGTACGATTTGCCTAAAAATACAAAGTAAAAGTAGGATTCAAAAAGAAAGAACGGGAAAGGAGCTTAGTAGGTAAGCCCCTTATTTCATTTATATGTACGGTATTGATTTTGTAATTGTAGATCTAGTTTTGCTCTCTTAGTAGGAGTATGTTTATGCTCGTAATGTCACTTTATTTGGGCGTCATAAGATGATCAGAGGCAATACGGGAGAATCCGATATTCGTCCTCGACGGCTCAAGCCGTCATGCTGAGTAGCCTACATGTACACTATAAACTGAGTGGGTTGTAGTTGAAGTATACTGTTCATTCCAGCATGGTCACTGGAAATTCCATTGTCCTTGAAAACATAGACTGAATAATGATAAACTGTGCTCTCAGACGATGTGTTTCAAACATGCTTTATAGTCCATACGGTCACTCTCCATAGATTTTACTTGAAAATTTTACAGTTTGAAGTCCCATTCATGATTGAAGGTGAATAAAAGATTTGTGCACAGCAGCGCACCACCATATTGAATCAGGAACGATAATGGCTTACGTATGGAAATGCTGTATTGAACTTTCAATTTATATTTCCTTTGCAGAATTTGCACTTAGAAAAATAGATGTTCACAAAATTTAAGAATATAACATGATGTATGCCAGCAGTGGTTAAATCAATAAGGAATATATAATTAACATATTTTCTTTTAGTTTCTTCAGATATTCCACTCTGACTTAGAAAATATAGCCAACAATGGTGAACCTCTAAATCTGTAATAAGTGAAGAATGTACTAGATAACATAAGAGTATTTAGAAAAAAATTCTTAAAAGCGAAAATTCAATACAGCATTTCTGTATGTAAGCCATTATCGTTCCTGATTCAATATGGCGACGTGCTGTCATGCTTACATGTAATTCCTTTATTCGTCTTCACTCATGAATGAGACTTCAGATTGTAACTTTTTCAGGGAAAATCTATGGATAGTGACTGTATGTACTATAAAACATGTTTGAAACACCTAGAAATTGCATTTAAAGGTGAAAAAATGTAAAAAAAAAAATGTTTGGTATTTAGGAGCACAGCTTTTCCGAAGCTTAGTTACATCGTAGGGTATGGAGCCATTTTGGTTCCGTGCTGGACCAGTAGTCGCCTGTGTGATTTAAACGCTTGGAGGGGTGCACCATGGGGATTGCTTATTAATAAAAGTGATAAACACAAGTATAAAAGTAATTAATTCCTTTTTTTAAATCAGTATTGATAACCAGGAGTAAAATATACACACAGAGTAACGCAACGGGAAATTTGTTTGGATAATTAATAGATTAAGTGCAAAAGAAAAAATAGAAAAAAAATTAAAAGTGGATGGGGTTTGACATCATTGAATACTTGAAAAGTTGATGATAATTAGAATAATTGAAATTGCCATTTTATATACATGATTATATGAATATATATTCTTACTTTTTCAATGATAACCATCATGTGAAACCCACGGGGTAATTGTACCTCACAAACCCCATGGGACAATACAAACGTAAACCTTCAGAATTCATTAATATTCATGTCATCAGACACTGCCTCCACAACCAATCAAATCAAACCTACAAGCGAAAGGAGGTGTGTGAACTCCTGTTTTGACAAATATGAAGACATTATGTTTGTCCACAAAGCTTGCAAAGCATGTTTCTGTAAATCTTCTAATTCTTTTTATTTGAAATCTTGCAGCACATTAAGTTTGGTATAATTTACATCTTCGAACACTGCCATATTACAACACAGGTAATATAACCCCGTATTGTCCATATTAAGTGTCCTTTCATTAGACCATCAGGATGTCATGATAGACCAATGAGATAGCAGGATTTCAGACACACCTTCCGAAGGTTTTTGGTTGTATTGTGCCAGGGAGTTTGTTAGGTACGATCTACCCCATGGGTTTCACGTGATGAATGATAACTGGAAAAACAAACAAAATGAAATATGAAAATTGATAAAACACTAATACTGGGGGAAAGGGAAATCCCGACATATTAATATTATACAATATTTTTTACAAAATTTTTTTTATACAAGAAAACCAAACAAAGAAAAAAAAAAAACCAAACAAGAAAACCCCCAATAACACCCCTCCAAAAGAAAGCCCCAAACAAACAAAAAATAATGAATAGAATAATGAATAAAAAAAATCATAATAATAATATTCAGACACATTTATTTTTTCCAAACCACTTTGTTATAATGGCGTAGAGAGCAAACTGTATGTGAGTTGGCACATATTCAATGCATACATTTGTTTCTGATTTTCAAAATCAAGATTGAATTTGAAGAAAAAAGTAGTAAAATTGTTTAAAGAAAAAATCAAATTTTATTTACTAAGCATTATTGGGAAAATGTGCTCCCCTCCCCCTGGTTCCTGTACAGCTATACATGTAATTAATTTATTAATCTAATTTATTTTATGTAAAAAAGAGTAGTTGACACCATTTTACTTACATATAGATACCTCTAATACAGTAAATATTAATGTAAATATGATAGATATACCATACTCAGTACAATGTGTAATACATCTGTACACAGTAATTAAAGATACTTTCCTTTAAGTACATATAATTTTAAGTGACATTTATATTCAACTTTTCCCCTCAGTGATCCTCAACCTTTATGTCACATCAAAGTGTATACATATGTTTTGGGTCAGTGACTAAGCTGAATCCATTTGTAACCTTGTGATGTCAATACCCCCAGCCAATGAAAACCGATACTGGATAGTGACGATAGGATTTCCTCCAATTTTTTCTTTGGTGTTTACAACAACATGATATTGTTTTTATTTCACGAATTAAATTTCCAACAGAAGACGATTGCTATAAACAAAACTTTCAAAATCACATTAGACATAGCTGAACTCGCGTAGTAGCCGTCCACTGGTCCTAGCCGTCTACTGGTCCAGTACCAGTAGAGTATTGTCAATAGATGGGCTTCACAAATGGGTCACATTCTTGAAATCATTGTGACGTCACTGTCTTTCTTGGTTATTGTAACACTTTCCGGGGTATTTAGTTACATTCGTTGATAAACTTATATAATGAGTAACTTAGTGCCTTAAAAGGAGAAGCAGGTGTGGTGTAGTGGTTAAGCGCTTGGCTTGTGGCGCCGACAATCCGGGTTCAATTCCCGGGTTGTGCCACTATGTTTAAGAGGTTGGTAAGCTCCTGCTTTCATGTCGCGATATAACTGAAATATTGTTGAAAGCGATGTAAAACACCAATCAGCCAACCAACCAACCTTAAAAGGAGTAAAGTAGACTGGGGTCTGTTTAAAACAGTGTTGTACTAAAAAAACACAAACTTACAACAAATCATAATTTTCTACACCTGAATTGAAGTTTTTCATGAATACTCTGTGGTTCTTTTTTCTTCAAATTATTTCCTTTATAAGGACCCTTCCCAAATGAAATTTCATTGATTTTCCTCAAAATTTGTCTGAATTTTTCCTAAACATTGATCTTATAGCATTATGCAAATAGGAAAGAAAATTCCCAAATAAAAAGGTACAGGCACCTTCGAAAAAAAAAAAGACACTGATACTTTAAAAGAAGTTACTGTAGTGTCTTTAAAAACAAAAACAATTAAACTTCAAGCCAAAAATCCATCATTCCTGCAGATGCTTACAATTACAGTGTTGTCAAATATTAAGAATTTGTTGTAAGTTCCTTGGTAAAATAGCTCTGATCTGTACAGCTGTCTCTAACTCTCATATCTTTCTAATCAATATAAACGGTAATGAATTTAATCGTTAGTATTTGATTAATGTGTGAATCTGAATTGTATAGTATAGATTAGCTATTGACTGTATATGTAAATGATAAGCAAATAGTGTATGCAAAATAGTTTGACCTTAGAAAACAGATAAACTGCTATTTGTCACAGCTACTGTACATGTACATTTGTAAGTAGGATTTAATCTTTACTTGGCAGTCGGCTATCATTGGAATAGTTCATTCTCCATATGAACAATTCACCCACCAATCATGTCTAATCTACCAGCAAAATGCTAAATATTTCCATGGCATTTTCCTCTCTTCATAAAATGTACACAAAAACAATCTCCTGATGCAATAAAAAATAAAAAAAACCTAATATCAATTACACATTCAACAATATAACTTTATTCAAGGCTACATTATACTACTACTACTAGTACTACTAGGGGCAGGCTTGGTGTAGTGGTTAAGCGCTTGGCTTGCGGCGCCGACGATCCGGGTTCGATTCCCGGCTTGCGCCACTATGTTTAAGAGGTTGGTAACCTCCTGTTTCCATGTCGCGATATAACTGAAATATTGTTGAAAGCGATGTAAAACACCAATCAACCAACCAACCAACTAGTACTACTACTACTACTACTACTAATGATAGTAAAAATAACCTAAACTGGAGATACTCATGAGTGAATACATGTACACAGCATCCTAGTCAATCTTGTGTTATGTTTTATTGCCATGATGATTGGGCAAGTCCATACAATGTATGCAGTTCACCTTGGCTTTAATGGAACTTAGGAAAAGTATTGACTCAAACAACCATCCTGCAATGCACCATATGACACACATTTAACTGTAATAACATGTATAGCTTAGTTATTGCCCCTGTAAGTCTGTTCAATTTCATTACCTTCAGTAAGATTTACACACTACAGTGTTTAGTTTTATCCATCATCATTTGATATGAATCATGACAAAATTATAAACAAACCTGAGAGAGGTGTCTTGATTAAAAGAAGTTACATGTACATGTATCTATGCCAAAAGAGAGAATATGTAATAAGGAATCAAACACATGCTTGGTCTGCAAACTTGTGTACATTCTTTTAAAAATATCAGACAATCTATTTCACAGAATCCATGGCTTTAAGTCTAGATGACAGACTTTTGGGAGAGAAGGTAGATAATTATTGTAGTAGTGATGAAGGAGAAAGAGAGGAAGATGAAGAGGATTCTAAGTCAGCCACAAAAGACACACCCTCAACAAAGAATGTACCCGAGCCAGATCTGAAAAGCTATCAAGGATTCTCTACAAATGCAAGTTCATCAAAATTTAATAATTCATTTGTAATTGTAACCTATGTATAGCAATTAAGTGGTATTGAAATTTTTGCAGCGCTCACAGAATTTGTTCAGGGTTGAATATAACTGTTTCTATCTGGTGGCCCATTAGGCTAGTGGAAAGTGAATTCAACTAGTCTTGATATAAAACCAAATGTACAATTGAAAAAAATATTGACTGGGAAATTAACGCTATTATTTGATAAGATTAATATTTTAACATTAGTTATGCATACTCTCTACCAATGAGATTCCTGGCTGTAAATGCACTTATGACAGACTCTCCATGGACTTTGGACAAGTTTGGTATAAGCCTGATAAGCTGTATTAATGCTGATCACTACTGGTTACAACAATACTTATTCACATACCATAGCTACATGTACACATACCATAGCTACATGTACACATACCATAGCTACATGTAACTTTGGAGTGACATTAGAACCTTGGACATTTTGATCTATCATTTGGTTGCAGAAGTTGCTAGATAGCGGTAGAAAAAAATAGTGTATTTCTATCAACTTTACTTCGTTAGACAGGGTTTATGTTCAAGACTACGCAGAATAAAGTTTGCTGTTGAAATCTCTTGTATTTAGTAAATTTGTGTTTAAAATTCTCCATGATTTACATTTTTGAATGTTTTGCAGACTGGTCCAAAGGGAGTTATTAATGATTGGCGTGAATACAAAAGACTTGAATCAGAGAAAAGAGAAGAACAAGAAAAAGAGAGACTAGCCCTGGCCAAAAAATTGACCATGACCTGTAGATCTCATGTAAGTGTCAAAGATTATTTATAGAAATGTTTTATAGGTGTAATCAATGAATATCAGAAATTTAAAATTATTTCTTCATTATGCATAAACAAATGAAAGGAAGGCAAACTAACTCTTGAATAGTCTTATATTTCATATATGTCATTAATTTATCTATAATAGAAACATATCATAATTTCAATAGGCCTGCATGAGCTGGTTGTTTTAGCTCACCGGAACAATTGTGTGGAGAGGTATTGTCATACCCCCGGCATTGCTGTCATTTGTAGCAGGGGCTAAAATAAGCGGTTGCCGACCACTTTTGCTACCAGGCCCCTGAAATCCTCCTACTTGATCGTCCGAGTGGCGACTAAACATTTTGAGTGTTAATAAACATTTATTGCCATTTTATTGATAGTACAATCATATTTTGAGTCGTTTGAGCGCTTCTTTTGTTGATATCAATGTTCTTCGGGTGCTTACATTATCTCTGTCTGTTGAATGTTTGAAGTCGTGGAGGACCAACACTAAAACTAGTACGCGGACACCGACTCGGAAAACAAAACTATTGATTTCTGTAAAAGTTCGAAATATTTCTTTGTGAAACTTTATACTAGCATTATTGTGGTAATATTTAAAAATATTTACTATTATAGTACATCTTTAATAGCCATAAATCAAGGTATGTATGGTGGGACTTGATTGATAGTAATAAAAGATAGAATAAAGGGGAAGATGTCCAAGAGATATGTGAAGTATGGCATGCAAGATATAGAAAAAGAGCAGACAGAGAAAAGTAATGGAGAGAGAGAGAGAGTTAGATAGGGACAAGGATACATGTAGGAAGAGACTGGAAGAAGACCAAGAGGATAATGATTCATAGGTGTCGGAGGATGAAAGTGATATGATTAAGTGTATTTTTTAAAAATGAAAGAGAAATAGAAAAAATTTAATGTTTAATTTTTAAAGTAATTGAAGTTAAATATAAATAAGTATACAAACTTTATATCTGAGGAATTGAATAATGTTCGAAAAAGTTATGAAAGTCTGCAGTTATTTACGGGCTACTAAACGCTACTCCGGGCTCCTAAGTTTTGACATCTAGGGGCACGGGTGGCTACCATGTCAAAACAGTTAATTTTAGTCCCTGCGTTTACAAAATTTAACCTGGATCATAAGTTTAGTACCATTATAGACAGGGTTTAATATTTCACTTGTGTATTGCTTTTGCCAAGACCTTTTATTAAGTACCAAAATTTTATACCTTGTGACCTTGACTTTGATGTTTGACCTGCTTTAAAAAGCTTTGACTTTGGTGATAACAAATGAACAGTAACAAATAGGATTTAAATATTTCATGTGTGTATTCCTGTGACAAAACCTTTCATTACCTATCAATTTTTTTTATGTCTTGACCTTGAAGATTGACCTACTTCCAAAAACTTTCACTATTCAAGTTTGGCGAGCTCTCTTGTCTTCTAACAACTCTTGCTCATATTGACTTTATCTCTCATAATATGCCTGACTTACGATGTTTTACTGCCCCAAATTGCTTCATGATGTAACAGTCGAAGCATTAATGTCATGATGAGAGTATCGTATGAAATATGAAAATGATGTACATATATCTTATTGTTAAAGTTAGATGATGAGAAGAAGAAAAAGGAAGATGAAGAACTTTTGAAGGAGCTCTCTTGTCTTCTAACAACTCTTGCTCATATTGACTTTATCTCTCATAATATGCCTGACTTACGATGTTTTACTGCCCCAAATTGCTTCATGATGTAACAGTCGAAGCATTGATGTCATGATGAGAGTATCGTATGAAATATGAAAATGATGTACATATATCTTATTGTTAAAGTTAGATGATGAGAAGGAGAAAAAGGAAGATGAAGAACTTTTGAAGGAGTTGGAAGATTTTGAAGATGAATTTTTAGGGGAATACCGAAAAAGAAGAATTGAAGAAATGAAAAAGAGCCTACTAAATGTGTAAGATGAAGTTTATTAGTTATGATGTAATGGAAAAGTCTGTAGTAATTTTTTCTATTAGACATTTAAAAGAATTCAGATATGTTTATACTGAATATAAATTTTACATTGATTCAATGAGTATATATTATAATTGTGCTTTGCATGTTTTATAGACTTGATACATTTTGCTTAGTGGCATTCTTAGCTTAGGTGCCAAGAGATTCTGTGTTGAGGCCAAACCAGCATATAGTTAGTGTTTTGTCCTTAAGATGAAACAATACAAACCAAGGTCCTGTAATAATTTGTTTCCAGATGATAACCCAAACACCTTTCATCATATTCATACCACATTTGGATACTTATGTGCTTACTTGTCAAGAGAAGAAGAACTTTATTGATTTTGGGGTCAAAATTCAAAACATTAAAAACAGATGAAATTGCCAATGTGGGGAGATATGTTTTACAGACATTCTCTAGTTTCAAAGGTCTTAACAAATCCCTCTTACATATCAGATAGGCTTGTTACATAGGTCTTAATTGCTGTAGAATGCATCAATTATATGCCATAAGAGTGTCACATAGTCATCTTGATGAAATGGCAAAAAAAAAAAAAAAAACAACTCAGAAACAAGCAAACAAAAGTTCATATATATAAGAGTGCAAAAATTGGTAGAGGTAAATATGGATGGTGAGAAAAAGTTGCTACTACTATGAAAAAACATAGACATTATACTTGTTATTATTTGTATGAGATTATAATGGAGAAAAGTTTCACAGTCATTAGAATATTGACATTCTTGTCCTGATTCATGACTTTATAGTGAAATAGGTACAACTATGTTTTTATTGTAATGTATATTTCAGCTGTTCTCTTTTTAGCTCACCTGAGCCAAAGGCTCAAGTGAGCTATAGTCATAGTGCGCCGTCCGTCGTCGTCCGTCGTCGTCGGCGGCGTCGTCGTCGTCGTCCGTCGTTAACTTTTTCACATTTTCGACTTCTTCTCTGGAACTACATTGCAGATTTGGATCAAACTTTGTGTAAATGATGTACTCAAGGTCCTCTACTAAAATTGTGTTCGGGATCCAGATTCCCTCAGGGGTGGATCCAGGGTGGGACCAAAAGTGCCCAAAAGGGTACCCCTCTTCAAACATCTTCTTCTCCAGAACCAGTACATAAATGGGGAAACTAATTGCATTTCAACAATCTATAAAGATGGGTTATTAAAAATTGTGTTCGGGGTTAAGATCCGTCAAATAGAAATTTACGCTTTTTTGACGTGTTTCTGGACTTAGTCATTTCAATGAAGAAAAGTGTCATGTTTTTCAGTTAATTGATATTGATGATTTCTTAATGACTATTTTGATCATAATTGTGGTAAGGAATATTATTGTGAAAGAATTTTGTCATTATCTCAATTTTTGGATTTTTTATGAATTTTTTAAGACTTCCAAGAAAAAGGGGGGGTTGGCCATTTTTCACATTTTCAACTTTTTCTACGAAACCACATGAAAGATTTTAATGAAACATGGAATACATGAAGTACTAAAAATCCTCTATCAATGTGGTAAATTTCATCCAAATTGGTTAACAGATAATGCCACCATGTCTAAAAAGTAGGTCTCACAATGGTACATATAATACTTGGTAATTGAAATATGGAGAGTAGCGGATCAAATCCAGCTGTGGTCAAAAAATTTTTTTTTTTTTTTTTACATATCTAAATAAGTTTTTAGATGTTTCTAAACACTGAACATATGAAATTAGGAATTTTACGTTTAAGACTTCCAAAAAAAAAAGGGGGGGGGGCCATTTTTCACATTTTCAACTTTTTCTACAAAACTGTTTGGAACTACATTGCAGATTTGGATCAAACTTTGTGTAAATGATGTACTCAAGGTCCCCTACTAAAATTGTGTTCGGGATCTAGATTCCCTCAGGGGTGGATCCAGGGTGGGACCAAAAGTGCCCAAAAGGGTACCCCTCTTCAAACATCTTCTTCTCCAGAACCAGTACATAAATGGGGAAACTAATTGCATTTCAACAATCTATAAAGATGGGTTATTAAAAATTGTGTTCGGGGTTAAGATCCGTCAAATAGAAATTTACGCTTTTTTGACGTGTTTCTGGACTTAGTCATTTCAATGAAGAAAAGTGTCATGTTTTTCAGTTAATTGAAATTGATGATTTCTTAATGACTATTTTGATCAAAATTGTGGTAAGGAATATTATTGTGAAAGAATTTTGTCATTATCTCAATTTTTGGATTTTTTATGAATTTTTTAAGACTTCTAAGAAAAAGGGGGGGTTGGCCATTTTTCACATTTTCAACTTTTTCTACGAAACCACATGAAAGATTTTAATGGAACATGGAATATATGAAGTACTAAAAGTCCTCTATCAATGTGGTAAATTTCATCCAAATTGGTTAACAGATAATGCCACCATGTCTAAAAAGTAGGTCTCACAATGGTACATATACCACTTGGTAATTGAAATATAGAGAGTAGCGGATCAAATCCAGCTGTGGTCAAAAAAATTTTTTTTTTTTTTACACATCTAAATAAGTTTTTAGATGTTTCTCAACACTCAACATATGAAATTAGGAATTTTACGTTTAAGACTTCCAAAAAAAAAAGGGGGGGGGTTGGCCATTTTTCACATTTTCAACTTTTTCTACAAAACTGTTTGAAGGATTTTAATAAATCTTGATAGAAATAAGTCACTTATGATCCTCTTCAAATTCTGTTGTTTTCATCCAGACCTCTTTACAGGTGGCACCACCATAGTCAAAAGTAGGTCACAAAAGAGTTCCCTCCTTTAACAATATTCTTTTTCATACGGGCTGTATACAGAGACAAACAGAATGCATTGAAATGATCTAGAGGGATGAGTGAAGACGTATTGTCATTTTGGTTCCCTTCCAAAATCAAATTTTAGAATTTTTTTTCGACATTTCTTTGGACTTGATGATTCAATGCAGAAAAAAAGTGTCATATTTCCTAGTTAATTGATAATGATGATTTCTTATGGACTATTGTGATCATAATTATGGTAAGGATTGTTACTTTGAAAGAATTTTGTCAATATCTCAATTTTTGGATTTTCTATGAATTTTTTAAGACTTCCAAATGAGGGTGTATAGGAACAATTCAATCACATTTTTCACTTCTGCTGTTATACCACATGAAAGATTTTAATGAAACAAGGAATACATGAAGTACTAAAGGTCCTCTATCAATTTGGTAAATTTTTATCCAAATTGGTTAACAGATAATGCCACCATGTCTAAAAAGCAGTTCTCACAATAGTACATATACCACTTGGTAATTGAAATATGGAGAAATTTTTTTTTTCATTTCTTTACACATCTAAATAAGTTTTTAGATGTTTCTCAACACTCAACATATGAAATTAGGCAATTTTAAGTTAGATCTGGACAATATTTGAAACAATTGTTGTTCATGACCCAGACTTGAAATCAGTCAACAAAAGGCCCCACCTAAAGAAAATGACTAACTTGTTGCCCTAAATGACTTCTTGCAGAGACAAAGGAAATGCTTAATATCAAAATCACGTGAATGGATGTGCAAAAAAGTGTTGTTTTTTATTCTAGCCCGAAATAAAATTTGACATATTTTCAACATCTGTGTTGACTTAGTCACATTAATGCAAAAATAAATGAATTCTTCCTTCATGCATGGCTGATCATCTAGGTACTCAGGTGAGCGATATAGGCCCACTTGGGCCTCTTGTTTAGATAGAGACATTGTTAAAATTAATGTGTTCTTTATTCTCAGTCCACGGTTTGGAAAAGTCCAGGAATTATTGGCAGAAAACTTTGTTGATGCCGTAGATAAAGAAAACAAACAAGTGACAGTCATTATTCATGTATATGACAGTGTATGTGGATAAGTATATTTTGTATTAAGTAATGCTGACATGACCAAATAGTAAATAGAGTATTAGATTTGTTGTAGCTGACATGACCAAGTAGTAAATAGAGTATTAGATTTGTTGTAACTTATGTGGCCAAGTAGTAAATAGAGTATTAGATTTGTTGTAGCTGACATGACCAAGTAGTAAATAGAGTATTAGATTTGTTGTAGCTGACATGACCAAGTAGTAAATAGAGTATTAGATTTGTTGTAGCTGACATGGCCAAGTAGTAAATAGAGTACAGTGCAAGCTGCTTAATTGAATAGGCTATTTGTCGGGACTTTATTATTCAAATAAACGAATATTCAATTACACGGCATGACGAACGAATGCAGTTTCAAAGACCAGATGATCGACAGATTTTGCAAGAATTGCATACGTGTTTAACTTTCGCCGTATCTGTAATGAAATCATTGTACAAGTATCTATATATAGATACACTAGAGTTACCTCTATTAGATCCCTTTATTGTTTGCTTGAGCTACATTAAAGTCAACAGACTACATTTTCGATAATTTTGCAACTGTCTTTTTAAGTACAGTGACCAAATAGCTACATTACACATGCTCAACTGACCGTTAAGATAAAACTGTCGTCTATTGAAATGCACGTAATTATCTCAGTCGTGTAACCAGGGTGGTTAAAGACATAAGACAGGTTAAACAATTTGTTTTAACAAAGGCATATTAAAAGGCATATTCAAGCATGTGAGAAATTTCAATTTTCCATCTGACAGAACAGGCTGAAGTCATCGCTTTGCTTTTCCTCAAGGAATCGTTGAATTGTGGCCATTGCGTCTGTACGTTCGCCGTGCGTTACTGGTGCCGTTTCTTCAGCCTCCTCGTTGTCACTATCGTCGCATGGTCAGGGCTCGTCTTCGTGGAAACTCGCAAATATTTTCTCGTCAGTCCGGACAGCTTAGCTCTCCAGGTTGCCATTGTTTGTGATGAAGGTATCAAACGTCTAGCTATCAACATCCTATGGCAGCCGGACATCGTCAATTTCGATTGTGTCGTTGACTGACGAGGCAAAGCCAACCGTTCGGAAGCAGTTGGCGATGGTTGTTGGCTTGACCGTGCGCCAGGCCTTACGGAATAAGTGGACGGCATCTAGTAGGGTCAGTCTTCACCCAATACCGTTGGCTGACAGCGTCATTTTGTCGATGTTTCCGATGATCTTGTGTATGACATGGAATTGGCAGTTGGTAATTAATTAATCCTCTCATTCCTACCGCTGCGGCCTATTAGACAATTAACATGTGATATGGTCAACAACTGTTACCTGGACAGTAATTGAGATTACCTGGACAGGTGTGAAACCATTTATCTCTAATTGATAGGTCGCTCACACCGTAGTAAACAACATGACCTCGGGTGTGATACATTGAAGTTTTAACAAAGGTATGCTTGGTAGAATAATCGCGCTATTCAAACAAACGAAGTTGCTTCTTTATTCTAGTGTAATAAGTGGCGGATTTTCAATAGATTTGATAGAAAATGGTTTTGGATTTCAGAATCTTATTCAATAAAACGAAATATTCAATAATGCGACATTCATTTAAGTGGCGGACACTGTATTAGATTTGTTGTAGCTGATGTGGCCAAGTAGTAAATAGAGTATTAGATTTGTTGTAGCTGACATGACCAAGTAGTAAATATAGTATTAGATTTGTTGTAGCTGACATGACCAAGTAGTAAATACAGTGCCCGCCACTTAATTGAATGTCGCATTATTGAATATTTCGTTTTATTGAATAAGATCCTGAAATCCAAAACCATTTTCTATCAAATCTATTGAAAATCCGCCACTTATTACACTAGAATAAAGAAGCGACTTCGTTTATTTGAATAGCGCGATTATTCTACCAAGCATACCTTTGTTAAAACTTCAATGTATCACGCCCGAGGTCATGTTGTTTACTACGGTGCGAGCGACCTATCGATTAAAGATAAATGGTTTCACACCTGTCCAGATAATCTCAAAAGAGATTACTGTCCAGGTAACAGTTGTTGACAAAATCACACGTTAATTGTTCAAAAGGCCGCGGCGGTAGAAATGAAAGGATTAATTAATTACCAACTGCCGAAGCCATGTCGTACACAAGATCATTGGAAACATCGACAAGGTGACGCTGTCAGCCAACGGCATTGCGTGAAGACTGACCCTACTAGATGCCGTCCACTTACTCCGTAAGGCCTGGCGCACCGTCAAGCCAACAACCATCGCCAACTGCTTCCGGAAGGTTGGCTTTGCCTCGTCAGACAACGACACAAGCGAAACTGGCGGCCGTCAGAGGATGTTGATAGCTAGACGTTCGATACCTTCATCACAAACGATGGCAACCTGGAGAGCTCAGCTGTCCGGACTGACGAGAAAATATTCGCGAGTTTCCATGAAGACGAGCCGCGACCATGCATTGCCAGTGACGACGAGGAGGCTGAAGAAACGGCACGAGTAACGCACGGCGAACGTACAGACGCAATGGCCACAATGCGACGATTCCTTGAGGAAATCAAAGCGACGACTTCAGCCTGTTCTATCAGATGGAAAATTGAAATTTCTCTCACGCTTGAATATGCCTTTTAATTTGTCTTTGTTAAAAGAAATTGTTTAACCTGTCTTATATCTTTGACCACCCTGGTTACACGACTGAGATACAATTACGTGCATTTCAATAGACGACGGTGTTATCTTTACGGTCACTTGAGCATGTGTATTGTAGCTATTTAATAACATTTGGTCACTGCACTTAAAAAAACAGTTGCAAAATTATAGAAAATGTGGTTTGTTGATTTTAATGTAGCTCAAGCAAACAATAAAGGGATCTAAGAGAGGTAACTCTAGTGTATCTATATATAGATACATGTACACTGATTTCATTAAAGATACGGCCAAGGTTAAACACGTATGCAATTTTTGCAAAATCTGTCGATCATCTGGTCTTTGAAACTGTATTCGTTCGTCATGCCGTGTAATTGAATATTCGTTTATTTGAATAATAAAATCCTGACAAATAGCTTATTCAATTAAGCGGCTTGCACTGTATAGTATTAGATTTGTTGTAGCTGACATGACCAAGTAGTAAATAGAGTATTAGATTTGTTGTAGCTGACATGACCAAGTAGTAAATAGAGTATTAGATTTGTTGTAGCTGACATGACCAAGTAGTAAATAGAGTATTAGATTTGTTGTAGCTGACATGACCAAGTAGTAAATAGAGTATTAGATTTGTTGTAGCTGACATGAACAAGTAGTAAATATAGTATTAGATTTGTTGTAACTGACATAACCAAGTAGTAAATAGAGTATTAGATTTGTTGTAACTGACATAACCAAGTAGTAAATAGAGTATTAGATTTGTTGTAACTGACATAACCAATAAGTAAATAGAGTATATGTCAAACATTTGATATGATAAGTTATATGATATTGTATTGTAGAGTCATATCGGGTGCATCCAGTAAAAATGAAATATATGTACTTCCTTTGAGAAGTTCGTGTACAATTTTGATTATATTAGATTTGTTTCTGTTTTTGAAGTAATATATGTCCACAGGTAATGACACAATGCATGCTGGGATTTAAATTGTATATGGGCAATTAGACTGTAAAGAAAAGATTAGCTGACAGAGGAAAACTAGGAGAAATAATTTGGTGTCTGAAGTTTATTCTTGAATGCAATGTAGATTGATTAAATATGTATATCAGATATTTATCTAAAATCAAAGCATAGTAAATAAATAAAAATTGTGAAGAATGAATTGTGCAAATTCAGCATCAACTGAAATTGATTACATTAGTCATTACCCATGGAAAAAATAGTGAAAATTGTGTGTGTGCAAAGCTCTGTGTGTAAATGTGACAATAAGTACAAAATCCTCATTGTTCAGGAAAAGAAAAATTGTCTTTCTGTTTCTCAGTATATACACATGATTGTTACACCTTCCCCTTCTTATACCTTAATACTTTCATATTATTGGAATTCCAGTGTCTATATATGGTGGTGTTGTTCTTGTAGGTGAGAGCTTCATTATACAAAACTTCCTTATTTTATTATGCATTTAAAGATTCTTCAGTTATCAGTTGTTAAAGGCCGCAGCCAGTGTCACTTTTATTTAATATACTTGTTAGTTTGCTTATTCATGAGAGAATTCCCAAGTATAGCATCTTGTAACTTCACTAGATTGATCAGAATGAGACCTAGTGGTATCGACTTTGAACAATGATCATGACTTCTGATCTTGCAATTAGTTTGTCAGATGCAACATTTAGATGATTGTTCTATATTGTGATAGCCAGTAAATGATAATGGAGGGGGAGGGGACCAGAATACCCAGAGAAAAGCATGGAGTACAGACATAGCATGGAGTCACTGGAGTGAATAGTAAACATTTGTACAATGTAGGAATCCAACCTAGATTCTCATTGTCTCACCACTGCACCAAATCTGCTTCTATATTAAGACTTTAGCTGATGTGCTTAGTATTGTTGTGAATGAAGCATCTACCAATTCGATGAGGTTGTTAAATGCTATCTACCAATTTTATGAAGTGTTAAATGCTATCTACTAACTTGACTTGGTGATTGGAATTTTTGTTATTGGATAAAAATTATTCTTAGTAAGGTATTCAGTTTGTAATAAGCTTCAAATGACAAAATAAAACATTTATTAAGCATAAATACATGTACTTTGCAATTTTATATGTTTGTAGCAATATCTATGTAATTCTAGATGGTTTTGATGTTAGTAATAGTAAAATTTGGGATCGTGCAATGTGATTGCCCCTAAAGGAGTTATCACCCTTTTTTAAAAATATGGAAAACTGTAAAATTAGAAATTCTGCTCTGTGAGCTTATGTTTATGAAACTTGAAATATTACAGAACTATTCATTGATAGCTTTTTTTTCTAAAGTTTGTCTTCTCTGAAAAAAATAAGCAAAAAAAATAAGTTAGTATTTCCTTTAAGGTTCAATATGAACTTCAACAATGCCTGTTTGGATGTGTAACATTATTTTCCAAAACTGGTTAGGCAACAAGTCCTCTTTTGTAAGATGAGTCAGTATGAGATATTAATTCCAAAAGATAGTTAATTTCAAAGGATAGTTATATCTACCGGGTATATAAGATATCTATATCTACATACTTATTTATAATTATATCTGTGTGATATTATTGGTGCTTATTATTATTTGACTGCCTTAAGTTTTGACATGCTACATATTTTAGCTGAGGGATAAGCATCATCATTTTATCTGTGTATGAAACTAACTTTTAAATCCTGTAGACCTTTGGTCCACAGTAATTCTTTTTCTTATAGACTGCCGCAAATTTGTATAGACCGAAATAAAAAAGGACTAAAATCTGCATACAAACTTCATTTAAATGTAAAAATACACTCATTTCGTTAAATTGGATCAGATTGTCCCAGGGAATTTTGCAACTGTCGACATTCAGTTTGATCACTGGATGTTGGGAACATTGTTTTTCTAGGAGGAGTGGATGGAAAGAATCAAATCAATGTTTTACTTGTGAACTGCATTTATTGAAGTTATATAGAACAAATGTTGGTCAGATTTCTGATACACCAGTTGGTCTACCACTCTTTCAATCATTATACTAGACAGACAGATTTACTGTAGACATTGTCTATTGGTCCACTGTTAATTTCACACACTGATTTTATAATGAGGCTTTGAAACCTGGTTGTACTATCTATAATGTTAATTAATTTATGTAGATTTTATATTGTAGAGCAATGCAGCATGTGAAGCTATGAATGGCTGTTTGAATTGTCTGGCACAGGAATATCTAACTGTCAAATTTTGCAAAATCAAAGCATCAGAATCTACCCTCAGTATAAGTTTTGTAAGTACATGGTTATTGTCTTATATATAATCTTGATCTTCAGTCATGAATTCAGATTTGGTCATATTGCTTTGGATCTTTAAATTGGTGTAAAAACGGAATAGTTCAATTGAACTATGACATGGATCAAAATTCAGGTCATGAATAATGCTATGGATAGGAAAATTACCTCAATGACATGAATACAGTGTAAAAACTCACCATTATACACAGATAAAAAAATTACCTCTGACAAATGTACAAAATCGCAGTTATACCATGGATGAAATTCACCACTGTGACAGGATAAAAACTCCCTCTATGGCAGGATAAAAACTCACCCTTGTGACACGGATAAAACTTACCACTATAGCAAGATAAAAACTCACCCCATGACAGTATAAAACCTCACTCCAATGACAGTATAAAGACTCATCCCTATGACACGGATTAAAAACTCACTCCTATGACAGGATAAAAACTCAACCCTATAACAGGATAAAAACTCACCCCTATGACACAGATTAAAAACTCTCCCCTATGACAGGATAAAAACTCACTCCTATTACAGGATAAAAACTCCCCACTATGACACAGATAAAAACTCACTACTATGACAGGATAAAAACTCACCACTTTGACACGGATAAAAACTCATCCCTATGACACAGATAAGAACTCACCCCTATGACAGGGATAAAAACTCTCCCCATGACACGGATAAAAACTCACCCCTATGACAGGATAAAAACTCTCCCCTATGACACGGATAAAAACTTAACACTCTGACATGGATAAAAACTCACCCCTATGACAGGGTAATAAAATTTCCCCTATGACAGTATAAAAACTCACCCCTATAACAGGATAAAAACTCACTCCTACAACAGGATAAAAACTCACTACTATGACATGGATAAAAACTCACTCCTATGACAGGATGAAAACTCACCACTCTGACACGGATAAAAACTCACCCCTATGACACTGATAAAAACTCACTCCTATAACAGGATAAAAACTTGCCACCATGACACTGATAAAAACTCACCCCTATGCAGGATAAAAACTTACCCTTATGACAGGATAAAAACTCACCACTATGACAGAATAAAACTCACCACTATGATAGGATGAAAACTCACTCCTATGACAGAATAAAAACTCACCACTATGACAGGATTAAAACTCAATCCTATGACTGGATAAAAACTCACTCCTATGACAGGATAGAAACAAGGTTCATATACTGGTACAAGTAATTTATATGGTAATAAATATTGTTGATGCAATTTATACTGGTACTCTTGGTGATTCTTTGATATGTATGATTGTCATCGAAGAACATGTTTTCTATAGCCCAATGTATTAAAACTGCAAAGTGAATGCATTATCTGTGAAGAAAAGGGGGGGGGGGCATATTATTAGACAATATGAAACAGAAATCAGAAAAAGGAATGAAAAATATCTAGTAACTAGGTCAAGTTTTTGTTTATTTATAATAATTATGCTAAACACATTATTGATAAGTTTTAATGACTTATAATGACTTCTTGCTAAAATATTTTATCAGTAAAGATATTGTAATACTATCATTTGAAAAAGGAACTGTTTTGGAATCATACCATTTCATTCCTAAAAGTATCCAAAAACACTCAGCACTTAATATGGATATACTCTCAGCACTTATGACATGGATAAAAACTCACCACTATGCCATGGATAATACCTCACCACTATGCCATGGACAATACCTTACCACTATGCCATGGATAAAAAATCATTATGATAAGAGTAAAAGCTCAACAAAATGACATTGATAAAAACTCGGAGATAGGTGTCATGGATAAAAATTCAACACTATGCAGTTGATCGAAAAAATCATCTCTAAAGCATGATTGGTCTGCCTCCTTCCCCAGCAGTGACCCAAAATTTTACCCCAAACCCTGTATTTTAGCCCATTTTCTGTCAAAATCAACCAAATTTGCCCTTGGACCCCTGGCAAAGCGGGTGCTGGATCCACAACTGACTATGAAATGCTCTGACCAAATAATTTTGTTATTGATATCATTCTGTAATTTTTTTCACAATATATTTTTCGTTCTTTTCCTTTGAGTGATGAATATATCGAGCTGAAATTTTAAATATATATATTTATATGACAGTTGATACTTGTTATCTCGAAGTTGTTTAAGTCGAAATTCCATTTATCTCCAGTTTGTCCAGGATTTTTTCCTTTAATTTCTATACAATTTTACTTTGGATATGTCGAAGTCGGTTAAGTCAAAATTTTGCTTATGTCAAAGGCATTTTGCAGTTCCCCAATTCCATTTTCTCTATATTTTACACTTGTTATCTGGAAGCATTAATAATGTTTGTACAAAATGAATTGATCAACACAGCAATAAGCTTTTAAGGTAGAAGAAATGCAAACAACCACTTATTCCAGCAGGGTGTACGGTAATAACTGATTGATTAATCATGAAGCCATTTGACCGTGATCGACGATGATTAGATAATTAGATTACATCGGCTCTTGTTCTTTTAAATCTTATTTAGTGCAGATTATAGGTCAGTAAAATAATTTTTCTTCATTCATCAGCTTGTCGTTAAATTGATGGATAGAAGTTAAAATTTAGTTGGTAGAAGTATGCATCATATAGACTAAAATATGAAAGAGTGACAGGTAAACAAAGCATTTATATTCATCTGTTAATAAGCTTGATTGAAAATGGTCATCTTGAAATCAGGATAAGTCAAAATAATTGCTCTTGTCCCATCGACTGCGACATCATGAGTTTCAAGTGTATGTTTTTTCTGCTATACAGGTGTATCTTTTAAAAGATTAAATGTCATCTGAATCAATATTAATGTTAATGTAGTTTAATTCACATATATACATAAGCAGACTTCTTCTAGACTTCTTCAGAATCAAAGGTGAGAGATTCTATAGAGATTTGGGAGAAGTGAAGTGCTCATGGTCCTGTATATAATTATGCCCCCGGGTTGATAGATAGGGGCATATTGTTTTTGCCTTGTCTGTTTGTCAGTTTGTTTGTTTGTCTGTTGTCAACCTTAATCTTGGCCATAACTTTTGAACCTTGAGGGATAGAGACTTGATTTCACATGCTTGCCCAACTAATGAAGCCCTTTCAATTGACACCAAAGTTGATTACCTTTTGACCTTGACAATGACCTTCATGCTAAACTGTTTGTTTGTTTGTTTGTCTGTTGTTAACTTTAACCTTGGCCATAACTTTGAACCATGATGGATAGAGACTTCATATTTAAAATGTGTACTCAAGTAATGAAGCCCTTTCAAATGACTCCAAGGTCGATGACATTTTGACCTTAACAATGACCTTCACACTAAAAATAACTTTTTGGAATTTGTTGCCGCCAGGGACATTAGTGTTTCACAAACACAACTTGTTTTTCTTTTGTTTCCTTTGTATTGAACTTGCCTATTTGTATTCCAATATATATAGTTTTCTTTTTTGTAGGCCAAAAATGGTGTGCCAGCATTACTCATTTATAAAGGAGGAGAATTAATAGGGAATTTTATACGTATGTCTGATGAATTTGGTGATGACTTCTTTGCCTCAGATATTGAGAGTTTTTTATCTGAGTAAGTATATTTCATATCTGTAATAAATCAACAGAATATGCATGGTACATTTTATGAAAATGTTTTTGCAATATTTAAAGAATTTCCAAAGTTAAATGCATCTAGCTCTATTCAGTTTATTTTTATTTTTTTAACATCCACTGCATAACAGTTGTTATGTTAGTCACCAGGTGTAATCCATCATGCAGATTGTATAATCAGCTTGACATCAACACTCTGGGACATTGTGGAGAAAGATTAGCTCTTATTCTTGGATTTGATTGAGAGCTCAGGAAAAGTTATATAGTTGCCTACTTGGGTAGCATACATTGAGTAAATTTTTCAGATACATACAGACTGCTTAGATGAAAAAACAAGTGCATAAGTGTTACAAAGAAAACTGTTTGAACATATGTTTTGCTTTGGTTCTTCTTTAGAATAATTCATTAGATGAGACTTTTAAGCAAGGTGTAAATTATGTGACACACAGATCAAATTATCTGCACTCAAAACAACGTAGGATGTTTATAGCTTATATAGGAAGTTCAAGTAAATGGATTTAATCAAATTATTGCATTAGCAAGTGGGAAAAATGATGAAAATTACGTTCAAATCTATTTAGTGACTAGGGATTTTGCAGACATTATGTAATTTGTACATATTTGTTGTTAGAAGCCAGTAGGTGCATGTTTGTTGATAAGAGCAAACCCAAATTGCTTTATACTGCTTTAAGATTTGATTCTAAAGAGTATCACATGTAGTAGTAAAAACATGATAATAGAATGCACAATAATGATTTTCAGGCAAGAGATATTTTTGTCAATAATTATTTAGATCTCTTTATGAGATAGGGAAATCAAATTTCTTGAATGATCTGCTTCTTACAGTTACTCTTTAATTTGAGACTCCCATTTCCGGTGAGCTTTGTTACATTCTGACAGCTTTTGTTGATGTCTGCTTTAAAAGCAAAAATAAAAAAAATATTTTCCTTAATCATAGATGAAATAAAACCATTTGACATATGTCTATAGAAATGTTTTGTATTTTTTCTGATTATTTCAGGCACAGCTTTTTACCTGCACAAGACGTAAGTCATATGATTCGAGATAGTATAACAGGTGAAAATCGTACAAAATTCCCGGATGATGACACAGACAGTGATTTTGATGTTGATTAGTAAGGATAATTAATTGTGGTGTTCAAATATGAGTGCAATATAAATTAATGGTACAAAACAAAAAATACTCTAGAGTGATTTTTCAATGGAGCTTATGAGCTTACTTCATTCTCAAATTAAGTACAGAAGCATTTTATATCTTTCATTTTATAAATCATTGCTATTTGTTTGTTGAAAAAATGTAAAAAAAAAAATTGTAAAATGTAGAACAATGTTAAATATGTGAATAGTATTGCAGCACATGTACATGCAAAACATATTTAGCTACAGTCTTTGTACCACTATTGATGCTTTTATAGTAAGGAAGTGATGACATTAATTCTTTTTCCAATGGAATAGATATGAAATGGTAGAATATAAATCACCATCAGTTTCTATTATGAGTGGTATATTCATATGGTTTATATCATATAAAAAAGAATATATTATTATGATGTTATTGTTCCACCTGTGAAGTAAAACAACTAATAAGAATCATTTTGCAGGGCTTCTTTCTCTCTGGTTGGAGTCATATTTTTGAAAAATAGCAGGGGTCAGATGTTTTTATTATAAACATGCTAGTTTAAAACCTCATTCGTCATTGTAAATTCCTATTGTCTTGTTTGATATCTGTAAAATATGATTGTGAAAATTGTGCCAATTCATATGCTGGGTTACAGTGAGTACCCTGCTTTCACTAGATGCTGACTATCACCATATGCTGGGTTACAGTGAGTACCCTGGTTTCACCAGATACCGACTGTCACCATATGCTGCATTACAGTGAGTACCCTGGTTTCACTAGGTACCGACTGTCACCATATGCTGGGTTACAGTGAGTACCCTGGTTTCACCAGATACCGGCCGTCACCATATGCTGCATTACAGTGAGTACCCTGGTTTCACTAGGTACCGACTGTCACCATATGCTGGGTTACAGTGAGTACCCTGGTTTCACTAGATACCGACTGTCACCATGTGCTGGGTCACTGTTAGTATCCTGGTTTCACTAGATACCGACTGTCACCATGTGCTGGGTTACAGTGAGTACCCTGGTTTCACTAGATACTGAATGTCACCATATGCTGGGTTACCATGAGTACCCTGGTTTCAGTAGATACCGACTGTCACCATATGCTTGGTTACAGTGAGTACCCTGGTTTCACTAGATACCAACTGTCACCAGAAAGGTGATATAATCCAGGTATAGATTTAACAATATAAACAATATCAGGCAATATGTACTCAAGCATACAGAATACTCCTTTTATGGAATTAAAACAGTACACTGTGGATAGTGTTTATGTGATTAAATAGTGCAGAAGACTAAAACCAGTTTTTTTTTCTTTTTTTTTTTTTTTAATTAAGAATAATGGAAATTATGAAGCCTTGGCTTAATGCTTCTTTTCGTTGTATCTTGAGATAATTTATCATGTTTTCATTAAATTAATTCTCTGGATAAATTTTTTACTATATATATTTATAAATAATTCAGTAATGTTATGAAAAGTTCTTGATTTCTTATTTTATGTCAATTTCTAACATGAACATAAAATATGAATTAGAGGCCATATTCCAGAATTAAAAGCGATACATTTCTGTTTATGCTTTCACTTGTATGCTAAAATCATGTTATACATTTTGCCTGAAATCATTTTGTCAAAATGTGATAAAAAAAAAGCTTCACATTTTGATCTCCAGGTAACTGTTAAAGAAATGTGTGGAATATGGGGCTTCACTATAACCTTTTATTTCATATGTCCATGTAGAGAAAGAAAAAGAACCTTGGTTCAAATAGGCAGAATAGCAAAATTACAGCCCTTGTAATTACAAATTACTTCTACACCCTATCAGAAGTAATACCTTGTCAATGTATTTCTGAAGGGATACAGAAAATTAAGGATGATCACTCATGATGTTTGCACATTGCAAACGGCGCAAGCGTAAAAAACATCTACGAGATGTTGCTTGAAGGATATTTTCTATGATGTCATAGTAACAATTATTTTGATGTGGTGTACACGCAAGGGTGCATTTCATTACCCACATCAATACAGATCGAATGCGATCAAATAAAGAACATATTTGCTCTAATTTATTCAAACGTCAAATTTATAGATCTCACACATTTAAAATGTGAATCTGAACATTTGTTTTAGATTAAAACATAATAAGACCCAACAATATCTTCATTAAATTTATTTTATTGGATAACCACTCATTTGTTCCATGGACCTTTCAGTCTGGAGATAAGTATGCTACCAACATTCGTGGGAAGCAAAGTTTTGATTTTGTATTTAAATTTAGTAGTTTGTTTGACATTTGTTTTGAGGGGTTGGGATAGGGGGAATTAGGATTGGGTTAAATTCATACTACTACTAATAATAATGGTGTCATCTATAGGCATTGGGTTCAATTTAACACTTATGGTTGCTCTTGGCTGTTTCAGAGCTAATTTTGGAACATTTTGAGATGAACTAGATAATAAACGATTACCTCATTGAAATAAAGGGTGCAAGCTCACTTTGAAAGGATTTTTATATTGTCGTCAGAAGTGGTTGAACTTTTATTCTTTCAAGGACTGAGAACATTGGTAACATTTTTGTATGACAGCTCCTTTTTAGGATGTTGTCTTTCTCTTATATCAATTTTAACCTGTAATTTTCTATGCATTAATTGAAAGAATTATAACCCAACTTGTTTCTAAGTGTAAAATTTTAAAAAGCTAAATACTCATTTACGTTGATTTTGTTTTTTTATTTTAAGTGCAAAGTTTGCTGAATTTGTAGTTGAATTAATTTTACTCGCTTCTCATCTGAAATAAAATTTAATTATTGATAATTTTCTGTAATACACAAAAGCCGGCGTGGCCTAGTGGTATTGCGCTGGACTCCTGATCGGGAGGCCGGGGTTCGATTCCCGCTCTGGTCATGCCGGTGTCCTGTCTTTCGGATGAGACAGTAAAAACCGAGGCCCCGTGTCGTGGTATGCATGGCACGTTAAAGATCCCTCACTGCTTCGGGTGGGTCCGTTGCAAAGGTCAAAATTTGTATGCCCTGCATCAGGCAGATGCCATCACCATATACGTGAAATATTCGTGGTGTGACGTTAAACAAAAATCAATCAATCAATCAATTCTGTAATACACTGATATAAGTATCTTTGATTTCAGCTTTCATAGTTTTTCCCTATCTAATTATTATCTTTTTGCACAAATTGTAAAACTGATTGGAAAATGTTAATGTTTCTAAGAATAGAAGTAAAAATTCCCTTGTTCTATTTTTGGACACAACAAATTCAATGTACTGTTCAAGTACTTTAGAAAAAAACCATAAAATTTGAAATAGTTGATATTCTGTAATATATGAGTGATCATCCTTAAATGCAAACTAAGTTTGAATAGTCACATTATATTAGTGTAGGGAAGTTTAAAAGTGCTTTTTTATTCCCTGAAACTAGATTTATAAAATCCTCCAGAAGTTTTCGTTTTACATTATGCTTACCCAATGATAACATTACCTTAAAGATCTTCTACATCAGTACATATATAAAGTATGAATCTCAATAGGGCAATTCCAGTTTTTATTGCAATTTCTTTCAACACTACCTATAACAGTGTAATATTTACACTTCATTTGTAAACAAACATATTCATGATTTTAACTGTGTTTTGTGTACTTGTAGCATGTATTATTTGTCTGATTTTGAAAACATTAAGATTCATTATCATACCCCCATAAACCCACAAAATTTGTGAATATATAGGAATCACCCTTTCTGTCTGTCTGTCCATCTGTCTGACCATCTGTGTACCAGTCTGTCAACCTTGTCTGAGCCATAACATCTTCATATGCAGACCAATAATATTTCACACAATTGCTGTTCATGACCCAAGGGTGTCTCATGATCTTGAATCAAGGTCATATGCACAAGGTCAAGGCCTCAGTGTACATATAACGAAAGTTTTTGTCCTTTTGACCTTAAACCAAAGTCATATTTACAAGGTCAAAGGTCACAAAGTGCATATAGCCTAAATTCTTGCCTTGGCCTTAACTACTTGGCGCTGCATTGCTGAGCAATAATATTTCATGCAATTGTTGTCCACCACCCAAGGGTATGTTATCGCCATATCACAAGGTCAAGGTCACAGTGTACACAAAACCCAGCTTTTTGTCTGCGGTATAATTTCTTCTTGCTACATGGTGGACAGTATATGTCGATATTCATGAAGAGAGATAATGCCATTCTTAAAATTTTCAGAGTCGTGTTCCTTTCAACTTGTTATTATTCAAGTTTGTTGCCGTAGGGGTATTCGTCCAGGAATGACAGCTCTAGTTTCAGTATAATGTTGGATGCTGTATAGTGATATTTAATCACAATCAACACACTCCATATAAAACAAAATGAGTGTTTTATATCTGAATATTATTTGTATCATTTTTGTAATAAACTGCATTTGTACTTGTACTTCAATAAAATCAAGCAGTTCGCTAAGTTGAGTATAAATTTTGTTATTGAGGAATCTCTTGTTTCTGTTGATTGTTCATTACGCACTGCATATAGACCCTTACGTCGCATTTACCTTTCATATGGTACATGTAGAAAAAAAGTTTGAGCTGTATTTCTAGCTGTACAACATAGACGCTGGACGATGAAACCCAGCAGTAGCATGATACCATCTCAGCCTATAGGTTTGTGTCTATGCAAATCCTGAAAATGGCTAACCTTTGCAAACTGTGTCTTGAGTGGAAAAAGATCTGGATTAAGGATACACACACTCATACTGTGTCTCCCAGACACATGATCATAAAGAATTCTGTAAATTGATGGTTGAATTTATTCCAAAGTCATCGGTAATATCTTCTCCATATCGGCACAGAGATGCTTCCGATCAGGAATGATGTTTTAACCTTGCATGTAATTGTGCAAGAAAGTACATTCAGATGCGATGTTAGATAACACGACTTGATCGATTTGTTGTTTACATAAATAGATTTTCCCCCTGTATAGTGACGGCGTGCTGGATACTTTCTACTGGTTATATGTGACGGGTGTTTCTAGCAAGCAGGAGATGCTCACTCTCCCCGGGCACCTGATCTCACTCCATCACAGGGGTTCACATATGCTCTTCAAATAGACATATTTTGTCATTTTCCATTTGTTTTTCATTTTCACTGATTTTGTATGTCCTCTGGTTTCATGATTTTTGGACTTGTGGTTTGGATTTATCCATCATCTTTACATTCCTTTTTCACCAGTAAATTGACGGTATGCTGGACACCTGCATATTTCACTTTATAGTGATAGTGATAGCGTCCTGGACACCTGTATTTGTCAACTTGTAGTGATAGCGTGCTAGACACCTGTATTTGTCACTTTATAGTGACAGCGTGCTGGACACCTGCATTTTTTATATCCCCGCAAAGTCTGGGTAGTATATATAGGAATCACTCTGTACGTTTGTCCGCTCGATTAAGAAGTTCTGTAAGAGAATTCTCCTACAATATAAGCTATAAGACTTTCATATTCCACACTCACATTCACCATAACAAGTGCTACACTTCAATACCAAGGCATTTGACCTTGTGACATTGACCTTGAACTTTGGTATTGTAATAATTATGTGTTTAAGAAAGCAGATTTATGTTTTAATGTATGAGACCAGGATTTCATATTTATTTTTTGATTATACCTCTTGATTAGTAAGGGTTAGGCTTTTGATATACGGTAGAAATGTATATAATGACCGTGACATTGACTCACTGTTAGTCTGTGAACAAATTTTTTGTTATTCAATATTTGTTGTAGCGGGGGCATTTGTCCGGATAAGACGTATAATGACGGCGTGCTGAACACATGCATTTTTATTCACCTGTATAGTGACGGCGTGCTGGACATCTGCGGGTTTTTTTTTTACCTGTATATTGACAGCGTGCTGGGCACGTGCATTTTTTCACCTGTATAGTGACGGCGTGCAGGACACATGCATTTTATCACCTGTACAGTGACGGCGTGCAGTACACATGCAGTTTGATCTTTGCAATGGTCCATGATCAGAAGCAGTAAAGGATTATGTACATGCCCGCGGCGATATGGTACCACAGCTATAACTCGTATGAAAGAACATCGGCGAGTCTTCCGGCAATCTCGACTTTTTGTCCAGAGCTAAGCACGCCACCTAGTGAGCTACATTATACTGACTACTAAGAGTAAGAAAAAGATATATAAAAGTGCTTTCTTTTATTTACAACAAAAGTATGTTTTACATATTTATCATGGAAATGAGTTAAACAATTGTTTCATAAAATCTGTTTCACTTCTTTGAGCAAATACATAAAAAGGCAAAAGTTGGTTCCAAGGCCTGCCGTATTACAGATATCAGCAGCCATATACGTCACCTAAAATTAATGTTATTTGATTGTTTCTTCTACACATTCACATACACATGTAAAAATACATAATGATTTGAACTTAAAGTACTGAATAGATTTAAGGAATGTCTGTTTATCATAAGCCGAAGCAGGACTCTAAAAATATGTTAATTTGACTCTTAATTTGAAATACAACGGTTAGCTTTCATTGATTACATGAGCGTTAATTTACCAAAGGAACGTTTTTTTTTTAATTCAATGAAATATAAACTGGACAATTACGCGGTCACCTAACAAATCAAAAACAACAATGGAAAATGCAAAAACGTAGTTCAGATTGGAAATCAAGCACTATTTGTGAAATGGTTTTTACATTTGTCAGTTTTATTTGATTGTGAACGGTGTATACTGCAGAAAGTGAATTGATCAAACATTTAGACAAAACACAAGACTAGATACAAGTTCTTAGTGAACTATGGGCCAAGACAACAACACACATATTTAAGGAATAGTGTACATACACACCCTTTGGTTATGCAAACCATTTTTAATATTTTGTGTGACAAATTGATTCTAGAAAGTCTGTCGGCTAATCTCTTTAAGTGTTACACTATCACATCAATATCAATTTCAATAGAAACAAACCTAATATAAGGATATGTTTACATTTATCATTTGTGTCTTATCTATATTTCAGTGGAAGTAATTATAGTTAATGAACCCCTACTCCAACTCACTGCTACTTTGAAGTTTCCAGTTGCCGGCAAATGAGAATGTCACATAGCAACGAGTTGGGATACGGCTATATCATTTTACTGTAGTTAAAGTTGAAAATGTACAAATTTCCATTATAATGGTATGAGTGTTACCTATGGATGAGAAACAGGAATGAACAGTAGGTCTTATGAAACATTATCATATCAAAAGTGTTATGTGCAAGGAAATGATCGAGTTTCTAGATATAATTGTATGCATATATAAACAAAGGTATTAATATGATTTTAAGCAGCATCGAGGACAATTCTTATACCCTGTAACACCTACTGCACTTGTAGTTTACGAAGCATCGAGAACAATTCTCATACCCTGTAACACCTACCGCAGTTTGATCATTCTTTTTTTTATTTATTTACAAAGTTGTTTCCTTTTGATATTGAACGTTGTTTGCCTGCATAATCGTCCTCGATCCTACTTGCATGTAGATAGCTAAGATTACGCATTGTATTGATGAAAGAAAAGGTCAGAAACAAATATTCCTTTCTTATCTTTTCTGTGAATTGATCTTAATTACCTAGTATGTTATAGAATATAAGTCATGTGTATCTGGTAGAGTAATACATGATTTATGGGTAATACCTGGACACATATTAACATAATGTATACAAACGAATGTCATCGTACATAAAGACTCGTCTTATTAGACCGACACAGAAATAATTATCATAGAATTATCTAACTCCTTCAAATAAAACACAACAAAATCACGAAAGGCACAACTATTTATCACAAAAGGTTCATATTTTCATTTATGTTTTTCCTTATCTGCATCATGCATCAAAAAGAATGATTGTACAATGTTGTTTTCCATATGTTCCTTTGTGAGCTTGTGAGCAACCAATGACAGAAGCCCTGAGATTGGTATGGACGTGCGCAGAACGTACATTGTGTCCGAGGTCAAGACCGTGTCAGGGATACTAATACTCCAATTACAAGAACCAAGTTCTTTACTATCAATTTCTCTTGACCACAAACAGCAAAGGATTCCTAGAAAACAGAAACAATAGATTCAGGAAACAGTTCACAACGATTAATTTAACAGAATACTTTATGGTATTTATCACAATAGCTCACTTTTGACTGAATGCAAATCTATCTATTTCTGTCAGGTAAAGAATAAAATGAAAAGAGATCAATATTTAGCTCACTTCAGCCGAAGAATGTAGACTGTTCATACTTTTGACTTGTACTCCTAAATCACCAGGCAGAGCTTGAGGGAAAATGGCATATTTGTAGTATTATTGGACCTCTACAAAGGCCTCCCCTTTTTGTTTGTTTGCGTTTTTTATGTCCTTGATCGACAGATCGGAGATATATTGTTTCTGACATGTCTTTCTGTCTGTTTGTTTGTCTGACTGTTTATTTGTCTGTCTGTTGGCAGCTTTAGCATTTGCCATAACGTTTGAACCGTGAGAGATAGGGTCTTTATATTTGGCATACATACTCCACTAATAAACCAAGATTTTTGACCTCCTGACCTTAACATACATTTCAAAATTTGCATTATTTGGACTTTGTTGCCGCAAGGAGCATTCGTATTTCACAAGCACATCTTATTTTGTTTTTGTTTTATTTTGTTTGTTTGATTGCTTTTAATTCAGTTCTGTGAAACCACCATAGAAAACATTCTTCCCAATAGCGTACCCTCCTCTAAACATTTTCATTTTCAGAAGAGATACACGGATCCAAAAACTATTGATATCTGATATTGAATAAGGAAGTAAAATTTAAATTTTTCTCGTCCTTTCAAGTCTACAAATCGAAAGAAATGATGATTTTGAAATCTTTTTGTCAATAACACTATCATTTGCATCTAACACGTCTTGTAATTTCTGAATGCATCCCTCATTGTCAAATTTTGGCCCAGATAACTTGAATGTGAAGACATTTTCCCCCCAAACACGCAAAAGAGTCTATATTTTCTGCCTTCTGATTAGCGACCACTTTCAGTAGTTGGCAGAGATTAAAGGGAGAGGAAGGACCATGACTCTGCTTTGGAGATTGCCATTAGATAAAAGTCAGGTGGCCGAAAATTTGTGGAAAGGAGTGTTTTTGATATAAATCTGTTGTTTTATTCAATCACTAATAGTAACATTAATAATTCATTCAAATAAAGATTTCATTTCAGAATCTCTTTCTCTGAATGATTCCATTGTTTATATCGTTATGTTAATATTAGGAACAACGAAAGTAGCCATTTTTGCCAATATCACAGATACTTACGTTTTTATGATTATCTATACAAAATGTAACATGTTCAAACTCATGTGACTTTTCCTTCAGTCTTTTACATTTCTGTTCTTTTTTATGTGTGATCGTTAAGGAAACAATTCAAAAGGGATACATCTCAAGGGAACATTACTATAATAACTAACTTAAAGCTGTATACCCTATGTTCGCTAGTAGAATGCATATTATGAGTTGATTTATTCTAAATTATTTTGAATATATAGATAAGCCTAAAACATATTAAACAAGGACACGTGCAAATATTGGGATCAAATTCGTCGTATTAAGTGAGATATGGCTGTCTAAAACATGATGTTTGTAAACAGAATGTTTACAACCAACTTATCACGTGATCTAATTCGGAAGCCGCCGCATCATGGACACTGATGGAGGGCGAGGTAAATAAACTTGGCGAGCAACCTAAAAATCTGCATTCAAATCTGCTAAAGTTAATATTTACTGAAATCGATTTCTTTTGGAGTCTCCCTTCGTCGTATTTGTTTTAATTAAACTGCGCATGTGCAAAGCCAGGTCATGGTTGTATTTATGGAATACCCACTTTATTTACGAAGTATTTTCTTTTTATTTTGATATCTCCGAGGGTTTGAAGCAACAAAAGATGTTATTAACGCAAAGTTAATAACTTCAGCCATACGAGAAAAATACAGTTTTTGTTTTACATGCGCTAATTTTTGAAATTATACTGAATTGTAGGGTATACAACTTTAACAGATTTACCAATATGTAGCACAATGGTATGCTTGATTCACGTTATGATGAGTAGTGTATATATCTTTGAGGAACGAAACCTTTGTCGGTCAACGAATAAATGGAAAACCTTATAAAATAGATCGCTTAATGTACTTCTAAAACTCACCCTATATCTCCGACATGTCTGTCAAACAACATACACATATCTATAGATAACAGACCATTGAAAACACGAGAAAGAAAGGTTGGTGGGTGAGAGGACTATAATGACTATAAATGTAATAAGGATCATGTAACAACACTACGATTAATGGCTATGTAGAAACACGGATCATATAACAGCACTACGATTAATGCTTATGTAGAAAAACGGATAATGTGACAGCACTACGATTAATGACTATGTAGAAGTACGGACCAAGAAACAGCACCACGGTTAACGACTATGTTGAAACATGGATCATGTAACAGCACTACGATTAACGACTATGTAGAAATACCATGAAACACCACTACGTGTAATGACTATGTGAAAACACGGATCATGTAAGCGCAATACGCTTAATGACTATTTAGAAACACGGATTATGTAAGAGCACTATGATTTATGACTATAAACATTTCTCGCTGGATAGAATTGACTTATTTGCATTAGTGAAATCTTTGTTTCCTATAAAAAATGAGTTTCGATAATTTCATTCACCATTTACATCAGACTGAAGTCGGCAAATATCAAAATATTGCATGAGTTTCTTTTGCACAATTTGGTACTAAAAGGATATAAGTAATACGTTTTCCTTCTATGGACGGTGTTGGTTCTGGAGACAACTCGTATTTGAATGCACAGTTACAATCTGCAGCGGCCGCCACAAAGATCATATTCGTTCCCTCTATCCACTGCACGACATAGGTTCTATAACAATAACGTAAATACACAAAAAAAAATTTATATATATATATATATACATATATATATATATATATATATATATATATATATATATATATATATATATATATATATATATATATATATATATATATATATATATATATATATATATATATTTCATACAAGTTGTATCGTATTTGTAATTTAATTAAATTATAACAAATTAAAAAGAATTAATTAATTACATATATATATATTGTTTAATATATTATTTCATATTCAAACATGATGTATGCATGCTTTTCGTATTAGCGGTACTTAGGTTTGATATATAAGATGTAGCATTTTAAGATGTGTCAGTTTACATTGGTGCACACACGTAGGGAAATGACAGAGTTTGTGTATAAAGATTTCACCATTAAACCATTCAACCAACTAAACGGTAGATAGAGACAAAATGATTTCTTCAGAAGAGACATCGATGCAAGAAGATTATACAAATGAAAGGATTATAAAGGAAATAAAACTGCAAACTGGAAATGCAAACTTCATACGTCAAAACTAATTATCCATACAAGAGAAACATTTATGTCAAGTTACTAAAACCGGTTAAAAGATTAAAAGGAAAAGACCTCGTGTGTGGACTGGGAGTTTCATAAAATATCTGACAAATTGAAGTTCGCTTGTTCAAGAGGAAATCATATATAAATCGTATAAAAAGTCCTGTGCATCCATAAAGCATATACATATATGTGTTTTATTTTGAATGAAGCATAAGGGTGTGATGTAATAACCAGGAGTTCATACACGACTAATGTAAAGACTCACAAAGGAAGGAGAAGCAGATTCGTGTGACTTTCAACCAGAGAAAAATGCTTCATTTGTACTATATGTAAAGAGTTGTATTTGTTTCAGAAAAAGTTTCTCTTAGAGGTATAACGATCTGAATATTGAAATGAAATATATTGTTCATTATGTCACCTTTTGATTTATTGATTAAGACAGAATAGTCATTATAACAAAATAAACGTATTTCATTTCTGCGTAGTAAGAGAAGATCAGATTATGCTTTTTTAAGTGTTTATATTTTTCTGGTTTAAAATCAAATACTAGATTTATCATTTTGTACAGGTACATGGACGTCAAGGAAATGCAGAATGTTTTCAATAAATATGTTTTGTGTTAGTATATAGCAGATGACTTTAACTAATATCAAACCTGGTGTGACATAGATTGGATACAGGCATGTGAGTCACTAATGCAGAAGACATTGATTAAGCTGTATCAATAAATTCGCTCTTTTAGTGGTATGAATTTATCAAAAAATATTTTAAAGAAATAATCACTGTTCATGTGAGAAATTATGAATGCGTATAATTCATTGAAATATTCATTCAGGTTTTGCAATGAAAAGAGAGTGTTTTATTATATAAATACAATTATTGCCCTATTACTTTATGTTATGAAAAAAAAAAAAAAACACCAATAACAGAGCATATGAAGAAACGTTACCTACAAAACACATTTAGTTATGAAATCGTTGGTACATAAGACGATTTAAGAGTTTGAAATCAAAATACTAAAGGAATTTTTCCACACAAACTAACGGAAACGTATGAATTTTAAAAGTTTCGAATTTTCTCTGGTGAAATTGAATGCAAACCAGACAAATGCGTGCTGAATTACTTATCTTGATTAATTTGATTATTTTCTTGATTGTCGCAACTGTAACCAATATCACATGTCTATTTATCATATACCACATGATAAAACTTCATATCTTGTCACTTTACATTGATTTACGATAAGTTAACCATACATCGATATACTGTAATAACTGGCAAACACGACTAAAACCATCCAAATTAAACAGCATTGGTCAGCAATGTAAATATCATACACATATTCATGAAAATGGTCTTAGTAGAGGATAGGGGATAGACTCTCTGATCGTATACACCACTTCTGGTAATACGCACATGCATCGGTTTACTTAACTTTTCCTTTTCTATAAGATCATTTTGTCAAAACTAGCATAGTGTGCATCTATATTATAAACATGTAATATACTAGCAGGAAAAAAGAAACTGTATATGCTTTAAGGTTAAATGAAAACATGAAAAAAATGTCTGCCGCAAATGATTACAAGTCAGTCTGATTTTGATAATCGTGAAGACTGATGCCATATTATATATCAAAATATCAGTCTTGCTTTACAGAAGATGAATATGACAAAGCAGTAATTCAGAAATAACACATTCAGGCAAAACCCTGAAAAATCTACAGACCAGAATTGCGTGTGTTTCTACACAGTGTAGTGCAAATGTGTCCTTCAATATCCATGCAGGTTGAGCTATCATTGATTATTCACATAAATAAGACATAAAGTCACTTTAAACCAACTTGTAAGATCAGAGTTTACTTTCACTTTCAATTCACCCACATGGGTTTGCAAATTGTTTCAATGTGACTTTATGTGTTACTTCTGTAAAAATTCAATGATAGCTCACCCTGCATGGACAGTGAAGGATGCATTTGCACTACATTGTGTAGGCATACAAGCATTATTCTGGGCTCTGTGGATTTTGGAAAATTGTGAGATAATTCAGACTAATTCTTCAAGGTTTTGCCAGTAGATGATATCTCTGAGTTACTGCTTTTTCGTGTTCATATTCTGTAAAACAAGACTGATATTTTGATATATTATATTGCATCAGTCTTCATTGTCATCAAAATCAGACAGACTTGTAATCATTTGCGGGCAAACACTGTACAGAAAGCCTTAAACGACATAGTTTAATATACTTAACGTGTATTTGAGTACACAATTTGTCAAATATCGTGTTCGATTCGCTTCGATGGTCACGTCACGCTCATGGGGACTTTCGAGCCTAAGCGACATGTGGTTAGTAATCGATTAGAATGTTTTGCACTCATTGACAGTATTAAATGTATTGAAAAAATGGTTTTTGTAATAAATTTTTTAAATTGCTGCATTAGACACTTTGCATCGTTCTTTACTGCGGATAGAGCGGAACATTAGAGGATCCACGGTGATAATGGCGATCATTAACGCTATTAACCTTGTGAACCTTTTTCTTGCACTTCCCTTACTTTCAGTGGCTGTTCGTATCAACCATAATGGACGCAATCCGTGATTTAATGTTTGAATTGAAAGACAATGCATTATATTAGATGTATAGGGTCTGAAATGAATATTCATTTCATACGGTGTTTATGAAACGAGTTGTTTGTTTTATATTCCCCAGCCCTGGCGGGGGGATATAAACACACAACAAGTTTCATAAATACCGTATGAAATGAAAATTCATTTCAGATTCTTTTTATCACATGTTTGCATTCAGTTTAAAGGTGTTTATTTCATCAAACATCGGATTGACACAATTCTTTTCCACCCTATGACGTCACCTTTTAATTAATTTATGACATAGCGATATTTCGCTACATAAACAGCAAAACATGTGATAAATTGATATACATAATACAACATAATATCTTGTATATGAATCTATAAATGAAATAACTAATTATATAAACTACACAGTTTCTTTTTTCCGCGACTATTTCTTATACTGTTTCTCATCACAAATAAACTGAATTGAAGTGTAAACGTTATTTTACCTGTTGCATATGCTTTTTTCTTGTTCACAGTTAACAATAGAATCAGATATAAATGGAGTCTTCTTCAACTTATCCATGTTGGCTTTGTACACTACATTTGTTTTGTGACACGGTTTCTCTTGCAGATCATCGCCGCAATTGGTGAAATATGACACATATGATCTATACTTTGCTTCTTTCTTTGCTATTTCACACATTTGCTCTGTTAAAAGATATTGATACATCGTCATGATGGTTATGAATTTACATCATTACGGCCGATATGGACGAGTCCCTTAGGTGTAATAGATAAACGTAATGGTTCTCAAAATATTACCGACACACTAAATGTTGCGAATTTATGAAAAAATATTTATCCGTAAAATATACTGCAAATTTCCCGAGCGTTGGGACACAAACATACCAATACCCCCCTCCCTCCTTTTTTTTAGAATATCTAATTCTCCTTCCCTCCTTGTCCTTCGCCCCTGGTTGTTTTAGAAATTCTTATTTCAGTGTTTGTTTGCCTGTGGTGGATAATGGTGAGCACATTCCTCTTACTACTTTGAAAGACTTTTAAAACATGTACTCTATACGTCGTCCTTATAGTGACATTATCTACATAGGCCACAGTAATATTATCTACATAGATCATAGTGATATTATCTACATAGGCTATAGTGATTTTATCTACATAGGCTATAGTGATATTATCTACATAGGTCATAGTGATGTTATCTATATAGGTCATAGTGATATTATCTATATGCCATAGTGATATTTTATGCAAAGGTCATAATGACATTATCTACATAGACCGTAGTGATATTACTTACATAGGCCACAGTGATATTATTTATATAGGTCATAGTGATATTATCTACATAGGCTATAGTGATTTAATCTACATAGGCCATAGTGATATTATCTACATACGCCATTGTCATATTATCAATATAGGTCATATCGATATTATCTGCATGGGAAGCCGGCGTGGCCTAGTGGTATCGTGTCGGACTCCTGATCGGGAGGCCGGGGTTCGAGTCCCGCTCTGGTCATGCCGGTGTCATGTCGTTCGGATGAGACAGTAAAAACCGAGGCCCCGTGTCGTGGTATGCATTGCACGTTAAAGATCCCTCACTGCTTCGGATGGGTCCGTTGCAAAGGTCAAAATTTGTATGCCCCGCATCAGGCAGATGCCGTCACCATATACGTGAAATATTCGTGGTGTGACTTAAAACAAAAACCAATCAATAATATCTGCATGGGCCATTGCGATATTATCTATATGGGCCATAGTGATATTTTCTATATAGGCCATAGTGATGTTATCTATATAGGTCATAGTGATATTATCTACATAGGCTATATTGATATTATCTACATAGGCCATAGTGATATTATCTACATAGGCTTTATTGATATTATCTACATAGGCCGTAGTGATATTATCTACTTGTACCATAGTTATTTTATCTACATAGACCATAGTGATATTATCTACATAGGCCGTAGTGATATTATCTACATAGGCCGTAGTGATAATATCTACATGTACCATAGTTATTTTATCTACATAGGCCATAGTGATATTATCTACATAGGCCATAGTGATATTATGTACATGGACCATAGTGATATTATCTACATAGGCTATAGTGATATTATCTACATAGGCCATAGTGATATGATCTAAATTGGCCTCAGTGTTATTATCTACATAATGGGTTTAGTTGTCAAAGTCTAATTACAATTTACTAAAAGTAATTTAATTATGATTGTCGTTTACTTTTTAAAAGACATTCTTCCGGGTAGCATTTGACCTTTTATTTCAAACAAACTTCAATGTCAAAAGTTTTTCTTTAATACGAATTTTCGCTCTTTATGTAGTATCGATATTTTACTACCTCGAGATAAAGGTCCTCCTGGGTTAACTGGCACACTCCACACCCAGTTTTCAGTCAGAAATCTACAAAGCAACAGTAATATATAGAATTACAGAGAAATTACCATAAAGGATGATGATAGAAATAAACACCTACAAAGTCATGATCCTGAACGACCAATATACTGAGGTAATCACATAAGTTTGTAAAGGTATGACCATTCAGAAAATCACGTGAGTCTGTAAAGGTATGACCATTCAGGTAATCACGTGAGTCTGTAAAGGTATGACCATTCAGATAATCACATGACTCTGTAAAGGTGTGACCATTCAGATAATCACGTGAGTCTGTAAAGGTATGACCATTCAGATAATCACGTGAGTCTGTAAAGGTATGACCATTCAGATAATCACGTGAGTCTGTAAAGGTATGACCATTCAGATAATCACGTGAGTCTGTAAAGGTATGACCATTCAGATAATCACGTGAGTCTGTAAAGGTATGACTATTCAGATAATCACATGAGTCTGTAAAGGTATGACCATTCAGATAATCACATGACTCTGTAAAGGTATGACCATTCAGATTATCACGTGAGTCTGTAAAGATATAACCATTCAGATAATCACGTGAGTCTGTAAAGGTATGACCATTCAGATAATCACGTGAGTCTGTAATTGTATGACCATTCAGATAATCACGTGAGTCTGTAAAGGTATGTCCATTCAGATAATCACATGAGTCTGTAAAGGTATGACTATTCAGATAATCACGTGAGTCTGTAAAGATATGACCATTCAGATAATCACATGAGTCTGTAAATGTATGACCATCCAGATAATCACGTGAATCTGTAAAGGTATGACCAGTCAGATAATCACATGAGTCTGTAAAGGTATGACCATTCAGATAATCACATGATTCTGTAAATGTATGGCCATTCAGATAATCACATGAGTCTGTGAAGGTGTGACCATTTAGATAATCACATGAGTCTGTAAAGGTATGACCATTCAGATAATCACATGAGTCTGTAAAGGTATGACCATTCAGATAATCACTTGAGTCTGTAAAGGTATGACCATTCAGATAATCACATGAGTCTGTAAAGGTGTGACCATTCAGATAATCACATGTGTCTGTAAAGGTATGACCATTCAGATAAATCACATGAGTCTGTATAGGTATGACCATTCAGATAATCACGTGAGTCTGTAAAGGTATGACCATTCAGATAATCACATGAGTCTGTAAAGGTATGACCATTCAGATAATCACATGAGTCTGTAAAGGTATGACCATTCAGATAATCACTTGAGTCTGTAAAGGTATGACCATTCAGATAATCACATGAGTCTGTAAAGGTATGACCATTCAGATAATCACATGTGTCTGTAAAGGTATGACCATTCAGATAAATCACATGAGTCTGTATAGGTATGACCATTCAGATAATCACATGAGTCTGTAAAGGTATGACCATTCAGATAATCACATGAGTCTGTAAAGGTATGACCATTCAGATAATCACATGACTCTGTAAAGGTATGACCATTCAGATAATCACATGACTCTGTAAAGGTATGACCATTCAGATAATCACATGACTCTGTAAAGGTATGACCATTCAGATAATCACGTGAGTCTGTAAAGGTATGACCATTCAGATAATCACATGAGTCTGTAAAGGTATGACCATTCAGATAATCACATGACTCTGTAAAGGTATGACCATTCAGATAATCACATGACTCTGTAAAGGTATGACCATTCAGATAATCACATGAGTCTGTAAAGGTATGACCATTCAGATAATCACATGACTCTGTAAAGGTATGACCATTCAGATAAATCACATGAGTCTGTATAGGTATGACCATTCAGATAATCACATGACTCTGTAAAGGTATGACCATTCAGATAATCACATGACTCTGTAAAGGTATGACCATTCAGATAATCAACATCATAAAGATAGATCACATACAGCTACAAACTGTAATGAAACTGTCGCAAAATATGTCTCCATGTAGAATCTGAATTGTATTTAAATTCATAATCCTTGAAACATTTCAATGAAGGTGAATTATCATAAATGAAATTTGGTATAAATCAGATTCTCTAAAAAGTGACTCAGGATGCTCATTTTAAGTTCTAGATGCTAGGCAATTCAGTTAGTGCAATGTTTGAACTATGCGGTCAAGTTCTGCAGATGAGGGTCGCTAGCCCCCTTCAAATCTAGCTTATCATACGGACCACACAGCCTCAATGCAAAATGCATTCACACAGACTGAAAAATGATTCCATTCATCTGTATGCAACAATTAGTAACATACAAAAACATGCTTTAAAATATATAAGTTTCAGTTCTCTTATATTCTCTTTAGCCTACAAAATAAATGCAAAAACGAATGATATTGAGGAAACTAAAAAATTAGCATAACACTTTCTTTCAGAGTTTTGGACAAACATGTATTAATTAAAGACAAATTTCTCAAACCGTAGTCAATAAGATATAAGGTGAAACCTATAATTATTATTAGTAATACATGTATTTGTTTTACGATTAAATCACTTAAGTTTAATTATAGTATTGTAAATTTTTTATTTGTTTCAGTACTTACAACAACAGTTCACTTAAAATCCAGAAAAATGCGCTTGCAATCCTTCGAAAAGGCTGAAAAGGAATGAAATGAAAAATGTTGATACACTTACTTAAGTTTGCCTAGTTACATTTCATATTCATATCTAAACTGTAAAATACGTGTGCACCATGGCACTTGATTCCGATCTCTTCTCTAATCGTTTCAGCTGAGACAATGTCCTGAACTCGCCCTCTGACTAATACTTTGAAATCCCTCAGATCAGGAATCTTAGCTCGCTTTCAAATAAACAGTTCAGGGTTGGCCCATTCTGATATAAAATTATATAGTTTTGATACTAGAATTTCATTCTATAATTCAATATGCTTGTAGATTCTTTATGACCTCTTTATTTGAGTTATCCGTTGACCCTTTTATTCTATATAAAGAAATATTTCTGATTTTCAAAATGTTTGTTCTTTAATCGTGCTAATTTGTGGTGAGTGGAAAAATGGGCCCGGAAACCGTTTAACACACCGATGGAGTGACGATTGTCATTTCAATTGACCATTAAAAGTTTGTACCGCAACTGCATTACAATTAAATACCTATATGATAAGATGGTTCACTGAATATACATGTATATGGTGCAGAGATTTTCCAGCAGGGTATTGATGCAAAAACAGGACATTTCCCCCACTTTGTACTACCAGTAATAATTAGAAAATACCTGATATGTAAGTACAATGTATCAAAAGTACTTAAAAAACCCTATACATCTTACATTAATTAGAAAATCTGCCGAATTTCCATCCCCATCCTCTTCTTCATTTTCTGACACCATACAGACACTCTGATAATCTGTATAGTTAAATCTGTTATGGAATAATACAATTCATACAATGAGTATCTGGTTATGAATACTGTTTGTCTTATGCTGTTAAGGGTTTTGTGCCAAAAAAAAAAAATATATACACACTAATAATGAAAACTAGGTTTGCTTTCTCGTCCCGTTTTGTTGGTAAAAGGGAATACAGAAGACAGAAGAAGGAACAAAAAAAAAAAAAAAGAAATGCATTTGCAAATTAATTTATTGAAATAAATTTTACAGAAAGGAATTTTCTATTGGGACCATTAAAAATTTTCCAATTGTATTATTTTACTACGTCAATAAGTATAAAAATCTATATTTACAAAAAGAAATGTCGAAGGACACCGTTATCGCTTGAGGGATTAAGATTTATTTAAAGTATGTATACACAACCTATAAAACATTGCATATGATGAAAGGGAACTCTGTTATATTTGTAACAGTAAATCTATACCGGTCCTTGCCATAGTATATTTATATGTTAATATCTATTAAGTAAACCAATATTTACACCGATATATCTATAATTTGATAAATTAGTACATGGTGTAAGTACATTCAAAATCAAAAGTGAAAAATGAAGAAGTACCGAAGGGTAAAACATATCTCATGGTCCATGGAATAAAAGGACAATATCGTGTATAGTATCATATTCAGACAAATGCAAACCATAAAATCGAGGTGAGACCAGGTGCCCGGGAGGAGTCAGCGTCCTCTGGCTGCATGCAACTCCCATCGCAAAAGGTCCTGCAACAAACTTTCATCAACTATAATTTTCTGTGAAGAATAATGTAACTGATTCAGACCTACACGCCTTCTTGTTTCCTGATATACCGCGACACATCAGAAGACAGGAGCACGTACATGTCTGATTTCAATTTGACTGTGTGAAAAAGGGATACAGTCGTAATCTGTGTGAAGTACAAATTAGATGTGTAATACCTGTCTAAATCATGTTGTTTATATGCATAAAAATTACGTTTGTGATATTGCGTGAAGGGCAATCTTAATGCCATAATGACTATGCCAATGTTCTACGTCATATTGCTTATTGTTAATTGTGTATAAATGCATGTGTTTGGAAGAACAATAAATTAAGAAAATAAATGAAATGTCTACTATTACTACTGCTACTACTACTACTGCTGCTGCTGTTGCTGCTACTACTACTACTACTGCTACTAATAATAATAATAGTAATGATAATAAACACGAAATCTAACTTAGATCTATGACAAAATAAAGATTTGGAAGTATAGATCTATGTTTAGACTTTCTTTTAAAAGACCAAAATGTGATAGATAGTTAAAACTTTATGTTTTATCAAATCGTGTTGTGGAAAGGTAGAAAACGCCAATGCAGAAATTGAAGAGCGTTTGAAATTTTAGCAAATGCAGTTTGCCCATGCCTTCGCCAAAAGTTTTCATTGTCCAAAAGTAATTGACTTTACCATTAACGAAAACAATGTGCTGTATCATCTATATGTCATTGGCGAGTTTACTTATACAACCGAGTCAGATGTCTTCTGTCCTTTCTTTATCGATCTATTGGATTAACTGTTTTGAGTTAGGGTAAAATTATTATAAATATCAATTACTCTAAAGAATCTCATTTCCCCGGTATCTGTCATTACTGATTACAATAAAAACAAATTCAGTATTTTGAACCCCCCCCCCCCCCCCAATATATACACGACCAAAAATACAGATTTTCGGATTTGTTTTTCATAGGAACCCAAAAATACAATTTGGTACACTGCTGTGCAATTGGTACACATACATACCGTGTGTATATATTTGGTATACTGCTGTACAGTTGGTACACATACATACCGTGTGTATATATTTGGTATACTGCTGTGCAGTTGGTACACATACATACCGTGTGTATATATTTGATAAGACGAATGTCATCATAAGATCACCATCTCTCTCTGCACCGGACATGAATACACCAATCTACAGTAAATATTAAAATATATACAGGTTATTATTTTGTGAATAGAAACCCGTAGAAATGGATGAAAGAAACTCGGTTGAGAAGGAGTTAAAACACCTTTCTTTTATTCACAATTTGCTATGTCATTCACCTGTTTACATCCAAACTACAATGCTTTCATATTAGAAAGTGCTATGTAAGTCCCGTAGCAGGTTATTTTCAATAATTAATCAGGGAATTTCTTTCAATATCATTCAAATTGTAATTTACCATTATCTAGAAAATCATTGAAAAACTTTGGCTAAAGAATATCAAATAGCGTGCCAAGAGCCTTTTTGTCGAACTATTTGATATAGATGCATTACGATTTGGACGTAATTAAGTGAATGACAAAATGAATTATGAGTAATAATCAACAAGCAAAAGTTTGAATTTTTTTACAATTTCCATTCGATTCTCTTCATAAGAAGAATTTAGACCCAAGGATCATGCTTGGGTCTGACATTTCGAATTGGTTGTCAAAACACTGTTGTAAATCAATGGAGATATATATGCTCCTCCAAAGCTATGGTGGAAGATTTATCATAATATGCATGTAATTTAATTTGCTATTAGTTGTCCAACATGTTGCACAACAAACTGCACATTTCAATGATATGAATTTGAGGAAAACTGAAATTCATATCATGTTTAGTTTTCAGGTCTTACATGTATATCGTTTTTAAATTTGTTTATAGAGAAATTCAAAACTGTGTGTCTTCATTTTTTCCAAGAGGTAACAATATGATATAGACTTGTGTATATGACTATACACAAACTGTAGATAAATAAGGTACAAAACCATACCCGTTTTGGATTGACATTATTGTATAGAATATATCCATTCAGGTCTAGGATATAGCAGGACACGATGGACTGAAAATATAATTAACAATAATTCATCAATGCATCCTAGTGATATTAACTTCGGAAAGAAGAAGAAGAAGAAGAAGAAGAAGAAGAAGAAGAAGTAGAAGAGAAAGAAGAATATTTTGACGATGAAAACAGGTAAAAAATCATGATTTATCAATACTTGTTTCAGCTGCTTCGGAAGGTTCTTTAGTACGCCAGAGGCAAGTAATATAGTTACATCTAATGCGTCGATTTCGCAGAGTTTAAAAAAAAAAAACACCCGAAATCAAGTTTATTAATCGTTTCAAACATTAAATATTCTTGAAAGCAATTAAAGATCAAAATACGAGTCTAAATCCATACATATTATATCGTTGTAATATCTTAATGCTTGAAATTGTAAAGAATCTGTTCGACTACATAAATAGTTCATATTTTGAAACTATTTGAGAAGTTTTATTTACAGTAAACTGAAAATGATAAATATGATAGTAAATCATTCAAGCCATTACTAAAACATGGTTGTATCTTTTACTTTATTACTTTTAATGCATACTTACTGAATTGTGACAACTAAAACACATTTGCTTAGAACCGCTAGGGTCACATGACTCGTTGTTCAAATAACTTTCGACTTTATCCGTAAATGTTCGATATTTCATTTTGAGTCCTGTTACAGCTAAGTTGACTTCGTGGTTTACAACAGGCAATGCAATGGTGACCGATGTGGTATTCAAATAATTGTCATCTATCTCTGTTGAATGGAAGGGATACCCAATTTCATAATGTTTCAACTTTAAACGACGACACAGACGAAATATGACTACATACAATTGATTAATCAGTAGATACACGAAGACATTTTATAAAATATGACAGGTATGAATTTCTATTCGTTCAACCGTAATATCACCACTTTGATATCCCGCTAATCCCGCGATATCACCACTTTGATATACCGCTAACCTCGTAATATCAGTCCATTGACATACATCTTACCCCGTAATATCAACACTTTGATATACCTCTAAATAGCACCACTTTAGTATACCTCTAACCCCATAATATCATAAAGTTGTTGAAATACAAAATTGGGAGGTAAACTTTGAAATGCATTACACATTTCGCAGAATGAAACTTTTAATACTTGAATACTTAAATCCTGTCACTAATATTCATGGAATCCAACATTTCAAAACAAAATCCATGAAAATCACTTAGTTTAAGAATAAGAAATATTCATTACCGTATTCCTTTAGCGGAATAGAGAAAGTGTAGTCTATTCCATACTCCATATAATTCTGGAAAGCTGTTTTGTAATAAAGATCTTTAAATGGATCAGTATTATTCTCAGCAAAGGGCCTACAATTAATTTTGAAACATGAGCTAGTTGGTGATTCATGATACATAAAGAAATAATATGAAAGTTCTTTAATCTTATAACTGAGTAACGTTTGTTACTTCAGTTGACCGTCCTAAGTCGGCATCGTAACCGCAGCACAATCGTATGTTTTTGTAATGTCGTTTTTCCGTGTGTATTTTACCATTGTTTTGAGTGCATGTCCTTGGTGATTTCTGTCATACCACAGATGCCTTCTGTTTTCTCTTTGAAAGTAATTCAAAGGTAAATGTCCTATTATAAGATGGGACCAAGTGAAATCAACGCTCTAAAACATACTTTGCAGTAGTTTGCAATTGGCAAACAAGAAAGACATTGATTGATACCTCAATATACTCTCAGTAGTATTCTCAGACGCTTGTCATGATATTTCGAGTGTGTGTATATGTTCGCGTCAACATAGTTAATTTGAGTTCCACAACATAAACAATATAGCCTATTCCCTAGAAAAAACTTACCCCGCCTTGCGTCACAATGACGAGTACAACTACAGCCCATTCCACAATCGACGCTAATTGACTACTAACATACCCTTTTATCTATGATCATATATGTTTATATGTACACATATACAGGCATGAAATGATGGTCCTTGCATTTTGGTATATTACTAGCCTTTATTAATGCTTTAATATGAATGATGAAAAAAAAAGATAACATACGGGCTATCATCGATATCCGTATGGAGAGAAACAGTAATACCATTCCGCATTCCACAGAAGATATCTTGAATACCATGTCTGAAATAACAAGAACATTTTTTCATTCTATATAATATTTGATTATCACTGCTTATTCGATGCTTATTTGTCTTTCGGACGAATAAGCTAAACATCCGCGCTTCATTTATTTGACTACATTTCGCTCCTGACATATCACGTAGAGATCTCCTGTGGTTTCGTCTGTGGAGAATTCGCCATGTTTTCCTTATTACATTGAATTTTATCAGCTCTTTTAGTTCTGCAGTATTTGGTATTTTCGCCGATTTAGTTTTGAACATTTTTTTTTGCTTGTTTTTTGTTTTTGAATTCCAATTTTGAAATAACACACTTTTGCATTTAAAGACCCTTTCGAAGAAACTGCAGGACTAGCATTTTGGTTGGCAAAATGATATCTGTTCCTGCAATATGACGTCAAAGACAATCAATTTATTATTATGACGTTAACATTTTTATTTTTTATTGGAAGCGTTATCAATTGCCAATCAAAATGTCCCGCAGTAACAGCGAAAGGGTCTATATAGTAATTTTATCAAATACAAAATTACTCAATCATTCAGTCATTCTTAAAAAAAAGTTGAAACAAAATAACAACTGAATTATTGCCATCTTATGGCAGTACATTTCTTCCATACATCATTTTACACTATGTTTTGTTAACCAAACCAGTTGAGTGCCGACTGTCAATTGAATTTACCGTCCTAAATCAGTACCACAATTGTACTGCTGTTGAGTAAGAGATATTTTTAATCTGCTCATTCTATTGTCCGTGACAACTTTTAATATACAGCTAAGTCGGATGTTTTTCCTCCTTTCATTGATATCGCAGATCAACAACTGTAACATGTTCATAATTAAAATCGATATATCATTTTAGCTTTTCATACTTATCAGTGAACATTAACCTCAGCTTACCTTTCGTATGTTTTAATATAACTTGGAGGTTCTCCCTTTGTTATACATAAAGAAGATCTGTAATTTATAAAATAATCTATTAATGGAGTTATTTTGATCCAGGGGATTTCTGGCTGCTCGAGCGGGCATTAAATGGGTATAATGCACCCTCACACATTGAAAAATATTAGATTTTTTAAAATAATATTTCTTAATTCACTGACGTTGTTGTTACTAAGCAGCATACTGAGTGTTGTAAAATAAAACTAAATATGATATATGTTTCTAACTTTTGAAAATATGTCCCTGTAATCCGCACCCTCCATTTGTAAACAAAACAAGGGTGTACGTGTAAGTTTTAGCTCATATTATCATTTTTTCCAATAGCTATCTTATCTTCTTATGTTTTACTCAAATAAAACACTGTTGATTTATTGTTAGTTTTAATAATATGCAAATAAATTATGCAAAAAGTCTGAAAATAAGGTTAGCGGTAGATATTTGTCATTATTTCCTTATTTTGATCGGTAAAATACTGTTTTTATTATTATTTTACATTTGAAATCTACTTGGCAAAATTAAAATAGTGTTAATGTATGTGTCATTGTTGGATTTGTTTTATTTTAATGAATAATATACATGTACATTGAAAATTATTACTAGATTGTTGGATTTTGGATTTTCCTTCTGGTTATGCACTAGAATATTAAGGACTATTATGATTAAAACTATTTTTCGCAGCTTTGATTATATGATATGCAACCAAATAAACTCCTTGTATTAAGTTTTATACAAAATGAATAATAGATTTGATATTATTATGTTACTAACTACTTTAACAGATTTTTATTAAAAACAATTACTAGATATGTCTATCAATAGCAAATTATGAAGTTTGTAATACTAAGTAATAGTTAATACAGTTACCCCATTTATTTTAGCGTCTTTTTATTCTGTGATTCGATTAAAATGTTATGACTTTTCATTGCTGTCACTGTTGCATTTATTTCATAGGAAGTGCCCTTTTACAAATAAAATGTCAAAAAGCCAGTATTTCCATTAATTTATTCACTAATATATTTCATTTGCTTAACAATATCGAAAAGGGTGCCGATCATATTCTCTGAACACTCTATAACGCATGGAATATAACGGGCAGAACTTGTACACAGCTTGTGCTGATATAAGCTGTATTGTAATTACATGTATAAGGGACAGACGTGTAGTTGTTGGTTACCATGAAAATATAACTAGCATATCAAGGGTAAAATTCTCCAGGAAACAAAGAGAGTCAATAGAAGGAACAACTCAATGGTGTGGTGTGGGATACTTATGTGTGGTGTACTATGGTGTATTGTGCTGTGGTTTGGTACGGTCACTGCAAAAAACAAACAAACAAACAAACAAAACAAAACAAAAACCCCACAAAACCTGGTATCCGTTTGCGGAAACCTGGCGGAAACCTTGCAGAAATGTCAAGATATTTAATGAAGAACTTGTCAAGTATAATTATACTGCATTTCTAGCTTTCTAACAACATGTATTGATTTGCCTTATTTAATATAATTACTTATCCAATACATATCAGTCATTTGCAAGATAAGTTAATTTAAACCATTTTCTTTTAAATGAGAAATTGGTTTATTTATTTACATAAACAGTGGAGCACATTCTTAATGTGATTTAAAAGCGTTTAAGTAATAATGAATAGAGATCATTTACCTGAAAATGATATAACAATTTTCAGATTATGAGAAATGATTATATCAAAATATCGTAGGATATAAACTCTTGTGAACCAGTCTACCTCTAGTAAAACTAGATTACCATATCTCATTTAACTTGAACTAGAAAACAGAATGCATAATGTAGACTTTTGGGTTTAAAAAGAATTAAGGTATCTATCAGCTTTATGTCTTTACATTTATACATAATTGACAGTCTGTAGTCTGTTAAACTTTATTATTAAGCTTTATGACATTTCACTTCTTTCAGCATTTGTAAAAAAAAAAACCATACACGTATTATTGAAATGAATAAAAAAATGAATTTTGATATATAGTTTCTGTAGAACTCAGGTTGTTAAGGTTTGAATATAAGTTTCCATTAAAGGCGGATACTTGCAGAAATTTTGACTATGAGTTTTCGCCAAGTTTCTGTAAAAAACTGAAACCTGCAGAAACTTGACACGTATGTCACAGTTTCATCAAGTTTCTGGAAGGTAAATAGATTTGCGGAAACTTGGGGGTGGGGGAGGGGGGTGGGTGGGGGTTGGAGGGGTTTGCAGTGGGTGTACTGTGGTATGGTGTAATTAGATATGGTGTACTGTGGTGTTGTGTCCTGTGATGAAGTGTATTGTGGAATGGTGTACTGTTGTGTAATGTATTGTGGTATTATGTATTGTGACATTGTGGTATAGTGTATTATGGTGTAGTGTACTCTGGTATGTTGTACTATGGTATATTGTAGTTTGATGTGATGTACTGTGATGTACTGTGATGCAATGTGATGTGGTGTACTGTGGTGAAGTGTATTGTGGAATGGTATACTGTGGTGTAATGTATAGTGGTATGGTGCTGTGTGACGTAGTGTACTGTGGTATAGTGTATTTTGGGGTAGTGTACTTTTATGTGGTGCACTTAGGTATGGTGTACTGTGGTGTAGTATACTATGGTGTGGTTAACTTTGATGTGGCGTACCGTGGTGTTGTGTAATGCGGTGTGACGTAGTGATGCAGTGTGCTGTGGTGTACTTTACTATGATGTAGCGTACTTTGATGTAGTGTGCTGTGGTGTACTTTACCATGATGTAGCGTACTTTGATGTGGTGTGCTGTGGTGTACTTTACTATGATGTAGCGTACTTTGATGTAGTGTGCTGTGGTGTACTTTACTATGATGTAGCGTAAATTGATGTATGTGCTGTGGTGTACTTTACTATGATGTAGCGTACTTTGATGTAGTGTGCTGTGGTATACTTTACTATGATGTAGCGTACATTGATGTAGTGTGCTGTGGTGTACTTTACTATGATGTAGCGTACTTTGATGTAGTGTGCTGTGGTGTACTTTACTATGTTGTAGCGTACTTTGATGTAGTGTGCTGTGGTGTACTTTACTATGATGTAGCGTACTTTGATGTAGTGTGCTGTGGTGTACTTTACTATGATGTAGCGTACTTTGATGTAGTGTGCTGTGGTGTACTTTACTATGATGTAGCGTACTTTGATGTAGTGTGCTGTGGTGTACTTTACTATGATGTAGCGTACTTTGATGTAGTGTGCTGTGGTGTGGTGTAACGCGGTGGAAATAGGACTATTGTCGCCTTTACCAAAGGCCAATCATATTACAACTAAACCGAGTTTAGCCCTTACACTGACATAACATTTAATATAAATCCGAAATATACTAGTGAAGTATTCTCACAGGGCTTATGGTTATCACATTAATTCATTCACAAAGATATCGTTCTAAATCTCTTCACGAATTCCCGACAAGATTAATGAAGCGTCATATTCCACAATTTCTGTACACTTATCTTTGTAAGACTCTTGATTTCATATAACACATGACGAAGCGGCAAATAAATGGGAATAACTTATAATAACCACAATATGATTCATTATTGATTTTTGTTTTGGCGAATGCTCAAATAAATAGCTCACTGATAAAAACGCAGTGGTATTAATCATTCCAAAACATTCAAACGTTGCACAAAGTAAATATTTCTGAAACACATGTACATGTAATTTTAAAAAGAAAACTCGGAGTCTTTTGAGCTATACACCTTTGAAATCATCAGTTATGTTTTAAAATTACAAGATGTGTACTAATAATAACATTTATACATTTTCTGCATGGTCTCATATTAATGAAATAGCCTCAATACCATATATATCTACTCTGTTATTTTCCCAAATGTACCCATAAATCATCACGTTTGACCTATAGCAACAGTAACATACATATGAAAAGTTGCTCAAGTTAGGAAATCTATTGATAATGTAGGTATTGGATAGAACGGCAAGCGGATCGTAATTAGTGATGGAAATGATACACCGTATATTTCGAATATTTTTTCACATTAATGATATTTGTTTCAACTCAGAAGTCATATATTATTCAAATTTTAAAATGCATAAAACATGAATCTATTAAAAATATTGACTAAACATAAAACACAAATTAGTCACATTCCTAGATAATCTTACAAAAATGCTGAAATAATCAATATAAAAAATAAACAAGATTTGATGACGAACTTACCCACAGGATGCATGACTGGCCTGTGATTTCCACAAATCTTTCGAATTTGTTGTCAGTTTCCAGGCAATGTCTAAATCAACTGATAACAAATTTTCCGTTAGACCTGAAATTAAATCATTCCAGAGCACGATGTAATGGTCATATAACTAACAATATACATACATGTACAATTCAATTTGACAATTTCATAAAATTGTAGTATTTCATTTCGAACGTGTTGATAGTTTTTTAATAAAGTAGTAGACAACTGACTTACATTTAGACAACGTGCGATTTAAACATATGCCATTGTAATAGTTCATCCATATTTCATTTCTCTTTTCAACGGGAACATACATAAGGTCTTCTCCTTCACAGAATCTCCTAAAGTGTTTATAATAAGATTGTAGGGTCGTTAATATTACTCACATATCTCTCATCCTATTCGGTGTGGTTTTCATTTACCTCTTAACACGATTTACGCAAATGAGTAAATAAATATGAATTAAGGGTTGTAAGAAATAATATTAGTTGTTTTTAAATTCGAATACATATATACATTTCCATTTTGTTATGCATCTTTGTCAGATCTTTTGTCCTTTCATGTATTTGAATCGTAGCTCGATATGAATTTAAACTGTTTCATCCCTATCATCTAACACAGATGTTTGATCTTTGACAAGACTAAGAGGTACCATTTATCTTGATCGATATGTGCTAAGATATCTTTATTCTATAGCTTTTAGTTTCCGATTTTAGGTACAAATGGAAGGAAAGACAAAATATGTACTTACCAAGGTGCTATTTTTACATGCGGGTTTGTATAAATATGTTTACCTGAAAGTACAAAGAATATGAATCATTATAAGATAGTTGAATCTAGTACTGACTGGTGTTTTTACATTCTATATTATAGCATCATTAATATGATTATAATGACATTTCTCTACTACGTACCAAGTCCAACACTGTTAATAAAAATAAGTATGCCAACATCATACATATATTTTAATCCTATAACTTCAATGGAAATCATGATTTACATGTACAATAACACAGACACAATGAATCTACAAATCATTGAAATAATAAGGAAAACAAATATTTGTCTCTGCTCCGGATAGGATCCAACAACATTATCAGTGCATTGATAAAATCATTGATAATATTGGTCATACAAATTGCACCAAACGATATTTCTCTATAATCTTAATTTACGCAATAATCCAAGTAAATCTTGCACTATTGTCTGTTCTTGTATATAGAAACAAACGTGCTTTTTTCGACATTAAATGACCTATTGATAACTGATTTATGATACCTCTTTCAGTAAAAGCAACATTAACCATTTTCTAGACTGCACGAATTCTGACATTAATTTATTCCAATTACTTAATTTTTAAACTCAGGAATTTATATTCTGTAAAGGAAAATATGTCACATCTTTTCATTTCACTAAACAATTCACCAGACACATGCATCTAGACTAGTAGTCAGAGGGGGACGATGTTCAGGACCTTGTCTCCTCTGAAAAAGTTTGGACAAGGTCAATTGGTCATAAAGTCCCCATTGCTCTGTTAGGGATATTGTTGTTAACAATTTTAATATTTAATTTCAAGAAAGGTGCTTCCTGGTCAGATGTATTGTTTTTAAGTAAATCACTCTAAAACTAAGGAGTATCTCCCTCATGCATAGCTCTGTCCTTAGATAGAGTCTTTGGTTCACTCTTCGGTCAGTTTAGCTTCAACACTGCTCTTCATATCTTTATATATTTTGAAAATTCCAATCATTCGGCCACGAGCATCACTGAAGAGACATAACTTGTCGAAATGCGCATATGGTGCACAAAATTAAACGGTATATATGTTCTATAATTATTTTAACTGTAATTGAGGTGGATAAATGTCGGTGATATAATTTTCAAACTCAGGATTATCGATTACCAGAATAGCATCAAGATATCTAGAGGTTTAAATTGAACTCGTCAATAAGGGCAAACAGTTTCGAGGAATAAAAAAAAAAAAAAAAAAAAAAAAAAGAAAGAAAAAATGTGATGACGTTACATAACTCTGTCTAATATTTATAATTATTATCATAGTGTTTGTTTGAGAAAAATCCAGAGGTAACTGAAGTACAGATGTATGATTTAGACTCTCTGTTGAAACACAAGCCTATGAGAGACAACAACTTGGTTTTGATTAAGTCATAAGGAAGAGAGAAAAAAGAAGAGTTACTGGCTCAGTTATGTGGCAGAAGTCACCATGGAGAGGTGCATAGTGTAGAAAAGTCAGTAGATTTGCTTCAACTCATACGGAATTTTTCATTGACTGCGCTAGACGTAACTACATGTATTGTTAGAATGGTATTGCAATATTCAATAACAGAGATTTTGACTGCAGTACGAGTGGAAAGAATATATTTCGAAAAGAGAGTAGCAGAACAATGACTAGAATTTGATACGAAGCGAGATTTATATGGACTTTTGTGTATGTAGAATGCCAATACATGGTTGGAAGATAATTTGTATATATGATCCTCCAAAGATGTATTGTTGATAAAAGAAGAAAGAAAAAAGATTTTTTAACAGAATAATAATTAGCGTTTGTATAACGCAGTGTTCGCTAATGGCACATGTACACGTAAAATCATCTATATATTCCTGAATCTGCATGTAACATACTAACTTTGACAAAGTGGTGTTAAATCTGTCGTTTGAGGGTCTCCAGATCTTCGTGCGGGAAATTGGTCGCCATGCTTTTTGGGTATTGCAAATCCAAAACTGTATTAAAAGAAATGTAATCAGAAAAGATGTCATACTACATTTTGAATAATACATTATTCATACTACTTATAGAGGACAGTTTCTAGATCATAATCATATATATATACACGACACTATGCACGCTATTGTCCTTCTATTCCATAGACATTGAGATATGGTTAACCTTTCGGTACATTTTTTACTTTTAAATGTTTGACTTATCGCTTATTCTATTTTGAAATGGGAAGTTGAGTCCGAGAACAGGACTAACCTTTGTAAAAATAAAAAAACATAGCTTATAGTACAGGAGCATAATAACTTTTTCGTTCTTCAGAAATGACAGTGAAATCAAGGTTCCATGTAACAAAAGGCACGACTCCTCACTACTTTGAAAGATTGCGTTGTACAGTAAATAAGCAACGCATCGAAAGACGCCATTTTGTATGACAAAAAGTCCTTGACCATAGATATTACGCAATCAATTAACCAGTAATTCTTTATAAATGTCTTAGCCATAATGAATCTCTATGAATTATGTGGACGTAAAATCTTTAAAGTCTTTCATGAATGAAAATCATATTATGTAATTTTTATATATCCACCGCAGCCCCAGTAATGTCACACGATGACACCCAGAATCATCAAAAAGAAGAATATAAATAGAAAACACTGAAAAGATTGTCTACTTAAAGTGCAGTTTCAAACATATACAATGGAGTAAAATCGATTATTTGGGAAGAGTAAACATTTCCTATCTTCTAGAAACACCTGCCATTTATATAACAAATACACCAAATTTCATTAAAATGTTTTACACTACGAGAGATACTATATGCCTGAAAATGTTAGCTCCCCCCTTTTTTTATCGAACATTGCAATAAAAACAAATACAAATTCACATCCCACATTTTCCGAATCACAAGTCCTCTATGATATGATTAAATAACTGACAGAAATTGGCGTTTTAAGCAAAGTAGGGAAGATATGCAACTGAAAATAAGAAATATAGAAACCATGCTATACTTTAACGATTAGAAACACTATTCTTTAATAAAATTACCAAGCAGATAAACACAATGACATCTGTATGAAAGTAATCCCTTATTTAGAAGTCGCTTGGTTATATAATTGCCTTATATATTCCCGTTTAATCTTCTTTTTTCTAGCAAATTCAAACATATTGAAACATGCAGATCTGTATTTAGATCAGTTTTAAAAGCTCTCTTAGGTAATATTTTTATTTAATTTTAAATGCACTCAATATAAAGATTTATTATTATATTAATCCGACGAATGAAGTTAAATACTCGTGACATGCGCTTCAAATCTAGCAAAAGGAGTGTAATTGGAAGGGCCGAACGGTTATATTTACTGCTTTCATTTACATGGTACCCATATTGGGTTTCAGCTCATTATATCAAATATTTCAAACCTTATGCGAAGTTACATTCAATTTCACAAAATCAATGTAAAATACGAAGGTAACTAAGACAATGTCACATCATCAATATCAACAAAGTAAAATGGTGGACATTCATAGCTTCTGACGCCAGAGGTGAGAAATGGAGAGTAAGCGTCTCCTGTTCCACCATCCACGAATGCCGCAAATATACACCCAGGATAAAAATAATAATAATGAGAAAAGAATAGGGACTAACGTCATCAAAGTATCAGAACAGGGGTGAATAACACTTTGATATTCCGCATTCGATGTCGATTTAAGTGAATATGTACTGAATTGATTATTTTAATTGCATAGATCTTATTATGTCCTGTTCTTTTGTCAGAACTTTTACATCATTGTTCAAAGTTCAATAATAATTTTCATTAAACACAATCGGAATACAGAACCACTAATTTTACCTGAAACCGGTGCCTTGTACTTTTTTGAAATATAGGTTATAGTCTCCAATATACAACCGTTTCTGTAATATATAATAATGTGCAAAGTAATTCACCACTCTATTAAGTATACGAACTTTTTAAATGATTTTTTATTATCTGCATAAATGCATAAACGCCCGTGTTAATTACTGCTTTAAAAGTAATTAAACAATTAGATAAAACATATAAATGAATAGAACTAACCCAAAGTAGTATGTATAAAAGATGATAAACTTCTAATTCATTTAGTGATTTTGTTATGACGTAGCATCAGCATATGCAATATTTGTTCTGATTTACCTCATTTTCGACTGGTACCTTCAGCTTTATGGACTCTATCTTATTAAATCCCTTCAAAAGCTTACGTCTAAACTGTTCGAAATAACAATATAATGTAACAATAATAGGAAGACACATATATTTTTATTATATTCTACTATAAAGAAAAATGCGGAAACACAAATTGTATATCCAGTATATATGCTATCTATGCTTCGGATTTTGTCATATTCAACCATATAACGATGGAGGGTAAATTAAAAGGTTTGTACATTGTCATAAATATAGCTACCTACATGTAAGAAAAACTAGTATTGCAAGGATTGTAGTGATAATTTAGTAATTTCAAAACTGCTTAATATACATATCAAATACGAAATATCTAGAGGTATGTAACTATAGAAATTACTATGATGCACAGAAAATACTGTAATGCCAACATAATCCAGATGTATTAAAATTACCTTATTAGACTCTCAATTTGTGGTGTAAATGTAAAGATGTTCGACTCCGTTATAACCAGCGTTAATATTCTTAATAGGTAAAATAGGTAATAAATTAAATAACTTTATGGAATACAAAAAGAAAGAAGAAGAAGAAGAAGACAAATAAATACCTCTTTCAGAGTTTTCACATCGTCAGAATGTAACATATCAGTGATGTCGTAGTTATTATAAGCTGTCCTGAATACGACTTCCTTATCTGGCTTCTAGATAAATTCAAAGTTTTTTATTAGTGTTGTACGGCACAATTCATATAAAAGCCGACGTAGCTCAGTGGGTGAGGTAATCGGCTCGTTTTCAGGAGGTCCCGTTCAGAGGTACATCAGTGTCTTGTCTTTCGGATGAGACAATAAAAACTGAGGAATCGTGTCACGGACGGCGTGTCACGTTAAAGATCCCTCACTGCTTCGGATGGGTCAGTTGCAAATGTTTAAATCTCTACGCACTGCATCAGAGAGATGCTTTCATCATGTTTTCGTGGTAAATGAGAAAGAAAAAAAAAATAGAAACCGTTTATTTATCCAACATATTGAATAAGTTAACATTAAGTTATTTACACATTTTATCCATTATTTATACTAATGACATTTTATGATTGAGTTTGTATATAGAAAATTATGGTTTTTCATTATTTTAAAATACGAGAGTAATTAGTGTTTAGTCACTCTGACACAACGATTTCTCACGATAAAAAGTGATGAATCTTTGAAAATGAGAGATGAAACAAGGTATCACGTAGAAGTGACTGTTTGAAATTTGACTTTAAGGCATACAGACAACACGTAAAAGTATAAGTTTTAGTTTATCACCTCTCCAGAAAAACCTGGAATGTTGTTGGTTGATTTTGATCTTTTGAATGCAGGTTTCAGTTCCGGGTGATACATCACATACCCATGGCGTGTTGTAAGGAACACAAAACTATTTGGACCAAGTTTATCTTTAGGTACAACGTTCATAAGATGTTTTATTGATACATCGCTTCCCATAACGCCCAAAATATGTCCCTTGGTAAACTGAAATTATATTTATTATTACTTAGTAAAAAGATATTTTGGCTGGATCCAATACACTTTTCTAGTCTTATCATCATTTATACCAAATAGTTGTAAATCGTATCAATGATTCGAACCATGAATTACATGTACAAAAAAAAAGAAATATAATGTTATTTTTTTTTTTTTCTTGTTCTTCAAATAATCTTTCCTGATCTGTGAAACAATAACGAAACTTTTAATCTTTTTTCAATACAGAAGAAAAAAGAGGAATTACTGGCTCAGTTATGTGGCAGAAGTCACCATAGAGCTATACAATATAGGTATATAGAGCTATTTAATACAGGTATTAAAATACTTACAGTTTCATTTCTAATATCGTATACTGGTTTTGCAATGGACGTGATAAACTGCACACCCTACAAATGTCATATATATATATATATATATATATATATATATATATATATATATATATATACATATATATTGATATTATTTGAAAAAGCATGTTACATTTATCTAAATACACATGTACTTTGCAGAAAAAATGTAATGTATCTAATTGACATCTTGAATTACAAAACACACACACTCTTAATTCAGACAGTACTTTTGAGTGTACATGAATTACAGAACTAAATAATGTTCATAAACGTCTTTTAGTCCAACTACACTGAACAGCGTTTTGAGGTTCAATATATTTTGTATGTTTATACTTTACCCGCTGAAGGTCATTAGCCACTTCTGTAGTATAATCAGCATACATTGGGGTCCATATATGGTGCTTTGATCGCGAAATTACCATTGGGCGGCTGAGCACTCTCATATAATGCTAGAAATGATAAGAAAACGCTAAATAGAGACGAAAACTAGAATGGGTGTTCAAGTGAACACATGTATCGTCTGTGGGAATTTTTGTATTACAGCAAGGCTGTCCAAAACAGCTATTCTTAACAACGAGGTCACGGTAAAAGTCACAAGGTCATTGACCTTGGTTTCATTTGAAATGGCTTCATTTTTCAATTGCCATCACAAGCATAGACTTATGAACAAAATGCTTGAACATAAATACCTTCACAGTAACTAAAGCATCAGTATGGACTATAAGATAAAAATGTAATCTTTTAACGTGAAAAAGTGTGACTATTGGACAATATTAAAAGTAGGTCAATCTTTGAGGGTGACGTCACAGGTCAAAGTGACAAATCATTGTCATAGGGAATATGCATATGGAATATCAAAGTCCTTTCACTTGTCATTAAAAAATTATGGCCAAGATTTTTGTTTAAGTAGGCCAACTTCCAAGGTCAAGGTCACAAGGAAAATTGTGTCGACAGACAGATAGGTCTTAAAAAGAGTTTTTCGGATCAATAAGTGTAGGTTTTAATTGCGCTGGACTCTAAGTCGGAAATTATGAGACAAGCTGTACCATTAAAATAAATAATGTGAATCTTAAAAGAAAAAACAATAAAGTTATCATTTCCACACGGTCAACCACATTCAATTTCACCCAGTTTAATATGTTATACATAGTTATATAGAAATACGACCCCCCGACCCCCCCCCCCTCCCACACACACACACACACTAAGGAAATAAAGCACCCATCCGGCGTAGCATAGCAGTTCTTACCCCTAAACAGTCCTCCCCACGGAAGAGTGGGTATACTAATACCCACCCCAAGGCTGGCAATATAGTAGGTTTTACTCCAAAGTAAAGTAATGGATTAATTAAGAGTATGTAAACATTTTGTCTCCCTAGTGACTGAAATTCTGAAAGTTTAGATGTAGCGTGCCTAGATTACACAGGCTCTTTTTACATCAAACATCAATATATCGTATGCACCAATGGACGCATTGATTAATTTTCCGCGAAATCCTGATCTTGTCGCAAGTATCTTTTCGCAATTAATATACTCTGTCTCAAACCTAGAGATCAATAAACATATTCTCACTTTTATGCTTTCTTCAAGTTTGCAAACCTATGATAATGTGTGCATACACTAATATTAGAATATATGCTATCGAGGCAAATGCGTTTTAAACAAACGGTATTAAAAACAGTATTAAAAACTGAGATTAACCAACGATAATGGGATATTTTCTTTTGATTACATTAATGAGTAATAATATGGCATCGCATGGGGTATGGCTAGTCAGCAGGGAATACATATTCCTCAATGGCACCTTATCCGCCCCCTGGATCATCCAATATCCAATATCTCTATTTTGTCTAATAAAATGAATGTTCCTCATTGAATACAGCTAGGTTTCTTGGCACTTTATATTCACTTTGATTGACAGTTCTAAGTCGATGACACAACTTCGGTACATTTGCATAATCCAAACGTACTTTAACAACTTTAGGTAATACGTTTTCATGTATTTGCTCTGCCAGCTATGGTAGAGGTTATTTTGGTACAGCTGAGTCAGATCTTTATACTGGCCTCGCCAACTTCATACTACCATTGTATGTGATTGTGATGTCCACTTAAAATCAGATTGTTCTCAAACTTATGTCGATGTCGCCTTACATATTTTTAATAGCAACATATTATTCTATAAAATTTTCGTGTGGAATAAAATTTTTATGACCTCTCTTGTTGAGAAACCTGTTGATCCTTGTTCTCTATATGGAGGATTATTTCTAAATTTTTCTAATGTGTTCTTTGATTGTGCTGCTATTGCGGTGAGTTAAAAGGTGGGTGCCCGTAAACCGGTTAGCCACTCCAATTGAATATCGTTTTATCGTTTATATTTTGTTATTTTCCATTTGTTTTTCATTTTCACTGATTTTGTATGTCCTATGGTTTCATGATTTTTGGACTTGTGGTTTGGATTTATCCATCATCTTTACATTATCGATATCATAACCGCAGCACAATCGAATATTTTTAAAATTTGTGTTTCAGTGTATATTCTATTATTATCATGTTTTGTGTGCATGTCCTGGGTAATTTTTGACATACAGCTTTGTCAGATGTCTTCAGTTTTCTCTTTCAAAGATATTCAGTATACATTTTATTCAGGAAACATATTCAACGGTGTTTTCTATGGATGTATATTATTCACATTTTGCGTGACGTTCTTGTATTATTTAATTTTCGATTTAATGCAGTAATTTTGATAATTTTGGTAATTCTTTCTATCATAGGTATTAGTAAAAATTCAAGGCACAAAGATGTTTTCGGTAAGAACAATTGCAAATCCCAAATGGGATGAAGCTAGGAGTCTGGAAGAAGTGGACTCCTCCTGCTAGAATGCTACACTTATCGCAAATGTTCCGTAGAAACCTCTCCTGTTCAGTGGTAATGAGTCAGATTTGAATAGTATGACCTTCCTATAAATTTAAAGATTAATTCAAAGAAAAGCGCAGAAAGATTTGTGATTAGATCTACATACAAAATTTCGCAAGTCAAAACAGTGTAATAGTCGAAATAATGATGTAATCGTGGCGCTTAATTAAATACATGAGAGAAAACTGTTATTTGGAATGGAAACTGGAGTCCCACGATATTTGGTTTCATGAATACACACACAAAAATGTGCTTAAAATTATTCTATCTATTCTGTCTATGTTCAAAACCTATAAAGCACGAACATTGTATTACTTTACAATTATATAGATTGACAAAACTGATTAAGATGTATTTTGTGTTTACCTGTATGCTTTCCTGAACATCAGCTATGGTAGAAATGTGAACATAGTAACCTACAATGAAAACACCAAAATATATATGAATATAAGAAGACTTGTAAATGCTCTGTTGGAAGCAGTATTCAATTTTTGTTGTTGTTGTTATATTTTGTGTGCAGGTCCTTGGTGATTAGTGTCATACAGCTTTGTCAGATGTCTTCTGTTTTCTCTCTTATTTAAGGAACAACAATTAATTTACTATGAATTGATTTCCCAATGATGTATGGGAAATTTTCAAATGATATAAATCGAACCTGTGGTAGGATCTCAAGTTACTCTGCTTTAGATTCAAGTATGATAAGAGATTTGTTGAAATCTTGGGTCAAAATGGACAAGCGGTCTTAACAATAGTGTATGTTTGTATTTTAGTTTTTCGTCTCTGTGAGTTTTGAGTTCAATTTCCCATGAATTTGTTAAAGGCTGGCTTTTTCTCTTGATATTCCGGGTTTTTTTTCCAATACCGAGAACGATAGAAATAACTTTTAGCCTAAAGTAGCAAGACTCCTATACTGGAAATTTAAAGTTTGAGTGAAAACTAGGTTCCAATCGCTGTCGGGAAAAGAATTTTCATCTATTGAAAATTTTTAGTTTTCTGCTGTACTCCGCTTTCCTCTGCCATTGAACACTAGCAACCACAACATAGATAGCATTATCCTGGTGTAGTGTGTAACACTGAATAAGCAAACAACTACGCAACGCCGGAATGGTGTCGTTTCGCGGAAGAAACAATAGAGAAAGCAAAAGATATCTGACTAGGCGGTATGACACAAATTACCAAGGACGTGCACATAAAACACCATAATAGACAAATAAACATAGAAAACGACATTAAAACGTGTTTGATTGTACTGCAGTTACGATTCCGACTCCGGACGGTCAATTTAAGTAACGAGCTTCACACAATTGGTATGGTTAATTGGTTTACATGCGCCCAACTTTCAATAATAATAAGTACTGGAAGGGTTAACTATAACTCATGAAAAAAAGAGAAAACAGAAGACATCTGACAAAGCTGTATGAAAAAAATCACCAAGGACATACACACAATAAATGATAATAGTAGAATATATACGGAAAACGAAGTGCCCGGGAGGAGTACGCGTTCTCTGGTTGTATGCATCACCCATCGCAAAAGTCTTGCAACAACTTTTCAAGTCGAAGAAATAAAAACATAAATATACACATATGACCACATAACGGAGACAAGAGCACGACGTCAAATTATACTATTCACAGTATGAAATGTTGTTTAACTGAAATTTCGGCGTCGGAAATGCACGTGAACAAATGAGTCTGTATATTATATCAAATCAAGTATAGTCAAAAAGGTTAGTTTGTATGGTCAGATCCCAAAATATCGCTTAACATTCTTGAAAGAGGAATCTGAAATTGCACCAGATTCCTATATCGACCATAGAACTTCCTCAGTGACAACTTCAAACGTTCCTCATTAAATATCTGTGAGTTGTTTCTAGGTAAGATGCCTCGCTATCAGGACGAAATTTTCGTATTTAAGGCATGTCCTGGCATAGCCTATAAGTTGTAAAGATGCCTTGTGCGACAGAGGAAGGTAAGTTGCGATTCAGAAAAGGGAAGTTGGTAACAATAAAATTGAAATCGTCACGTCTGTCATAGAGAGGGGTTACTAATATATCATCATCACTAATCGACAGGAGTATATCGCGGTATGAAGCAGAAGATGTGCTCTCAGCTGTATCTTTCATTTCGAGTTCCTTTGGATAGATGATGTTGAGGTTATCGTTAGATACAGGGTTATCTTTATGAGGTTATCTTTAGATAAATCGACAAAACGTCATAGATGTGCCTGTGTTAAAAGTTGAACCGAGATAGTAAAAGTCACCCTTATATAGATATTTAGTTTATGATTCGATTTGACAATATTCAACAGTGTTTATATGAAAATGAAATTAAACATACCCTTATTGGCGCACGCCATCCAATTTGTGTATTTATTGTCTGGTACTTCAGCTCCTATTAAGAAGCTGAACACTCGCACCTTAAACGAAATTGACATCACTATCATATATAGTCAATATCTGTTTTCAGTGTATTCATTATATCAAAACCAAATGTCTGTTATTTTGTTAAAGAAGTAGTCGTCACTTTATATGGAATTAAACATAAATACATGGTATATAAGACAAACTGACCTTGAATATGGATCTGATAATATGTCCGAGTCATCCCCTGATTACAATACTAATCAAGTGTCTGGGATTCTCGTATTGGATTTTTAAATTTTTCAGAAGTATTTTGAAATTGTACTCATGTTGGCGTATTCGTTCGTAATTCGATAAAATGGAGTTAATTACACTACCGTTTTGTTGTTATTCCAGTTTCTTTCTTTAAAAAGAGACACGTAATTTTCTTGCGCTCCATCTGTTATAAGCATAATAGCTTTGTTGCAAAGTTTGCTCTTACGTCTTTTCGCGTCCTAATTTAAAAGTGGTAATGAAGTAAATGAAGTATGCATTGTGAAATAAGATGTGGTCATGAAACAGTCAAATGGTACTATATGAATTCATCTATACTCTGCATATAAAACGAAATGGTTTTTCTTTTTCATAAATTGAAAAAAAATATTCATTTTGCACCAATTCAAATTTAAATCATTAAGATAACGAAATTTAATACTATGCATTATTTACATATGCAATTTAATCTCAGTATCAATTTTGCTTCAAGAGATAACACGTACATTTACGATGCATGATTTTAAGTTGTAAATTTCAAGTATTTCAAATAGAAATTGCTATAAAGACATTAGTTTTATGGATATAGCTTGATACTTACGTTATCAAATAAGTCAAATGCTTCATTTAGTGCTTTTGTCAAATTGGCAATATTTTTTATTTTCATGTTCTTGATATAAGTTGACATCAGTTTCTTGTTTTCGGCATTCGAAGGCCACAATGTTCCATTAAAACATTCATCAACATAGGAAGGTTTGTCTGAGTACTGAAGACAAAATAAATGATTAAGTAGATATAGGAATATATAAATAAAAATAATATTGATATACTATACATCTTGTAAAGTGTTAAGGACTGAAAACACATCACCCTTCTTTGTCGAGTTGCATATTATTGCATCTGCCGAAATCATTTAGTTATTTGGATATTACCAATGCAAGATTGAAGTGTAGCCTTTTAATGTACAAGTTTACACAAAACAAGTTCGAATCTTAACGAGTTCAATTTGTACATTATAGACACCTGGCTATAAAACACATAGACCTATATTGTGTTATCGGACCATATGCGCATACTGACCCTCTGACGTATGGATTCAAATCAGAATCTTCCCAAAATTCCCATAACTCGCCACACCACGCATTTTTGTTACTTACTGTACCGAGCATTCTTTTAAATGACCTTTACCTACTATCAATGCCAACACATAATTACATCTACTTACTTGCCACTCCAAATATTCCTAACGACGAAAATTACCCACTTACCACACCGAACATTCGTTCTGGCTTTCACTACACACACACAAAAAAATCTTGAACTTGAATTAAAGTTCATGGGAAAAGCAAGAAATGGAAAAATGAATTAGAAATTGCATTAGATGTATGAGCTCCTTGGGTTAGTTTTGGCTTCGTTATCAATAATATAAACTCAAGATCATAAAAAGACAGTAAGTCTTTTATTAAGCCCCTCTACAGCATTATACTTGAGCGTTGCAGAAACCATTTTCAAAGGAGAAATGGTCCTGAACCCCGTCACTCTGACTGTTAGTCAGGATTTCTACAGATCAAGGGTATGAGCTCGTTTTCAGATTGGCAGAACCCAGTTTACTGATGTTGATGTCAATTTGTGTATATTTGATATCTTGGTCTTACTCTACATTAATATACGTGTTTATTTTTTAAATTTCCTCTCCACCTGAGAAACGTGTTGATCCTTGCTCTCTTTACGAAAGATTATTGATAGATTTTTAAATGTGTGTTCCTTGAATATATTGCTCTTGATGTGGGTGGGAAAATGAAATCGCAAACCAGTTAACTACAGTAATTGATGACTATTGTCAAAGCAAATGACCGTCTTAAGTCAGTAAAACAATTGCACTTTAATCGAACATTAATCGACACTCTTATGCAATTATTAAATCATTTACATTGCATTTTTGTGCTGACTAATATGCTTACGGCTGAGTCAGATGGTTTTATCTTTTCTTTTCAATGTCCTAATTCCTTTTTAAAGGTAATCAAATTGCACTGCATCAATGCAATCAGATAAAGTTAAGATGAGAAATATTTTTAATTATGACTTAGGAAATTAATCTTATCTTTCATCGTTTCATGCAACAGAAAATCTGGACGGGAAATGCAATATTGTGCGTGGATGCATTTGTTTTCGTTCAGATTTTCCTTTGGTAAGTGAATCGAACGCAAAGAAAAATTCATTTCTTACTATATAGTTTGGTATCTGTAATAAAAATACCATACACATCAAGTCTAACAAACTTTGATTTTAATGCGAGATCTGCGTAGTAATACATTTTTGAACATTTTTGAAATTGCTGTCGCCATGATTTGTTCTGTAACGACTATTTTATTGATTACTGAAAGGAAAATACGAAATGTTTTTAGTTTTTTACTGATGATGAAATCATATTGTTATTGGAATTGCAACTGAGAGTGTTATGTTATTATTGATGTTATTATTTATCTTAAAGTGTTGCCCAGGCACCGTCCATGCATATGTACTCTAGATTTTGTTGATCGAGGACTGAACAAAATTGCCCCAGCAATCTTAAAATCGGATTATAAACACATGCATGCATCAACCTCCACACCGAATGGATAATCACAGTTGCTTTGACCGCAGTTCTTTACAGACAGTCACATATTTTCTATAAACATGAAATCATGCTTTTTTAACTGTATACAATACCATTACAAATGTAGAATTGATATGTGAAATTGTGAATTAAATGAAAGCCCAACAAAACGAGGAAATAGTTGTTTAGATTGAGTGTTTTCTTCAAAGAAAAATATATTCAGCTGTATCTTGAAGAAAAGACATTGTACATAATAAAAGAAGATTAGGAATTGTTATACTTCCTGGTAACTTCTTCAATACTTTACGTAGAGATATGTCGGATACGTAAGGAATATTTTCCTCGACATTTCTTTGCCTTTTATTGCATTTAAGTATTGCGTGCTATGCTTAACAGCAATTTTCTGATTTATAGACTGAGACAATTCGATCAAGTTTTATAATATCGAACGTTACTGAAATACGATTTCAATCAATTTCTATGTTTGTTTTGTTCAGACCGCGTCTTGTTTTATCAATAACTGCTGGTTTAAACTCTGAGATTGGTTCACACATAAACTCATCGACATATATACATGTAAATATACATGTACACTTGACCAAGATTATCGCCATATTATTAACTGGATTTTATGTATTACATGTCTTATATCATAACTGATAATAATGTTGAAATGTAGAGGGACATATTTTTCTTATCTAGAAATTAACAACATTAGGCTAATGAAAAGGGTACATTACTGCTTATATCACGAAAAAACAGTATAGAAGTAAATATAAAGTATTAATTTTTAATGTAATAAGTCATTATTAGATCTAAAGATGATGGATTAATCCAAAACATAAGTTCGAAATTCATTAATCCAAAGGACATACCAAATCAGTGAAAATGAATACCAAATAAAAAACAACGAAAAATGTCTACCTGAAGAGCATATGTGAACCCCCTTCATGGAGTGAGATCAGGTGCCGGGGGAGAGTGAGCATCTCCTGCTTGCTAGCAACACCCGTCACATATACCCAGTAAAAAGAGTCAGATCGTGTAAATTCCATTTATATTTATATATGAAGAAGTCAAAGTAGGTAACCTTCTAGTCTAGAGAGTGTCAAATCTGTGTAAAATGATCGGAGTCAGTCTCAGTCCAGAATATCATTTAAAAGGCTGGGTAATGAGATATCATATTGTGTAATAAGAGTCTCGTGACGATCATAGAACTTCTTCAGTTACGTTGTTAGTTCAGCTCATATATAACCCTGTTGAGTAGCTTAACTGAAAGTCGCCTAACCCTCAGAACAAAGTCATTGTAATTTGAACATGCTCTGGCATAACGTATTAACTGAGATATAAATACGTTGTATGCGGGCGATGATGGAAGTATCTGATAGCGAAATTGAAATCGTCACGTTTGTCATAGTGTGAGGTGTTCAATTGACAATCAATGTCCAAAGACAGCATAATATCTAAATACGAAGTAGAATTTTTACTTTCTGTGGATTCTTTTACTTCCAGTTCACTTGGATAGATGCTAAGGTAATCAGATATTAGAAATCGTATCTATTGATTTGCCGGAAAAAAGAAAGATATGAAACTGTATTATTGTATTGTATTTTAATTGTCGTTAACAATTCAAAATTCGTTGGATATAAAAACGTAAATCTGTTTCATATTACAGCAAGATGAGCAGTGATTATCGAACTTAGAGAAAATAAAAACGCATAAAGACTGAGCCGTATGACAAAAGTCATCACAGAAAAAAAACATGGCAATACGTCACAAAAGACTCCACTGTTGAGCCACCGACTTAGGACGGTCAATTCAAACAACTTTTGGATTAGTTTAGGGGGAAATATCATTTAAATTTTACTTCATATTCATTTGTAATACAATGTTCACTTTCTTTTCTTTCATTCTATGTGTGCATGTGTGTGTGTTTGAGTTTGTTGTGCGTGTGTGTGTGTGTGTGTGTGTGTGTGTGTGTGTGTGTGTGTGTGTGTGTGTGTGTGTGTGTGTGTGTGTGTGTGTGTGTGTCTGTGTGTGTGTGTGTGAGGGGAGTTTTCGGTAACTCAGACCATGTTAATGATAGTTTTAGATATGGACCGCTGTAATAGTACATATAACAGACATGTAAGTGACATGCTAGTTTTCCATTATTGATAACAATGAGACATGTGGTCTTCATTATTTTATTACGAGCAAACGCTGTCTTTCGGTATGCTTATCTTGTGGTCGAGAAGTTTTTGATTGGTTGTTTGTCTTTCGGATTAGGCACGAAAACCGAGGTCGACTGTCTCGATCGACGTTGAAGCGAATGGGTTCATTGTATAGGTCTAGGTGCCTGTGCATGCATCAGGTACATGTCAATGCCATATTAGGATTAAAGCATTGAAACAAAAAACAAAGAAAGAAAATATGTCGATAACAATGCTTTTGTCGCAATCTTGGTAATAAATCTGATCTGATAAATTCAATCTTATTTTTAAATCGTTCTTAACATGACAAAAACTCTATCTCACCAAATAACGATTTGGTCCATTTGGACCGCAATTTCAAAGCAGCTTTTCGAAAGTTCTCGGTTGTCCAGTCTCTGGGCAAATTGCCGAAATAGTTAATGCAAACGTGATATGGAGGAGGTCTGCCCTGTGCGGTTGCGTTCGCTGCGAGCAACGACAAAGTTTTGCGTGTACCATCATAGTATAATAGAGATAATACATTAAAAATGCTCGGCCCATTACTGCCCTCATGCGAGTGGTGGATTTCATATTAACACAATTATTTTCTGTGTAAATCATGGAATGGGATAAATTATGTCTTGTTTGTTAGCACGGATCTTGGCGTAAGGGTGTCGTTTGTAGGGGTTCACATATGCTCTTCAGGTAGACATATTGTGTTATTTAGTTTCCTCTGGTTTCATGATTTGCGGATGTATGGTTTGGATTTATCCATCATCTTTACAGTGTATGAAAGGAAACCGGAGTACTCTGAGAAAACCCACGAAGCCATGTTGGTGACAGCCTCACCATCTCACGTACCACACCGGAATCGAACCCGGCTCGCATTGGTGGGATGCGAGCGCGCTACCCTAATATATTTACTTACATTATTGATACTGTCATATATGAATTATCAGAGTGTTTTGAAGATATTAATTCAACATGCCAAATGCATATTTATTGTACATTGCATAACCCATGACGAGAAGTCAACATAATCACAAATAAATCTTCCTAATTTGTATTTTAACGGTCAACGCATGAATATAGCCTTAGTAATCTTTTTATCAGATAATAATATTTGATACCAGTATGTAATGGTCCAATCTATTGCAAATATCTCTTATGTTTGATTTGAATTGAATGCCCCTATTCCAAATGTGTGTACCATTAATTTAGATATAGTGTCCGCCATTTTGTATGAAATATAAAGAATACAAAACAGATCACAATGAACGATATTAGTAAGCTTTCATGAGTCGTATGGTGATTCCACTTCCAATTCAATAATGGAACCCTCCAAGATATTTGCTCCAATTCATACCATGGCGTCGAAGCATTGTACTTCCCATGTCAAAAACAGATATGTTTCGTCGTCATTTCCAGATACGATTGCTTTTACTTCATGATATAGGAAACCGATTTAATTACTCTCTTTTATCATTTGAATAATGCCATGCTGATATGAGATCCTGATTTGATGATTTTGTATAGCAAACTTCTATTTCACTCGAATCTATGACTTTAAAAGAATGAGTGAAGCTGGGATACTGCTCAAATTGAATAACCCCATGATATCACGGCGAATGTGACCGGTCATCAGGAATGATTTCTCAAAACTAGTACCTGCTATTACTTCCAGTTTTCCTGGGTACCGTGCCAATTTAGTCAATGCATATATATATTTGATGTTTACTCCGTACCTTTGCAATTTACTAGTGAATAGTAATCATATATTTTCAAAAAAAGAAAACTGAAATCATCTAAAGAAGGGTGTATGATAAATCTCACCAACGACATACATACAAAAGAAAAAAGAGGAGTTAATGGCTCAGTCATGTGGCAGAAGTCACCATGGAGCTATACAATACATGAATATAATAGATATAGATAAATAATATACTAGCACATATAACACATTACAAAAATATTTGATTGTAGTGCAATTACGATACCGACTTAGGACGGTCATTTAATTTGACAAAAGCCAAACAAATGGTGTGGTTAACCGGTTTACGGGCCCACCTTACCACTCACCGTAACAGCAGAACAATCAAAGGACGTACATTTAAAAATCTATAAATAATCCTCCATGTAAATAACAAGGATCAACAGGTATCGCATATTGAGAGGTCATAAAAATATAAACACGTAAGGTATTGTAAAACACATAATGATAATGACAGTACAGAAGACGTATTAGAAACTGTCAGATGGCTTGTAATTTTCCGTAATTCCGCCTTTAATAGAGGAAAAACAGTGTTGTGTCATTGATGCATTTTGTTCGATGCGTTGAAGATTATAAGATGTGTGGATATTATCCGTGTCATTTACTGTATACTGACTTTGTTTTTGTAGTTTTGAATTTGACAAAGGATATTTTAATTACTAATGCATCATTCAAGTATCATTCTCTCTTACCCTTTCTATTTCTCTCAGACACACACACACACAACACAACATACAGACACACACATACACACATACACACACAATAACAAAATGATTATTTTTGGACGTTTCAATATAAAAGGAGCGTCATAATGAAACAAATCGCTGTTTATAAAACGGTACAAAGAACAAGGACTTTTTTTTGTAATTTTCATTTCTACATATCACGTGCAACACATCTCCATATCTTTATTAATCGAACGAATAATGTTTAATGTTAAAGGCATATGCCTGATGAGTGTCTAGTTACGCTGGATTTACATGGTTTCATATGACAATCGTGTGATAAGGTGCCACGAAGTACAAAATGGAAAACATTTTTGTTGATTTTCAAATTTGACGTTCAGAATGTGTCACATATTATGTGTCACATATTCCGTATTCCGAAGGAACATTTGAGCCGGCACTAGAAGGAAGGGCGACTAAGAAAAATGTATCCTAATAATGAATATAGAAAATGAAAATGTTATTAATTAATAACAACAGTTTACACTTCAATTATAATATTATTTGGTTTTTCATACAGTTTCGGCCTTACACAACGCTAAGCAGGTATAAATGAACAAGATGATTTGCAAACGATACAGTACAAAATACTGGTATAGAAATATAAAAGCTTTACATAACCTTTATAATTTCGAACAGGGTATACACAAGTATTTTGATCAGCCATATTTCAAAATAAATTCTACAGTGAAATTTGGACTAGGAAATATACTTTCATCAATGTTGGACCTAAGTATTATAACTTGTTATATTACCTGATTCATATTTAATTTCGTGGTCATTATCATTAATGCCAGACATCGATATTGTTGTTACATTTTTTAAGGGTGGGGTCGTGTTTTTGTTTGCATAGTTATTTTTTATTTATTTATGTATTTGTATTTATCTATTATTTTTAATTATTATTTTCTTTTGTTTTTGGGGGGAATTTTTTTTTTTTTTTTTGGCGGTTTTTATTTTGTCTGTTTGGTTGGGGGTTTTTTTTTTGGGGGGGGGGGGGGTTGTTGTGTGTGTGTGGTTTTTTTTTTTGGGGGGGGGGGTTGTTTGGTGTTTTTTTTTTTCTGGGTTTTTTTTTTTGTTTTTTTGTATTCTTTTTACCTGAATGATATTAAAGTGGTCATCATCACTCAGTGTGTCCAGTATTTTTTCCACTGTTTTAAGCGCTATCACCATTCGGAGCCCCTTCATACTACCACTAGTGTCGATAAGAATAATTATATTCTTAGGAGATGTAGAACCTTGCGTATACCTGGAAAGAAAAACATACTGTTAACAACAATATGTATTCATTTGCATTGTCACTCTTTCTAATGTTTACATTTTGTATAATGTATTTGTCAGTATGTTTGTTTTCTGGAATACTATTATGGTACTACGATTACAAGTAACGATTACATTGAAGGAAATGGTTTTATGCAACATGTATTATTTGCATTCTAAATCCGTTATGGAAGAAAAGGGTGTTCCTCAGCACTTCATATATGTATTTCCCGGAAATTGGTTGTTTTTTTTAATTAATTACTTTACTAGCGCACTGCTGTACACTACATAACTACATGCGGGATTATAGCACTACACTCAAACGTATCAGAAATACTTCGCTTGTTACTATATATCCATTGATTATATTTGTTCAAAAATTGTTGATATTGCTTTCTAGGTAGACGTGTTTTGCAGTTTGAGTTTGTTGTTCAGTTCTGCTGTTTGAGTGACGTTTGTTACTTCAAATGACCGTCCTAAGTCGGTACCGTAACCCTAGCACAATCGAATATTCGTATATTTTTGTAATGTCTTTTTTCCTTGCATATTCTAGTATTATCATGTTTTGTTTGCAGGTCCTTTGTGATTGTGCAATATACACAGCTTTGTCAGATGTCTTCTGTTTTCTCTTGATTAAAGTTTATTAGCCAATGAATATCTGTATATTCCTACCAGTTGCGAACTCTGCAATCATATAAGTCTATATTTCCATTTTTGTTGTCTCGAGGCCATTTCATCCCTGAAAAATAAGTTACAAAAGCTTCTAACGTTTCTGCGGTTGTTTACAGGTCTAAAGACATAATATGAACTCTTTATTTCATCACACTGAATAGAGCTTATGTATTCCATATATCATAGGTAGAAATATTTCGAACGATTCTATTACTCATTTCAATTCACTAAAGGTATTGCACAACAGAACAATTATATTTCGGTTACAGGATTGATTTCACAAGTCAACGCTAAGCTATTCCAGAACCCATATATGTTTACGTTAATGTATATGAATCATACTGCTTCTGTCACTAACTTCGGGTATGTAATCCATTATACATCTGTACTACTGATAGAAGGAGTAAACAACACCTATGAATTTTAAAATATAGACCACACAAAACAAGTGCAACACTGCATAGACACATTTAATTTTGAAAACCAATGTCCAGAGTCAGAACGGTAGAATATTTAGGCAGGTTATAACAATAACAAAGTCAAAACCTCCGTCGAAAACTTATGTTCAGGTGATTTACTTTCTGAGAAAACTTATTCATTGATATTGTATCACAGAAAAAAAGAAAACATATTTTTTGTCCCTTAAACTAGCAGTTCATGTTCTGCAAGTTTGATTAAATGATAAATGAATATAATTTATTTTAATATAAGACTACAACTCAATAGTTTATATAAGTGAAAAACGAAGAAGTACCCAAGGGTAAACCATATCTCATAGTCCATTGAATAAAAGGACAATATCGTGAATAGTGTCATATTCAGACAAATGCGAGACCAGGTGCCCGGGAGAAGCAAGCGTCCCCTGGTTGCATACACTATCCGTCGCAAAAGCCCTGCAACAACCTTCCAAGTCGAGGAGGTAAATACGTAAATATACACGCACGAAAACACGCAGGAGACACGAACACGAAGTCAAGTTTTCCATTCATAGCATAAAATAATTCAAATGTTTTAAAAAATACTGTGTTCGATATTAAACGAGTACATAAAATATCATCCCTACATAAATAGTACATAAATATCCTATAATCATCGGGTCTATTTTATGAATTTTATTCATGTTCTGTTTTCTCTTGTAATGGCAAAATAAGTGTTAGTAACTGGTCGCTCGGGGATAATCAGCAGGAAAAAATTATTCTGAGATACATCATCTATATACTACTATGTGAAATGGTATTGATTTTAAGAAATATAATATATCTGAATCCACAGATGTAGTATTCAAAATACGTATTAATATTCAAACGAGAAGTTCTACATCATATTTAATTTCGATATATAGATATGTATAATGTCATGACATTATTCGAAGACAGATTGAATTTCATTAAATCCGGAAAAAACAACATATTAGTGATGATATATATAATAATAACAATAGATTTGTCGTTTTAATACATAGTTCATGTAAGACAATATCGAAGACGTAGGTGAAACTGAAATATCTATTGTTTTGCGAGAGACTGAGGTAAGAATATATATAAGATTAATTTTAACACACATATTAAGTTCTATTGCTTCCAGCGTTATTTCAATGTAAAGATGATGGTTAAATCCAAACCACAAGTCCAAAAATCATGAAACCAGAGGACATACAAAATCAGTGAAAATGAAAAACAAATGGAAAATAACAAAATATATCTACTTGAAGAGCATATGTGAACCCCTGTGATGTAGTGAGATCAGGTGCCCGGAGAGAGTGAGCATCTCCTGCTTGCTAGCAACACCCGTCATATATACCCAGTAGAAAGAGTCAAATCGTGTAAATTCCATATGTATTTACATGTATATATGGAGAAGTCGAAGTAGGTAACCTTCTAGTATAGAAGGTGTCAAATCTGTGTAAAATGATCGGAATCGGTCTCAGTTCAGAATATAATTTAAAAGTCTGGATAACGAGATATCATATGGAGTAATAAGAGTCTCGTAACGACCGTAGAACTTCCCTAGTGACGTTGCTAGTCTAGCACATATATAACCCTGGTTGAGCAGCTTAACTAAAAGTCGCCTAACCCTCAGAACAAAGTCATTGTAATTTGAACATGTTCTGGAATAACGTATTAACTGAGATATGAATACGCCGTATGCGGGCGATGATGGAATGTTGCTACTTATGAAAGGAAAGTTTGTGATAGCGAAATTGAAATCGTCACGTTTGTCATAGAGTGAGGTGTTCAATTGACCATTAATGTCGAAAGACAACATAATATCTAAATACGAAGTAGAATTACTACTTTCTGTGGTTTCTTTGACCTCCAGTTCACTTGGATAGATGATGCTAAGGTAATCCGCAAATGAAGGATTATCAATTGAAAGCAAGTCATAATAACAAGAAATACCTGGGTAAATCCTAAGAAATCCATCTGAACTACAGAAATACTGCCATGTAAGGTCTTTGTACTTCCTTTTATTCTGTTTAAATTGTGCATCTAGTACCGCAGACCACTTGACACCATTTTGTATAGGTGGCGCTGTGGAATGAGCAATCATATACATTTAAATACATGAAGTCATCCTAAATATATTTCGTAACATGTATAGTAGCAAACCCTGATAATTTAATTGAAAAATTCTAAATAACATGCACGATCCTTCTGGATTTTATTTTTATGAATTTGTAATCAATATTATAAAGTAAAAGTGTTCTGCATTCTTATAAATGTCATTCGTTTGAGGCAAATGCTTCTGATATGTTAACCAGATGTGAGGATTATATGTCACAAAAAGACAATAAAATAAGATGAGTTTCCACTCATGTTCCTTTAAGTGTTATTTCGTCTCTATCATGGCGACACGTTGTCAGTTTGAAGGGATCCAGCAACAGTGTAAGCAATATGATAAATCACGATAAAAACCCCAGAGTCAACAGTAAGTGTAGATCAGTGATCGTCAACTCAGGAAACCCGAGAGATAGCATTCACTAATTCACTTCACAGCCATTACGGAGTGAAATATATTTCTGTAAATTCTAAGTTAGTAGGTAAGGATAGCAAGTCAGAGAAAATCAACAGTTTTAAATTAAATTAAGTGTTCTAAATGAGTAGCAGTGTTGAGGTTACGTAGTGTGTTGGTCAACATTTGTAAGTTTTTGTCCTTTGTTATTTTAATTTAGGTATAGATATGTCTCTTTTTAAAATCTATCTATATGCATGAAGCTAATTGTATTTTGCAATGAAGCAGGTTCCGTTTTCTGTCGATTTTCTGTATTTGATTTAACCTAATCTACTTATATCTGGTCTTAGGCCATTTAATAATACACTGGGCCTCGTGAAAAGGAGATTTCTTCAACATCAAAGTTTTCCTATTGTCCAAAACGTTATAAGAAATACCTCGAGCCTATATATGTATATAAATGTGGTGCACCATTTTATAACCTGCAACGAATCCACATTAACAATGACCATACATAGTTATGAAAAGAGCATAAGTTGTTAAAATGCATTTTTAGGCCTACAGTTTGGGAAACAGAATAAAATACAAAACAAAAAAAGACAATCAGATAGAAGCTAACCACTAAACATTTACCAAGGGGCATTGCCGATCTTCGAAAAAAGGAGTGAGACCAGGTAAATGCGAAGAGTAAGCATTTCATATTTGATATCAACACCCGTCACTTAAGTCCATTTGAATTGTAAATACACAGTATAGATGTCAAATCCGGTGTTTTCAAATGTTTGGAATGCACTCAGTCGAGAATATCATACTACATTCTGGATGATGAAATGTCATGTTGAATGATAAGAGCCTCGTATTGACCTTATAACTTACCTAACAAACAACTAAATCTCTGATAACGAAATCTTGAAGTATCAAGCAATAAACATCAGAAGGGAATAAATAGATTTTATCTAATGTTCATCATAGTAAAAATTAAAACAAAGAGAAAATGCAAAAGAAATATACCTTTATCAAATACATTTGTTGGTACATGTATCGTACTGTAGTTAGGATTCACTTGAATATCGTTGAATTTTGTGTCATATTTTAGGTTCATGAATCGGTATTTGTTCAATGTCTTGGTGTCCGATAAATCGATCTTCATTCTTACCACATCTTGGTTACTTAGAAGCTTCTTATTGTTTAAATAATCTATCTGCAAAAAACAATGCGTATTATGTAGCTACCACATCTTAACGACGAAAGCAATATATAGTATATGATAAATATATATAATATTACCAGCAAACAGTTCCTTCATCCAACCTCCTTTACCGAAACGTAATATTTACAATGTTTACAAAAAAATTCCAATTAATGTACTATTGAGGACAGCCTTAAACCCTGACAAACAATACCAAATAAACATTTTCCCACCAATTTACTATTGATGACATCCATAAACTCTGAAAAGTGATTACCAGAATGGTTCTCCAACTAATAAACCACTGGTTGCATACATTAATCCCTTAAAAATAATACCATTAAAGCATTCCCCACCAATATATCAGCAAGGACATCAATTAAATCTGAAAAATAACACAACTATTCTTCATTTTCTTGGTTTAGGGATATCCTCATTTATAAGTTGGTTGAAGAGCGTTTTGCTTTTATTATCTTTATTTGTTAATGGTACCCTTAATAGTGCAGTGATGGAAATACGTTTTGCTGTATTATTTTTCATTGTTTAATGCATGATTTATTAGTACTCTGGTGGGAAATCGTTTTACCGGTATTAGTATTTAATGACAGTGGTTTCTCTGGTAGTACGTTGGTTCGAAATACGTTTTTTTTTATTATTGTTTAAGAGGACCTCAACAACATGTTGGTGGGGAAATGTTTTGCCGTATTTTTATTGGTTAATGGGTATCCTCTTTAATATATTGATGGAAAAACCGCTACATCATTTTACATTGGTTACTGCGTGTTCTGTCATACGGCTGAGTCAGGTGCTTCTGTCTTTTCCTTTTCCTTTCAGCAGCATGTTGATCGGGTAACAGTTTGCTACTTTTCCTTGGTCAATGGGTGTCCTTAATTTACAAATCAGATGGAAACGTTTTCATTCCATTAAGTAAGAGGATTAATGGGTTTCCGCAATAATATGTTGGTGGAGGAAATGTTTGCAGGTAATATTTCTTATTGGTTGATTGATATCCTCAATAGAATAGATTGCTTGTATTTTTTTTCATCGGCCACTGTGTATACTCAACAGTACGTTGATAGAAGAACTTTCGACTGTGTTATTTCCAAATTTTAATGCATGTTTTCAATTCTTCTTTGGTGTTACAGGTTTTATTTTATATATATGCATGGGGTGTCCTCAGTACTATATCTAACCTAAGCACGTGATACTTACATCTACGTCTTCATTATACTTGTAGCGTTTGTATTCTTCTTCTGCTACTTTGACCAAATCCTATGACGACAGAAAACAAACTTGCCTTCATTATATATGTAATAAACACAAATATAACATCGCAAATAATGATCAAAGAACTAATAAAATTTGATTGAACCAAACCAAAACCCAAAGCTTTAGAAGATATAATTGTCGTTGTTTGCTTGATAATATATATGTATATATATATATATATATATATATATATATATATATATATATATATATATATATATATATATATATATATATATATATATATATATATATATATCGGATCACCTTAATGAAGGTTAATGCAAATCGCTCGAGAAAAAGGGGTCAGTATAAAAGTACAGGTAAGCGATAACGATACTAAAACAATTAAAACATTGCCAAATTCTCGAAGCAATCTGTTTCTTCTTCAGGTCCTGAAGAAGAAGCAGATTGCTTCGAAAATTTGGCGATTTTTAAATTGTTTTTAGTATCGTTATCGCTTACCTGTGCTTATATATATATATATATATATATATATATATATACCAAAACCATGTGTGTGTGTGTGTGTGTGTGTGTGTGTGTGTGTGTGTGTGTGACACTTTTTACACAGTGTTTGTTTACATTCATGTATATATACAGTGCTGTATTTAGGGGCATTCAGGGCAGGATATGCTCCTCCCGGGCTACTAGTCTCACTTCTGAATTTCATTGGTCGATGAATGCCCATTATTGTTGTTAGTGCCACAGTCATGTGACACCAGTTATTTTCGTATTTTACATTGATAATTTTAATTGATGCACAATGTTACTAAGTAATTGTGCTGTGGAGTAACTCGTGTGCTTTCACTAAGTTTCAGAGGAACAAACATTTAACGTGATAAATTTCTAAGTTCTTTTTCTCGCTGTAACAGTGTCTTATAATCGTTATACAGTATCTGCAATATGTTACACATTATATTCCATATACTTATTACATCGCGGTGTAATGTTCAGATATTGCACATTAAACACAGACCGGATCACACTAAATCGCTATATAGATGATGCCAGAACATTGCCTTCTCTCATGAGATGACTGTTTTCTAAATATTTGAGAGACCGATGCCTACTTAATCACAACAATGGACAAAGATAATGAAATCAATTTTATGTATCCCGATGAAGTCAGTTTAATGTATCGTTTCCGTTGGATGGCATATTAGTATTCATTTATTTGTCTTGTGTCAGGTTACACTATTCTCATTCATCTTTATCAGTTTTTATGCAGAATATATTAGCTACATATATATATATATATATATATATATATATATATATATATATATATATATATATATATATATATATATATATATATATATATATATATATATATATATATATATATTATATATATATATTAATATATATATATATATAATTTTTTTTTAAAAAGACCGAGATGTTAAAATAGATATATCTGTCTCCGTTTTTTTTTTTTCATTAGAAAGCGTATACGCAATGAATCTTAATTAGTATATACCGTCACAGCGTCCACTTTTTCCTTTAACAAAATTTCCATTCTCTTCACTGTCTCATTTAATATCTTTTCGGGTTCCATTTTCCGTCCAACAACGTAACGTTTGTAAAACTGAAAGTAAAAACAATAATCATATTCAATACATTTCTGGTATGGAATTCTTTGTGATAAATACTGGTACAGCGAAAACCTTGCTTTCCATGGCACTAGTTCATAATTTGATAAAATCATTAATGAATCTATCAAACAAATTCAGTGTACAATTTCTTCATTTAGACATTCGATCTTTTCTCTGAGCAAGTAAGTCAGAAGAGTTAAAATCAATGTGTATTCGTCCATTTCAGGTCTCTACGGACTTGTATTTATTTTCTCAATTAGCCTTTGATGTAGAAACAAACCATGTGTCCCGTATAGGGGCTAATTTTCCCAACTTTTAATTTCCCAGAAGTGGAAAATTTATCGATAATTCATTATCTGCACCGAAACATACTTTACCGACTTCATCTGTAATTCTCTTGTGTTTCGTTTTAACGATAGTGCGTTCTTTTGCCTACTCGCTAGATAAGGACGTTACTGGTATCGTTCTCAGGTAAATACGTGGGAAGGTTTCGATTCTTCTATTCTATTTTGTTACAGTTGTAGCATTTTTTTCCAATGAGTATCATGTCTCACTAAACAAGTACCATTTTATTCAAAAAACATCATATTGTATCGGTTATTAATTCCAGTTGTCTCTTATCCAGTTGTCTCTTATCCAGTTGTCTCATGACATTATTACATGTGATGTCATAAATTGACATTGACATGTAGAGTACTTGTACGTGGACGTAAAAGGAGTGAGCGAGAAGAGTTCGATTTAATATTTACAGCTCTTCCTAACGTGATTTACAGATTTATAGTTTTAATAAAGTTTATTCTTATTGGGGGGGGGGGGGGGGGGGGGGGGGGGGGGGTTCTTCTTCTTCTTTTTTCAGTAGGAAACTGGAAGAATTATATTACACAAAAATAATCTCAAAAGTAATGAAAGAAAAGAAAGAACGAAAACAACAAAAGAAAGTGAGAAAAAGGGAAGATCAAAAAATTAAAATCACAAATATTAGAAGGTTAGGGCATTCCTACAAATCTTATAAACAGGAAGATAAATAAATAATCATACATAAAATGACATTCTTCTTTTGAAAATGGAAGATATACGATTTGATGTAATGCTTTCCTCTAAGAGAAAAAGTTGCTTTGATGTTGCTTAAATTTTATTATTTTTTCTTTCTATAACCATTGTATTGAATTCCAATATGTTTCAAAATTGCCTAGGCTACGTTGTTCAAACTACGTTCACTTCATTAATTATTTGCTTTACTTTTGATAATTAAAATTGATGGAAGAAAAGCCCATTTCAATGAGCACAGAGATGTTTTGACAAACCTACGATTTTATAGACAACATGAGTCACGAAACTATGTTCCAGAATACTATTCCCTTCTTAAAGATTAGTGGAGGTCCCTTTATAGACAGAATGTTCCTATATGGGTAGATTATCGGAAACAAATACTAAAATTTACTGTTATCGTTTCTGAATTCAAAGTGCATGTTGGCATTTTCACAAAAGTTAATTTAACACAAGTGTTACATCAAAAGTATTAAAAAAATTGTTTCCGATAATGGACCACGGAAGGAGAGACAACGTATATTTCGGTCACCGTATCCTAGACTGTATAATATAATAAACCGTATCCTAGACTGTATGATATGATTCACCGTCTTCTCGACTGTATAATATGATTTACCGTATCTTAGACTGTATATGATTTACCGTATCTTAGACTGTATAATATGATTTACCGTATCTTAGACTGTATAATATGATTCACCGTATCTTAGACTGTATAATATGATTCGCCGCGTACTGGACTGTATAATATGGTTCACCGTATCCTGGACCGTATAATATGATTAACGTATCCTGGACTGTATAATATGATTCACCGTATCCTGGACTGTATAATATGGTTCCCCGCATCCTGGACTGTATAATATGATTCACCGTATCCTGGACTGTATAATATGATTCACCGTATCCTGGACTGTATAATATGAATCACCGTATCCTGCACTGTATAATATGGTTCACCGTATCCTGGACTGTATAATATGATTCACCGCGTACTGGACTGTATAATATGAATCAAAGTATCCTGGACTGTATAATATGATTCACCGTATCCTGGACTGTATAATATGATTCACCGTATCCTGGACTGTATAATATGATTAACGTATCCTGGACTGTATAATATGGTTCACCGCGTACTGGACTGTATAATATGATTCACCGTATCCTGGACTGTATAATATGATTAACGTATCCTGGACTGTATAATATGATTCACCGTATCCTGGACTGTATAATATGATTCACCGTATCCTGGACTGTATAATATGATTCACCGTATCCTGGACTGTATAATATGATTCACCGCATCCTGGACTATATAATATGATTCACCGTATCCTGGACTATATAATATGATTCACCGTATCCTGGACTATATAATATGATTCACCGTATCCTGGACTGTATAATATGAATCACCGTATCCTGGACTGTATAATATGATTCACCGTATCATGGACTATATAATATGATTCACCGTATCCTGGACTACATAATATGAATCACCGTATCCTGGACTGTATAATATGATTCAACGTATCCTGGACTACATAATATGATCCACCGTATCCTGGACTGTATAATATGATTCAACGTATCCTGGACTGTATAATATGATCCACCGTATCCTGGACTGTATAATATGGTTCACCGTATCCTAGACTGTATAATATGATTCACCGTATCCTGGACTGTATAATATGATTCACCGTATCCTGGACTGTATAATATGATTCACCGTATCCTGGACTGTATAATATGAATCACCGTATCCTGGACTGTATAATATGGTTCACCGTATCCTGGACTGTATAATATGATTCACAGTATCCTGGACTATATAATATGATTCACCGTATCCTGGACTGTCTAATATGGTTCACCGCGTACTGGACTGTATAATATGATTCACCGTATCCTGGACTGTATAATATGATTCACCGTATCCTGGACTGTATAATATGATTCACCGTATCCTGGACTGTATAATATGGTTCACCGTATCCTGGACTGTATAATATGATTAACGTATCCTGGACTGTATAATATGATCCACCGCATACTGGACTATATAATATGATTCACCGTATCCTGGACTGTATAATATGATTCACCGTATCCTGGACTGTATAATATGGTTCACCGCGTACTGGACTGTATAATATGATTAACGTATCCTGGACTGTATAATATGGTTCACCGTATCCTGGACTGTATAATATGATTCACCGTATCCTGGACTGTATAATATCATTCACCCTTTCCTGGACTGTATAATATGATTCACCGTATCCTGGACTGTATAATATGATTCACCGTATCCTGGACTGTATAATATGAATCACCGTATCCTGGACTATATAATATGATTCACCGCATCCTGGACTGTATAATATGAATCACCGCACACTGGACTGTATAATATGATTCACCGTATCCTGGACTGTATAATATTATTCACCGTATCCTGGACTGTATAATATGATTCACCGTATCCTGGACTGTATAATATGAATTACCATATCCTGGACTGTATAATATGAATCACCGTATCCTGGACTGTATAATATGATTCACCGTATCCTGGACTGTATAATATGGTTCACCGTATCCTGGACTGTATAATATGATTCACCGTATCCTGGACTGTATAATATGATGGACTGTATAATATGGTTCACCGTATCCTGGACTGTATAATATGATTCACCGTATCCTGGACTGTATAATATGATTCACCGTATCCTGGACTGTATAATATGAATCACCGTATCCTGGACTGTATAATATGATTCACCGTATCCTGGACTGTATAATATGATTCACCATATCCTGGACTGTATAATATGATTCACCGCGTACTGGACTGTATGATATGATTCACCGTATCCTGGACTGTATAATATGATTCACCGTATCCTGGACTGTATAATATGATTCACCGCATCCTGGACTATATAATATGATTCACCGTATCCTGGACTGTATAATATGATTCACTGTATCCTGGACTGTATAATATGATTCACCGTATCCTGGACTGTATAATATGATTCACCGTATCCTGGACTGTATAATATGATTCACCGTATCCTGGACTGTATAATATGATTCACCGTATCCTGGACTGTAAAATATGATTCACCGTATCCTTGACTATATAATATGATTCACCGTATCCTGGACTGTATAATATGATTCACCGTATCCTTGACTATATAATATGATTCACCGTATCCTGGACTGTATAATATGATTCACCGCGTACTGGACTGTATAATATGATTCACCGTATCCTGGACTGTATAATATGATTCACCGTATCCTGGACTGTATAATATGATTCACCGTATCCTGGACTGTATAATATGATTCACCGTATCCTGGACTGTATAATATGATTCACCGTATCCTGGACTGTATAATATGATTTACCGTATCCTGGACTGTATAATATGATTCACCGTATCCTAGACTGTATAATATGATTCACCGTATCCTGGACTGTATAATATGATTCACCGTATCCTGGACTATATAATATGATTCACCGCGTCCTGGACTGTATAATATGATTCACCGTATCCTGGACTATATAATATGATTCACCGTATCCTGGACTGTATAATATGGTTCACCGCGTACTGGACTGTATAATATGATTCACCGTATCCTGGACTGTATAATATGATTCACCGCGTACTGGACTGTATAATATGATTCACCGCGTACTGGACTGTATAATATGATTCACCGTATCCTGGACTATATAATATGATTCACCGTATCCTGGACTGTATAATATGATTCACCGTATCCTGGACTGTATAATATGATTCACCGTATCCTGGACTGTATAATATGATTCACCGTATCCTGGACTGCATAATATGATTCACCGTATCCTGGACTGTATAATATGATTCACCGCATCCTGGACTATATAATATGATTCACCGTATGCTGGACTGTATAATATGAATCACCGTATCCTAGACTGTATAATATGAATCACCGTATGCTGGACTGTATAATATGATTCACCGTATCCTGGACTGTATAATATGATTTACCGTATCCTGGACTGTATAATATGATTCACCGTATCCTGGACTGTATAATATGGTTCACCGTATCCTGGACTATATAATATGATTCACCGTATCCTGGACTGTATAATATGATTAACGTTTCCTAGACTGTATAATATGGTTCACCGCATACTGGACTGTATAATATGGTTCACCGTATCCTGGACTATATAATATGATTCACCGTATCCTTGACTGCATAATATGATTCACCGTATTCCGGACCGTATAATATGATTCACCGTATCCTGGACTGTATAATATGATTTACCGTATTCCGGACCGTATAATATGATTTACCGTATTCCGGACCGTATAATATGATTTACCGTATCTTAGGCTGTATAATATGATTTACCGTATTCCGGACCGTATAATATGATGTATAGGGTAAGAATGACTATTTACTTACATCTTTGATATAGTTGTATGCTGTAAGATTATAAGCCATCCCTGTGATACTATCTCTAAACTGGTTCACCTGATATCTCACGCTGAAACAGAAGAAAGGAAGACGAACATGATTTTATGACTGAAATCGTCTACAGGTCAATACAAACAACACTACAAGGTATGACATTATAACGGAAATGCTAAATATGTCAATATAAAAATATGTGGCAGTATGTCAACAATTCATGATATGACAATAAACGACACTATGAGATATGGCAATATGACAACATTACAAGGTGTGGTCGTATGTGAACAATACATGATATGACAATACACGACACTACGAGATATGACAATATGACAACATTACAAGGTGTGGCAGTATCGCAATACAAAAAATAACAATATTACGACACCACGAGATATGTCAAAATGACAAAAATACAGATATGACTTTAAAAGACACTACGAGATATGTCAATATAATGGCAATATAGGAGTTGAAAAAATAGACACTACTAGATATGTCACTGTAATGATACCAGAAGACATGACACTACAAAACACTATGTAAATATAACATTTTAAGGGGTGGCATGCCATTATGTCAGCCGTCGAAAAACATATAAATGTTTAAACATGATATTTAAAGATTTTCACACACAACCGCCCCTAATCAATAATCCCACCACTTGAGATACGCACGTGTGTTTACGTTATATCTCAGTGTAATATATATATATCTCTCTGAAAACCTTTGTAGTCGCTAATGTCACCCTTCTACCAATTACTACTAAAACCCGGACATTAAAAATTTTCAACCGTTTGATCAACCAATCAACATGAGGTAAAATAATACAAGACATGACAATATAATAACATTACGAGATATGACACTATGAGATATAACAATATAATGACACCACGAGATATGACATTATGACACTACGAGATATGACAATATGACACTACGAGATATGACAATATAATGACACAATGAGATATGACAATATGACACTACGAGATAAGATTGATTTATTGAATATTGTTTTACGTCATTCCACGATTATTTCACGTATATGGTGACGGCATCTGCTTGATGCATTGCATAAAAATTTAGACCTTTGCAACGAACCCACCCAGAGCAGTGAGGGATCTTTTACGTGCCACGCCTACTGCGACACGGGACCTCGGTTTTTACTGTCTCATCCGAAAGACAGAAAATCTGTGCACCATGGGCGGTAGTCGAAACCTGGACCTCTCATTCACGAGCCGAGCACCTTATCGACTATACTTCACAGGCCTCTACGAGATATGACAATATGATGACACTACGAGACATTACAATATAATGACACTTCGAGATATGACAATATAATGACACTACGGCATATGACAATATAATGACATTACGAGATTTGACAATGTAATGACATTACGAAATATGTCACCATGATGACACTACGAGATATGACAATATAATGACACTACGAGATATGACAATGTAATGACACTACGAGTTATGGCAATATAATGACACTGCGAGATAGGACAATATACTGACACTATGAAATATGACAATATAATGACATTACCAAATATGTCACCATAATGACACTACGAGATATGACAATATATTGACACTACAAGGTATAAGAGATATGGCAATATAATGGCTCTACGGGATATAGCAATATCATGACCCTACGCGATTTTACAATATAATGACACTACGAGATATGGCAATGTAAGTGCACTAAGAGATATCACAACATAACGACAATACGAGATAAAGAATATAAATTATCGTGATCTTGCCGTTTATGTCTAATCAGTAAGTACTACTTTATTGTCTAGTATCTACTTATTTATCCAATTATATTCAAGATATTTCCTTTGTTATTCTGTCGGAAAAGTTATTTTGAAAATAGTCATTAAGATGCTTAGATTTCTTCCTCAATTCCTAGTCAATTACAATAATTTTTACAAGAGGCTCTATTCTTCGCAAATATTGTTTTGTGTGTTTAAGCAAAGGAAAATGGACTGAAATCCACTCTCCCAGCACATCACCAACATTGGTGTATGTATAATATTGTTTGTATTGTGTATTGTTCGTTGGATATTTCAGACATCTGGCTCATAACGACAAACATAATAAAATAATTGTCTTCATAATGTAATATATATATATATATATATATATATATATATATATATATATATATATATATATATATATATATATATATATATATATATATATATATATACAACTTATATTTGTCAGACTTACAAATGTAATTCAATGTATTTTTACTATTCGTGGGAGACGGAAATATAATACCGCCATATGGTAGAGCTAGGCATTCTTTGGAGGAAACCGGGATGTTAAGAGACAACCTACTACTTTCTGTAAGTACACTGGTACATCTTCCCATTTGGTCTGAGTGGGTGTCGAACTCAGGCTGCCGTGACGAATTATAGCGAGTCCTAACGAGGCGCATTTACAGTTGCAGCAACAACGTCATGTGAAATAAAATTCTCATTAAAAGATATTTATTGTTCACGCGGCACAGCATCATGTCTGTCGTTTGTTTAATCAACGGTCAGTTAAACATCTATTCTAAACCCCTTCAATAAGCAGTAACATAGACCAACAATTATATCAACTTTAGACAGTACATTTGTACGAGATATGACTCCAAAGAAAGCTGCTTTTCAGAAATTATCTTCCTGAAATAGTACATAAGTTCAGAATATCATCCACATCACACTGAGTTGCACTGAAAAATCTAACAAAGTTTTCAAGAAGTAGATAGAAAAGATACGAATCGTATCGTGGTGTTTTTTTTCAAAACATCCTCATATTGCACTGCTTCATATTGCTCTGCTTCATATTGCACTGCTTTATATTGCACTGCTTCATGTTGCACTGCTTCATATTGCACTGCTTTGATTGGTCAAGTCACATTGTATTACGTATGTGCTCTTTACGATAATAATTCCCTTAACGTTCTGAACTTTTCAAGTCCATGTATGAATTTAAAAATGAAATAAAAATGAGAAGGTTGATCTTAAAAATGCTTTAAAATCAATTCGTCACGTTGGTTTTCTATGGTGAAATGGGGGAAATTCTCAGAAACCACTAACCAATGTGATGCCATATTGACTTAGCTGTCTATGATCGAATAGAACTAGCTAACAATTGAATTCAGTTTTGTTGGAAGGCTGGTAATGTTGGCATGCACATCATATGGTTTTCAAACAGAATGGCAAGATTGGAGAGAGAGAGAGAGAGAGAGAGAGAGAGTAATATTTCAAATATCCCCTTTCCTGAATTTTGCACCATTGTAATGCGAATTTTAAGTCTATAGTTTTGTATAAGTAAGCGTCCGATTTTCACGACCTGCTGATTTTGATATACGGCACAGATTGATATGTTATCATTTCTTTATCATTTATTACTTTATAATCGATTCTGGATTGTATTATGATTGATGGACTGTTAAGCGGTTACTGAAAGCGTGAGATCAGTAGATCTGAGCTCATGTCGTCGGAACACAACACGCCATCATAGTAAATTGTACGAGGGAATATATATAAAGAATGAACCACTCATTTTAAACAATCTACTGCACAGTCAAAGTAGATGTCATTAAAACAGATTTATTTTGTATTCAATGCGGCGTTCTCCGAGAAGAATTTTGTTTAATGTAACCTACACATGAAACGGTCGTTCGATAGACCGACTGACCGACAGAGAGACGGGTAGGTAGGTCGATAGATGGATACATAAATACATGTAAATCTCTTCAGAATTTGTCATAGTTTTAAAAGGTAGTCCATCAACGAGCAAAGCTGAAACCCTTACAAACCCATCAATTCCTACGGCATCACATTGAACTAAATTGGAGAAGTATTACAGAACAAGCTATCACAGTTATTCCATACTAATGGGGCTCTGTAATGACACTATGATAGAGCACATGTACACACTTACTATTGGACTTATTGATTTCCAAGAGAAAGCATATTTCCTAGTTTACATTCCATAATCCTTCACGACTAATGTAATTAGATTGTTAGAAAAAGATTAATAACTGTGTCCACGCAATCGGAGATGCCATAAAGATACGACAACGCTGTCCACGCAATCGGAGATGCCATAAAGATACGACAACGCTGTCCACGCATTCGGAGATGCCATAAGGATACGACAACGCTGTCCGAGACCGATGATGATGACTGAGGTGATATTAATATTCATGCCAGGGAGATTTGTTCATGAGTGCAGTTCATGCTCATTTTGAGGTCAGTCAGTGTGTGTTCAAGAATCAAAATACTGAGATCGAATCCCATGGTGTGTTATTTGGATTTTACATACAAGTATATGCATAGACAGCAGAGAGTGAAACGGGGTTGTGCTAGATGTCAATTGTCTCTGTGGCCGACATTACCACTTTCCTTGACTTCCTTTCGACCTATAACCCCTACCGTCTGAACTCAGTTGCCGCTGGAGGAAAGGTTCTATTTCTGCTACTAGGTTCGATATAATACTCCGATGTTCTATACATCATCCGCCATGATTTAAGTAAACCAGGCACTTTGATGGTATTTACTGAGCAAACTGATAACCCCTACCGGTTAGACAAGAAATCGGTTCTCATTCATTCTATTTTTAAGGTACTTGTCCGCATAATGTATCAAAAATCGTGACTAATCTTTAACATATCTGTAACTATCTATAAAGCCATACATAAATTTTCAGTGAAACAATTAATTCCATAGCAAAAAAAGTAATGGAAACTGATTTACTATGAGGAGTATCCGTAAGGGATCACTTTGCCAAAATTGGTCAACCGTGATACAAGTCTAACTTGATGTTTATCCACATATCGGTTTTCATTCATATATCTGACTGTATCACATACAGTCCAGAAAATTGTTTTCTGACAGATAAGACTAACAAACAAATTGACAGATGGGCAGTAAGCAAATCAATGTCCCCTCCTCTATACCCAAAAGGGCATTGAAAAATATAGATCCTTATAGATACTAGATGCCTTTTCCACCATGACACAAAAAGTAATGGATGTCCATCCCTGCAAAGTCCGTTGCTTTAAGTGAAATTACATTAATGTAGTTCAGAAACATTTTTTAAGAAAAGGTCTAGCAACTAGACTACTGAACGTACCCACGAGCGATATTAAAACCAGAGAACTCTGCAATAAGACTTAGAGCAACACCAAATCTCATAATAGATTATCACGATTGTTATGTATTGTAAACGATTTAGATGTCGTTAGAAGGTAGGTTAATGCATCAGTTAGGTTTACTGAAATTTCGATAAATCAGCAGTAAGTCATACATGTATTTTAACTCCGAGACATCGCCAATTAATCCTAATGAAACTCCGACACATCACCAGTTAGTTCTAATGTAACTCCCGACACGTCACATCGTCAGTTAATCCTAGTGTAACTCTGACACATCGCCATTTAGTCCTAATATAACACCGACACATCCCCACTTAGTCCTAATGTAACTTCGAAACATCCCCACTTAGTTCTAATGTAACTCCGACACACCGCCAGTTAGTCCTAATGTAACTTCGAAACATCCCCACTTAGTTCTAATGTAACTCCGACACACCGCCAGTTAGTCCTAATGTAACTACGACACACCGCCAGTTAGTCCTAATGTAACTACGACACGCCGCCAGTTAGTCCTAATGTAACTACGACACACCGCCAGTTAGTCCTAATGTAACTACGACACATCCCCACTTAGTTCTAATGTAACTTCGACACACCGCCAGTTAGTTCTAATGTAACTACGACACACCGCCAGTTAGTCCTAATGTACCTCGGACACATCGTCAGTTAATCTTAAAGTAAGTTTAATACATCGTCAGTTAGTCTTATTGTAACTCCGACACATAGCCAGTTAGTCCTAAATATAATGTAACATTGACACATCGGCAGTTAGTCCAAGTGTAATTTCGACACATCGCCAGTAAATCCTAATGTAACCCGACACATCGCCAGTTAATCCTAATGTAACCCCGACACATCGCCGGTTACTTCTAATGTAACCCCGACACATCGCCAGTTAATCCTAATGTAACCCCGACACATCGCCGGTTACTTCTAATGTAACCCCGACACATTGCCGGTTACTTCTAATGTAACCCCGACACATTGCTGGTTACTTCTAATGTAACCCCGACACATTGCCGGTTACTTCTAATGTAACCCCGACACATTGCCGGTTACTTCTAATGTAACCCCGACACATCGCCGGTTACTTCTAATGTAACCCCGACACATTGCTGGTTACTTCTAATGTAACCCCGACACATTGCCGGTTACTTCTAATGTAACCTCGACACATTGCCGGTTAGTTCTAATGTAACCCCGACACATTGCCGGTTACTTCTAATGTAACCTCGACACATTGCCGGTTAGTTCTAATGTAACCCCGACACATTGCCGTTTACTACTAATGTAACCTCGACACATTGCCGGTTAGTTCTAATGTAACCCCGACACATTGCCGGTTACTTCTAATGTAACCTCGACACATTGCCGGTTAGTTCTAATGTAACCCCGACACATTGCCGGTTACTTCTAATGTAACCTCGACACATTGCCGGTTAGTTCTAATGTAACCCCGACACATTGCCGGTTACTTCTAATGTAACCTCGACACATTGCCGGTTAGTTCTAATGTAACCCCGACACATTGCCGGTTACTTCTAATGTAACCCCGACACATTGCCGGTTACTTCTAATGTAACCTCGACACATTGCCGGTTAGTTCTAATGTAACCCCGACACATTGCCGGTTACTTCTAATGTAACCCCGACACATTGCCGGTTACTTCTAATGTAACCCCGACACATTGCTGGTTACTTCTAATGTAACCCCGACACATTGCCGGTTACTTCTAATGTAACCCCGACACATTGCCGGTTACTTCTAATGTAACCCCGACACATCGCCGGTTACTTCTAATGTAACCCCGACACATTGCTGGTTACTTCTAATGTAACCCCGACACATTGCCGGTTACTTCTAATGTAACCTCGACACATTGCCGGTTAGTTCTAATGTAACCCCGACACATTGCCGGTTACTTCTAATGTAACCCCGACACATTGCCGGTTACTTCTAATGTAACCCCGACACATTGCCGGTTACTTCTAATGTAACCTCGACACATTGCCGGTTAGTTCTAATGTAACCCCGACACATTGCCGGTTACTTCTAATGTAACCCCGACACATTGCCGGTTAGTTCTAATGTAACCCCGACACATTGCCGGTTAGTTCTAATGTAATTCAGACACATTGCCGGTTACTTCTAATGTAACCCCGACACATTGCCGGTTAGTTCTAATGTAACCCCGACACATTGCCGGTTACTTCTAATGTAACCCCGACACATTGCCGGTTAGTTCTAATGTAACCCCGACACATTGCCGGTTAGTTCTAATGTAACCCCGACACATTGCCGGTTAGTTCTAATGTAATTCAGACACATTGCCGGTTAGTTCTAATGTAACCCCGACACATTGCCGGTTAGTTCTAATGTAATTCAGACACATCGCCGGTTTATCCTAGTGTAACTCCAACATCTAATATAACTCCGACACATCGCCTGTTGATCAATTTTATTAGATGGTTTCTTAGTTCCTCCATTTAATATTACAAGTGCTAGGGGAGATTGTTCTTTATGATGGTGAGCATTGTAGATCGGGAAGAGATATGTACATGTATACGAGAAAAATTAATATACCTGCAAGGGCGGATTTAGGGTTGTGGCGGGAGGGGGGTCGGGAACAACCCCCCCCCCCGGATTTCGGGGGGGGGGGGTCCTTTGACGAATGTCAGTTCATGTCCTCATGCTTGCTATCACTGCGCGAAGATCTAGACTGGGGAATAGGAAGGAACCCTACTAATACCAAGACATAGACCATAGATTAGCCATGGACCGCAAAACAATACTTGGAAACGGTATGCACGGGAAAAATGGACTTTCCCCAATAATAACCACCAATATGTGGATAACTTTTGCAATTCCTAGAATTTTACATGACATTGAGCTGCTAAATCATAGGAAACAGGATCTCGAGAGTCTAGTAAAATTCCAAAGACAAACTCTCAGACAATTGCAGACCTTGCCTAATAGAACAGCAAACATTGCAGTCACTTCAAAAGTTTGTGTCTTACAAACAGGACAGATTAACCTACGCACCCTCAATACCGCAGACAATGTCCCATTGTTTCCCCATACTTAACCCGTAAAAATTTCCATTTATTGATTATTGTTTTACGTCACTCCATGATTATTTCACGTATATGGTGACGGCATTTTCCTGATGCATTTCATACAAATTTAGACCTACCCGAAGCAGTGACCGAGGTTTTTTACGTGCTACGCCTACCGTGACACAGGGCCTCGGTTTCTACTGTCTCATCCGAAAGACAGAACACCGGTGTGCCCAGGGCGGGAGTCGGACCCGGGACCCACGATCACGAGTCGAGAGCCGAACACCTTATCCACTAGGCCATACCGGCTTGTAGAAATTTCCTCCACACTGCATAGTAACAGTAATGTACATTTTACCCATAAATTAGACCTAACACTATTGTTGTATCATATTAAGTCAAACTGTGTTTAAAACACAGCATACCTCTACATATACATTGTGTAGAGGCTTTAGTTAAGTACTGTATATATGTTGAATTGAAGTAACGCAGTCGCATGCTAAACCAAATTTCCCTATATGATTGTATATAAGCACCTTGAGAAGTTAGTTAGTTATGTATTTATTCATTCATCTATCCACTGATTTATGCATGGATAGCCTACAAACTGATCTCTGTCCAAAAAAGGGCTTTATCTAGCCATGCATGGACAAAGTGGCCCCACTCTGAAATTGCCCTCTACCTAGAATTAGAAGATAAGTGTCCCCTACACGTTATATATTTCCCAACTGCATTTGTAAGATCCATGGATAAATTGCGCCAACTCTGAAATTACCTTCTGTCTAGAATTAGATGTCACGTATCCCCTACATATTATAAATTCCCCTACAAATTATAATTTCCCCAACTGCACTTGTGAATATAGTTCCAAGACAGTGGCCTAGACGCAATGAGGCCAGCCCTATCCCCATCAGCCCATTTAAGTCAGTTTTATTGCTCTTTATTTATGCGACTTGGGTGCTGCTGACCCAAAACAATGTCATTATTTTTTTAATACACACTCCTTTCAATCATTTTACTTTTGGTCCTTATTTCTAGTTTTATTAGTTACTCTTATGTGATATGTGGCCCTTAGTATTTGGCCCTTATTATTCTGTGCTAAGCTAACGTATTTCCCTTATATTTTTGGGAGTAATGGGAGGATAGGTAGAGTGAACTCTTATTATGCAGGCTCAGAGAAGACTTATATCCATCACAAATCAGCAGATTATAATATCATCAATATATCTTTATTAAACGACTGATGTATCGCACCTATTTGATTTCTAATTGATCTCACTCTGTTAAAAGTTTGCAAATGCAAAACTATTACAAGATATATTGATTTTATTTGATAAGGTTTTATGAACAGTGATGAACGACTTGCTAGATAAACAGTCATTATTTAGACACAGTTTAAATAATCGTGCTCGATACTTCATGCGAATGTGGTATTAAGTGTGTACATATTAGTAAAAAATAATTGAAAACAATATGGATGCATCGATCAAACTGTAGGATTAATATAAAAATAAATTTCAGTTACATAAAACTTGTGTTTATTGACGTAGCTGAGCAACTGAATGTGTATACTTGATCTTATAAAAGAGTATTTGAAAAAAAAACTAACTAAAAAAACCTTACAATTTTAGACCTCATTTAAGCCATATAAATCCACAATCTTAGTATTCTTAACATAAGGCATAAGCATGAACAAAATATCTCATATCTAGGTCACTGAGAGATCACACCCGGTGTTGAGGGGTAAGGCATTTGGTATCAAGGTCACTGACAGCTCACACCCAGTGTTGAGTGGTAAGGCATCTGGCATCAAGGTCACTGAGAGCTTACACCCAGTGTTGTGGGGTAAGGCATCTGGTATCAAGGTCACTTAGAGCTTTTAACCAGTGTTGTGGGGTAAAGCATTTGGTATCAAGGTCACTGAAAGCTTACACCCAGTGTTGTCGTGTAAGGCATTTGGCATCAAGGTCACTGAAAGCTTAAATCCAGTGTTGTGGGGTAAAGCATTTGGTATCAAGGTAACAGAGAGCTTACACCTAGTATTGTGGTTGTAGGCGCTTGGTATCTAAATTACCGAGACCTTATATCTAGTGCTGTTGGGTTAGGCATCTGGTATTTAGGTATATGAGAGCTTATACTCAGTTTTGTGGCTCTAAACGTTTGGTTACTGGTTAATTGAGAGCCTCAACCCAGTGTATGGTTCTTGATGTATGACTCTAGGTCACTGAGAGCTTATACCCAGTATTGTCAATCAAGGTCACTGATCCATGCCCCCTCTGACTATTAGTTGGGACTCCTATTGATCAAGGATCTGAGCTCGCTTACAGGCGGGCAGAGCACGATTTACTTATGTTGATGTCGCCTTACATATTTCTCATATATTCTGTAAACGTTTCGTGTATAAAACAAATTTTATGACCTCTCTTTTTGAGAAACATGTTGATCCTTGTTGTCTATATGGAGGGTCATTTATAGATTTTTAAATGTGAGACCTTTGATTGTGCTGCTTTTGCGTGAGTGGGAAGGTGGGCATCCCTAAACTGGTTAACCACACCAATTAAGCGTATATGCAATGTCGTGAATTTAGGTCACTGAGAGCTTATACTCACTGTTGTGGTTCTAGGTCACTGAGAGTTTATACTCAGTGTTCTGTTCCTAGGTCACTGAGAACTTACATGCAGTGTTCTGGTTCTAGGACTCTGAGCGCTTTCACCCAGTGTTGTGGTTCTAAGAAACTGGGAACTTATAACTGATGTTGTGGTTCTAGGTCACTGAGAGCTTATACCCAGTGTTGTGGTTCAAGGTCACTGACAGCTTATACGCAGTGTTCTAGTTCTAGGTTATTGATAGCTTATACCCAGTGTTGTGCTTTTAGGTCACTGAGAGCTTATACCCAATGTGTTGTGGTTCTCGGTTACTGAAAGCTTATGCCCAGTGTTGTGGTTCTATGTCAATGGGACCTTATACTCAGTGTTGTGGCTCTAGGTCAATGGGACCTTATAATCAGTGTTGTGGCTCTAGGTCACTGAGAGCTTATACCCGACGTTGTGATTCCAGGTCACTGAGAGCTTATACCCAGTGTTGTGGCTCTTGTTTACTAAGAGTTTATACTCAGTGCTGTGGTTTTAGGTTACTGAGAGCTTATACTGAGTGTTGTGATTCTAGGTCATTAAGAGCTTATACTCAGTGTTGTGGTTCTGGGTCACTGAGAGCTTATAATTAGTGTTGTGGTTGTAGGACACTGAGAACTTATACTTAGTGTTGTAATTCTGGGCCATTGAGAGCTTATACTCGGCGTTGTGGTTCTAGGCCACTAAGAGCGTATACACAATGTTGTGGTTCTAGGTCACTGAGACCTTATACCCGGTGTTGTGGTTCTGGGGCACTGAGAAATTAGACCGAGTGTTGTGATTCTAGGTCACTTAGAGCTTATACCCAGTGTTGTGGTTCCTGGTCATGGATAGATTATACCCGGTGCTGTGGTTCCAGGACACTGAGAACCTATATCCAGTGTTGTGTTTGTTTGCCATTGAGAGCTTATACTCAGTGTTGTGATTCTAGGTAATAAGAGCTTATACCAAGTGTTGGGGTTCTAGGGCACTGAGAGCTTACATCCGGTGTTGTGGTTATGGTTCATTGAGAGCTTATGCCCAGTGTTTTGGTTCTAGGTCACTGAGAGCTTATACTCAGTGGACTGCTGAGCATACGCGTTTGCCTTAACGCAGATTTCCTCATGAACTTAATTTCGAGACCGCGTTAACGCGCCTGACTGCCGTGTTCACGTGCTTGGTCGCCGCGCGAACATGTTTGACAGCCAAGTTCGCTTGCTTACAACTTAAAACTTACATTAGCATGTACATAGAGAAGGATTTGAAGGAGAATCGATATATACATTGTATATTTAAATATAAAAACACATTACTGTGTACATGTAAGTAAATATTAAGAATTAAATAAAACCCTTACGAGTTAAGGGATGAATGTTAAAAATATTGAACACAATTTCCCAACATTGAATATAATGAAATTTATTCATATTTCAGTCAGAGACATATATCTTAACATACTGAAGATTTAAATATGTAATTGGTTTCATACACTGCATTTCCTTTCCATGTCGAATTATTTCCCTCCTAAAAAGACGAACATTGTATTCAGTACAGTGCAGTGTATAAAGTTTATCGTGATAGCATTTTTCTTACAAGTACTTTTGAAGATGTACGTCCACGTACTCGTAACAGTACAGGAAGCAAAACGTTGGTTATTCCACATATTTAGTAGAATTTCGCACGAGATTTTATAAAAAAAACCAACCCATTTTTTTTTCACTTAGCATTCTTTTGACTGTACTTCAATATATTTTCTTTAAATCTTTTATTCATCACTGACAGCACCTAATGATATTCAACACTTGATATGCAGACGACAACATTCCGCGCAATATGATATAGCCGCCTTTTGCTTTGATATTCAATACTGTAACGTGATCGTGATAAAGAAATACATAAATGAAAGAAACTTCGATTCTAAAAGTCCAGGATTCAGTGTATTTATCGCCTAGGAGTTTTACGGCTCCAAATGGCATAATACGAGGGCGTGTACACAATACTAAATCACGGACATGCATCCCATAAGTACAAGTTAAGATAGGCTGACTTCACAGCCTCGAAAACACGATGAGAATGCCAAAACACAATAGCGAGAAAATTATTTTTGTTTGATTGATTCTTGATTTATGTCACGCCAAGCACATTGTATTTAAATGGTGGTGTATACTGGCGTATTTCGTCATTTAACAAGAAATTCTGATTTTCGCCGTCGCACACCTACTTCCATGCATAACACATTCATGCACGGATCCAGAAATTTTTGTTAGAGGGGGTCCAACCAAAAAAGGTAATTTTTTCTCTTACACGAGGGGGTCCAACCCCCAAAATGCCCAAATATTACCTTTTTTTGGTAAAATTTTCGGATTCCAGGGGGGGGGGGGGGGGGGGGGGGGGGGGGGCCCAGACCCCCCTAACCCCCCCCCCCCCTCTGTATCCGCGCATGACATTGCTGTATTATGCATTCTCGAGATCTCGTGTTAACTATGAACGAGAGTTTACTGAAGCACAATGTTTAAAATGTATCTAAACATAACGGTATTTACATGTAATCACTCTTAAAAACGAGTCCGGCAGTACTACCAAAATGCTTACTGTCCTGTTTCCGACAAAGCCTGATAAATCTACAAAATCGATCTTTTTCGTGGTTATATTGTAAATGATGATCTAACTACAAATGCACCAGGACTCAAGTTGAGAAAGAGAAAAAACCAATACTGGGAAAGGACAGAGAATCGATATGAGAACATGGTTTATCATGATCTCGTTCACATACTATATAATTCATATGACCGGTACCGATTGATTGATCTGGAGATCATCTTCCCAGACACAGTTTCAACTTTCAATTAATATATTGGACTATGCTGAGAGTGATAGAACTGCCTCCACAATAACAATACTTTATGATCTTTTTGTCAAGAACAATGCTATTACGTTCATCAATATTTTATGGAAACTCTTTGATATGTAAATTGTTTCATCAACTACGCAATGAATATTGAGTGAGTGGGTTTCATTAGATATTACGTAGGGAAGTAGACACGTGGGTGCCCTTGTTAGGTAACTGAATCGCAATGACATATAGCAGTTGTACATTATATCCCTCCAGGGTATTAAATGAATGAACACTGATAACGCAATAAACAAAATAAAACAGTTTACATCGAAATGAAAAAATGTATAGATAAAATAATTAAGAAATAATGCTGATATCTTTCATTTCTCAATGATTAGTAAAATGACCAGAGACCATATGGCAGGCGACAGTTTCTGACGGATATCCGGCTTGCTTGGCGCTGCAGGTCTTATCTTGGCTGATATCCAGCTTGCTTGGCAGCAGATCTTATATTGGCTGATATGCGGCTGCCATGACAGGAGGTCCAATCTTAATGGCTATCCGGCTTGCTTGACAGCAAGTCAAACCCTGCCGGATATCAAGCTTGCTTGACACGAAGTCCAACCCTGATGGATATCCGGTTTGCTTGCTAGGAGGTCAACTCCTGACGGATATCCAGTTCGCTTTGCAGGAGATCCAATCCTGATGGATATCCGGTTTGCTTGGAAGCAGGTCCAATCCTAACAGATATCCGGCTTGCTTAGCAGGAAGCCCAATATTGACGGATATCCGCCTTGCATGCTAGGAGGTCCAACCCTAACGGATATCATGCTTGCTTGGCAAGAGGTTAGACTTTGACGTATATCCGGCTTGCTTGGAAACTGGTCCAACCCCGACGGATATCAGACTTGCTTCCAAGCAGGTCCGATCCTGACGGATATCCGACTTACTTGGAAGCAGGTCCGATCCTGACGGATATCCGACTTACTTGGAAGCAGGTAAAGTATTCATGTATCAATGATCTGAATCAAAACATGTAAATGTATATTACTGTGTGTGTGTGTGTGTGTGTGTGTGTGTGTGTGTGTGTGTGTGTGTGTGTGTGTGTGTGTGTGTGTGTAAAGGAGAAGAAGATACAGAATATATCACAATATAAGAACTTACACCTCACATGCAATCCTGGACATTGCGCTGTATTTAGTATTTCCTTTCACGAAATAGAAATGTAATATTTTTGGACATATCTTGTATTACTTCATCAAATATAGAAAGCTGTCTTGTAGTAATTATTGTGATTATGATGGGTTTTCTATCTATATTGTTGTTTATGAGAGTTTTATAATATGCTTTTTCTATTATTACCTGTCGTGTAATATTTTCCTATTCACTGTCTCCTGAAGACAGTTTCCTTCGTTAAACAATAAGCATCCACAAAGCATTTGTACCAGCAGGAACATAATCGTGTCCATGGCGAGAAGTGTTGTTATCGATTGGCCGCGCTGCTTACGAACATTTTTATGATCAGTATAGAGTTAACATTGAGTATAACGGCTCAATTAGTTTAATGCTAGCACTTGATCATCATCCTTTACTCCAGTGAGCGCAGATCCGGATATTGGGTATAACCATGTTCAAAAGTAAGCTTGGGACGATCGAAATGCTATAAAAGCGCTAGACACAGAAGTTTGCTGTCCGTCTGAAGTGCTGTTAATGAGGAATCATTCCCTTATAATAAAAACGGCAATCCATTTATACCCTGGCGCTTTTCAAGCACTAAATCTTTGTCTATAATTAGAGACACTGTGGCATTTAAAGCATATTAAACTGTTATGTGGATAAAGAAACCATTTCCTGCATAGTATTATATGAAGTCATAAGAACTGAGGACAATGACACTTCGGATTTACTATTCGCAAGTATTTCCAAATTCATTTCTGTTCCACGTTTTGTATCCGTTTCGATAAATATAAACTTTCAAATATATGCACAACTGTCAATTTATAAAATATTGTACAGCATTAGTCACCCGAATAAGTCCATTAAATCAAACAGTGCGCGCCATTTCTCTTCAAAATAAAAGCCAAGACGTGTCACAGTGATGACAAGAGAGCTTTGATGTTGTGAGGCAATATTGTCTAATATAAATCTAACATTCGCACGAGAAAAAAAGGCATCAAACTGGAAAGACAATTTAATAATATGAACAACATCACAGACACACGCTTCCTCATACATAATATAATTTGCTGTCGATAAACTTTTTTGTCATTTATTCACACTTGAGCGAAGTTTGTGGTAAGCTGAACTAATTTCCTTGATATATTATTCATTAGTTTTATATTCCCTCGTTGTACTGCAGATATATCGACTATATCGATGTTTCTGTAATTCTGTCATATGATGTATGAATAATGTAAAATATGAGAAAGATACGTAATACGAATATCTGTGAATATGAATACAATGGCTTATAGCAGCTTCCAAGAGATCACTTATTTCTAATGGTAATGCTTTGGTCACCCATGCGGTCGTTGAAAGAGTTACTGTAACGACCCAACCGCTTCACACGATAGACCAAGCCAGTATTTACGTATAAAGTTTGCATTGAATGAAATTGTGTATCTGTGTTTTGTAAATTAGTAAAGCCATCTTCAATTATCATGAAGTTATATTTAATCTTCATGATATCTATGTAGGATTGTTTCCTTTATAGTAAATCCCCACTTTCGGATATGTTCGTATCATCTAAGGAAATATTTTCTCTTTTTTATCCAAAGGGGAAGAGGTTTTCTTTTCAGCACCTGCTCCAGTCGACTTAATTGTCAACAAAATTCTGGTTTTAGCCAACTAATGTTAGATAGGTAGACAGAAATATAAGCTTGGTTTATACTAGTGAAGCTTACTAGACGCAAGTCAGTTTTGTTGCAGATGGTATGGTTTACTTTTTAGTCACAGATATGAAAAGTTTTATATTTAATTCAAACTGCAAAACATCTTAACTTTATATAGGTCTCGTCATTTATATTTTAATCTACAGCACTTTGTGTTATCCATCAATAGCTAACGACTTTAGTTTTTAGTTGCTAGGCAACCTATTAACTCCAGCAATATCATGTAATGTTTCAGACAAATACTCAACTTCTATACCGCATTGTTATACTAATATTTAGATATTGACCTACAGATCGGTTATTGTTTACATGTATGTGTAAACAAAAGTATATATGTGTGGCAAGAGCCCGTATATTTCAAAATTCTTATAAATCATATAAAGAAAACATAAATGAGATTGTAATAGTTGCTTGTTTTTCCTCTTAAAAACAGTATGAACTTTATAAACTTCAGGATCTCGACCAAATATTAAGGTTCCTCTATTTACCCCGAAGAAACTTGTATTTTAGCGCGCTAATGCAGTTGAATAGAAATCTGATACATCGTGAATAATGAATTCGAATAACGGAAAAAATAATAAACTATAGAAAATTAAATTCCAGGGATATTTTACAATATTTACTCTTGCACGTTCGTAGTACCAATGTAGTAGCATAGATCCCCCCCCCCCCCCCCTCCCCCCCAAAAAAAAAAAAAAAAAAAAAAACGGCCATGGCCCGTATTTCCTCCATGATTTCCTCCATGGGAGGAAAACCTGCCAAACATAATTTTCCCCCTAAGACGACTGTCAGTATAATTTTACCCTCTGGCGGAAAACCGCCCAGGGACAGAGTTTCCCCCTTTCTTTCCGGGTTTCCTGATCCGGAATCTTCTCTTCACCGTGTTAGGTTTTCAATTTTCTCATGATTAAGTATTTCCTACTTAAATACAGGCGATATTTTTGTTAACAAGAGTACCGCGTACCGCTAGCGGTACATAATACGCCCGTCATCAATCTGATTAAAACCATATCTTTATTCCGCTTCTCTATTTGTCCCATTGCGGAAAAAGATCTGGCGAAACATCGGCTACAAATTCCTAGGAATGAAATTAACATCCACAGCACACTTGACCCACAAGGTAGTTTTTGAACAGTGTTTGTTACATATTACGTCACTGTCACGTGCTTAACCGAGTCATTGATTGGCTATGAGAAATAACGGTTTCTGACTGGAATGTCACCAGAGTTCACCAGAACATGACCTCTCACGGAGTTTCACCAGATCTTGATCCACTGGAGAATAAAAAATTAACGAAAGTCAATGTGACTTTACTTAAGGATCTGAGTACTCAATATTTCATGGAATAATATAATATGCATTATATGTATAGAGAAAGGGAAACTCTACAGATCGTTACCATTTCCCGAGGAAAGTAAATGGTTCGAAAACCCTGCATGCTTAAATTTCAAAGACGTCTTATACTAACTTCTCCAGAAAAACTTACGTCATATATCACCCCCCCCCCCCTCTTTTCCATCCCACCGTTTTGTCGGATCCCGATGTATATTTTCTAAAATTCGTTAGAGTCGCCTAATGAGCCACAAAGGTAACCCAAAGGTAACCCATGAAGCTATAACTTCACCATTATAACGAATGTTACAAATACAAATTAAAGGATATAAAATGTTTATACATGTATATTGGCAAATGTAACTAGTTACAAAGGAGAAAAATTTGTTATTATTAATATCTTAAAGCCCACTCCAGCATAAGGGATATGACAAAGGGAGTAAGGTGTGTCGATATAGACCAATCAGATAACAATGAATAATTACAAGTAATAAAAAAAAAAAATAAGTGAAACGATAAACAGTCTTTTATTATCTTTTTTAATGTTTACATAAAGATCATACACACAACAACCACATTAAACAGATTGAATTCTAGTAGTAGACCTATAACGGGAGTATCAGGTAAAGACGGGGGAGGGCGTTATGTCATTCAGGGGGGGGGGGGGGGGGGTTGTATACTAGGGCGGTTTTCCTAGGGGGAAAATTGGGCGTGAGGGGTTTCCTGGCAAGGGGGGGGGGGTTGACCCGTTTTTCCGGGAGGAAAATCTATGCGGGGGAAAGTCTATGCTACAACACCGGCACTGTACAGACAGTCTGTAATACTGAGGGCCATGTTATATGTAAGGTTGGATATTTAAAAAAAAAAACAACCCCAAAATGTCATAAATAGCAATTTAACACTTTTAAGGATGTCTAATTTAGGGATTCAATGTATGGTTTGATAAATATATCTAAACGTAAAGAATGCCGAATTTAAATTGCCCGTGTATGAATGCCTGACTAAGGGTATCCCCGATCTCTCAGTGGCGGATTTAGGGGGTGGGGTGGGGATGGCGCCCTTTTCGCCACATATTTACAAGTAAAAATCCAGATTTGGCACCAAAAATGGCTGCCACATATTTACAAGTAAAAATCCAGATTTGCACCAAAAATGGCTGAGTAGTTTGGCTAATATACATGAGGACCCTTCCCTTTTTGGAAATCCTGGATCCACCACTGGAGCTTTGTGACCCCAAGTCGGGAGCTAAAAGCGTGAATAGCCTGAAGGTCTCGTGAATATGTCCTACAGATTTCGATCATACCCATATTAACTTTACTTCATTTTAATTCTCTACATACTACATATAGATTATCAACAAGCACAATAATATTGCATTGTTTAGATATTATGTGCATTAAGCCTATCAGAACCAGAAGCTTTTTAAAAATAACAATGTCTTATTCGTAAAGTAAATACGACCATAATTCTAGCTATAAATCATCAAAGCTTATTATCTAGGAATCAGGTACTTGATGCGTATGATTTGAAAGCTTACGTACGAGCATTCCATGTCTGAAGATGTTATTCCACGATCGATTAAACTTTCGCTCACATGCCTAATAAAGATGTATGAGAGCTAGTCTGTAGATGTCGGTCCAGACATGTCATAGAAAGGCAGTAATACCTCAAGTCGACGAACCTTAATCTAATTATATCAAAGATGGAACAGCATGGTAAAGTATTGGTGGAATAATAACGGACATTAATATACTACTTCCTGTAATACCCGTGTTATTCTTTGACTCCAATTTATAACAATTATGTTCTATTTATGGGATTTCAACCTGATTATTGTTATTACGTTTTCATCCTATGTTTGTTTAATATCTACAATCACACGTCATTATTTTGGCAAATATTGGTTGGAAATAAGGCAATATCTTATTGATCAAATTTGTGTCCAAGACGTGGAGTAGCGGTTAAGCACTTGGCATGCGGTACGGGTGATAAAAATCTATTCTCGAATTCTGCAAGTATGTTAGTAAGTCTAATCACTTCCTGTTCCATAGTCGCAATTACACTGTAAAATAGTAAAAAGCGACGTAAATCCCAATCACTCAAACAACCACATCTGCAATAGCTACATACTTTGCCAAAATAGGCCAAAACTGCAACTGACAATATCTCACTATGCCAAATTAGGCCAAGGCAACAATAGCCATAGATTTCACTATGTTGAAATATGCCAAGAGTGCAAAACCAAGACTTTACTATGCAAAAACTGCAATAGCAATGGCTACAATAGCCATACTTTTTACTATGTCAAAATAGGCCAGGGCTACAAAAGCCATAGACTTTACTATGTCAAAACAGGCTACGGCTACAATAGCCATAGACTTTACTATGCCAAAATACGTGTACCTCCGTCATAAGCACGGTAACAAATAATATACTACATAAAGATAAGCACTGTATAAGAGACCATATCTTGCACTTTTAATATTTAGGGAATTATACATGTAATAATCAGTGCAAGTAAATAGAATGGGAGTTCAGTCGTATTTAAGCATCTGTCTTGTAAATTATGTTGTGAAAAAGTATGAAAATGTATACCATGTTTTATAATGTTTATTTAGGAATTCAACGCGAGGTCTTTGAAAATATGGCTGACTAGAAAATACTGATTTTATCTATTGCAAGTTTTTGCGCATGTCTGAGAGAGATTTCATTCATGTGTCCAAAGATTTCGAGTCAATCACGTGTATAACATCAAGTTGTTCAGCTTCATTTACTTCATTTTAATTCTTTGGCATACTGTATCTAATCATCAGCAGACACATCCTACCACAAAAATCTGACTTAGAGACGATGAATCAAGGATACTAGACCGCGGCCATTCTTGTGTTCAATATCGTAACCTCTCTCTCTTCACCCCCCCCCCCCCCCCCCCCACACACACACACACATACACACACACACACACACACACACACTGTTACGCACAAAGCAAAACTAAACATAAAAATTTACAAACCAGTGAAAGAATTAAGAATATATAGAAAATACCAAACAATGTCATTTATTTATTTTGCTTTTCATGAATTCCCCGTCCATAAAGGCAGCATATCGTTATCGGTACCGGTATCTTCCGTTATGAAATTGTATTCTATTCCGGTTGTAAAACGAAGAGCCAGCGTACCTCAATTGCTTAATTATCGTAAACAAATAAACAAGCCTTACTGCCTTTTCACCTTCTATCAACTTCCTCCATCTATCAATTACTAACACTTTGATCTCACGCTTTATAATCTGTTATACAGTATTATTATGTACGGAGGTATAATGTATGTCAGGTCCTATTAGACAAGACATTTGATTTACTGATGAGATATATAATTATGTACGGAGGTCTAATGTATGTCAGGTCCTGATAGATAAGACATTTGATTTACTGATTAGATGTACGGAATTCTAATGTATGTCAGGTCTTTATAGATAAGACATTTGATTTACTGATGAAATGCATGGAGGTATAATGTATGTCAGGTCTTTATAGATAAGACATATGAATTACTGATGAGATATATGGAGGTCTAATGTATGTCAGGTCCTGATAGATAAGACATTTGATTTACTGATTAGATGTACGGAAGTCTAATGTATGTCAGGTCTTTATAGATAAGACATTTGATTTACTGATGAGATATATGGAGGTCTAATGTATGTCAGGTCTTTATAGATAAGACATTTGATTTACTGATGAGATGTACAGAGATATTATGTGTGTCAAATTCTGATAGATAAGACACTTGATTTACTGATGAGATATTTTACTCTAAAAAGGACTGTAGCTTATATATCAATTAAACAATTAACGTAGGAAGGAATGTAAAGCATATATCATATAATCCACGATCACTAGGGAGGAATGTAAAGCATATATCATATAATCCACGATCACTAGGGAGGAATGTAAAGCATATATCGTAGAATCCACAAACACTACGAAGGTAATGTAAAACTAGGAAAGAATTTAAACTGTTTATCATGATATCCTTTACACTAGGAAGGAATGGAAAGTGTATATTAAGACATCCTTTAAAATAGGAGGGAATGTAAAAAGTATATCATGATATCCTCTACACTGGGAAGAATAGTAAAAAGTATACCATGATATCCTCTACACTGGGAAGAATAGTAAAAAGTATACCATGATATCCTCTACACTGGGAAGAATAGTAAAGAGTATATCATGATATCCATTTCATTGGGAAGGATTGTAAAGTGTATATCACGAAATACACTTTACTGGGAAGGAATGTAAAACGTTTATCATGATATCCATTGCGTTAGGAAGAATTGTAAAGTGTACATAATGATATCTTCTACACTAGGAAGGAATGTAAAGAGAATATAATGATATCCTCTATACTAGGAAGAAAAGTAAAGTGTATATCATGACCTCCACTACACAAAGAAGGAATGTAAAGCGTATATCATGACATCCACTACAAAAGGAAGGAATATAAAGCGTATATCATGACATCCACTACACAAAAAAGGAATGTAAAGCGTATATCATGACATCCAATACACTAGGAAGGAATGTAAAGCGTATATCATGACCTCCATTACACAAAGAAGGAATGTAAACGTATCTCATGACATCCACTACAAAAGGAAGGAATGTAAAGCGTATATCATGAAAGCCACTACACTAGGAAGGAATGTAAAGCGTATATCATGATATCCTCTATACTAGGAAGGAATGTAAAGCGTATATCATGAAAGCCACTACACTAGGAAGGAATGTAAAGTGTATATCATGATATTCTTTAAACTAGGAAGGAATATAAAGTGTATATCATGATATCCTCTATACTAGGAAGGAATGTAAAGCGTATATCATGAAATCCTCTACATTAGGAAGGAATGTAAAGAGTATATCATGATATTCTCTACACTAGGAAGGAATATAAAGTGTATATCATGACATCCTCTACACTAGGAAGGATAATAAAGGGTACATCATGATATCATCTACACTAGCAAGTGATGTAAAGTGTATATCATGACATACACGTCACTAGAATGGAAATAGTTAAGCGTATGTCATGATATCCACTACATTAGGAGGGATTGTAAAGTATATATCATGATATCCTCTACACTAGGAAGGAATGTAAAGTGTATATCTTGATATCCGCTACACTAAGAAGGAATGTGAAAAGGATATCATGATATCCTCTTTACTAAGAAGGAATGTAAAGCGTTTATCATGAAACCCTCTGCACTAGGAACGATTGTAAAGAGTATATCATGAAATCCATTTTACTAGGAAGGATGTAAAGAATATATCATGATATCCACTTTAGTAGGAAGGAATGTAAAGCTTATATCATGATATCCTCTATACTAGAAAGGAATGTAAAGAGTACAAAATGTATATCATGAAATCCACTTTACTGGGAATGAATATAAAACGTATATAATTAACTCCACTATATTAGGAATGAATATGATGTGTATATATTAAATTAGATACTGGTATTTTCGTTAAAATACGTCATGATTTTGCCACATCAATTAACATTTTAGCTTTTATGTGGTATCTATTCATTAAAAGGGGGCAGAAATCAACACCCGATAAAGCGTGTACTATCAATCGTAATTAAATAAGATTGATGTACATTTTGTCGTATTTTATCGATATATGTTTCATATGTAACATTCATGTTGTATAAATAACTGTGTACAATTTCCGTCCTATATCGCTCATTTCTAAACTGCACACATTATTTTTCTTTGTTCATATTTTAATGTGTAATATTTTCATGCCTTTGCAGAGTCAGCAATAAACGGGTTTGGCTTAGTGGATGAGACGCTCGTCTCGTGACCCAAATGTTCCGACTTCAACTGCAGACTTGGATATATCGTTGTCCATTCTTTGGAATGAGACAGTAAAAATCGAGGTCCCGTGTCACGGTAGGCGTGACAGGAGCAAGATCCCACACTGCTTCAGGAAGGTCCGTAGCAAAGATATAAAATTCTATGGAATGCAACAGGAAGATGCCGTAAAATATGCTTAAAATAATCGTGGAGTGTTGTACAACAATAATCAATCAGTGACATCTTTACTCCTCAAAGCTTTTGTAAGAAAATGATAGTTTAGTAGAAAAACATTGAAAAAGCTTGTTATGTTAGCATTTAAATATCATTGTCTTGCTCACTAAGAGCTACTTCCTGATTAATAATGTGTCTAACTTCGAACATTAATCAAACTTTGCAAGTCCAGCATTTGAATAGCGCCTTATGCCACATATTTTATTAAAGAAAACTTATGACAACGACGTCAGTGTAGAACTTGTATAAAGTTCTCCATGGAGGATTCAAATAGTGTGTAATTATTCACCACTTCTGATGCTGTGTGAAATTTTCTACAAAATATTTTTCAACATTGAAATAGTGTTTTGTCTTTGTAGTGTTTGCCATCCGTAGGGGATATAAATCTCGACTCCCATCATATGGTATTTATATATCTCAATTAGTTCGATTTGTCAGAGGCTGCACCGATGTTTTGGACTTTCATAAACTAAATTTAAAAATTACTACTAAACTTTTAACTCAGGGTTACAGATATCACAAACTAAGAAAAACATTCGGCAAATTCTTCAGATCTTATTCAGAACTTATATCTAAATTTTGAAATATTTCTTTTCAACAGTATGTATCAAATGGAATTTCCCATCCTAAATTTTACGGTGATCTCGTATATAAACTGAGGAAAGTAAAAGGCTCTGATAACGTTATTTCTCATGTAATAAAATAGTCAAATGTCTTCTAAATAGACAATATGATATTGAGATCATAAAAAAGACTATAGGTCTTGTATTTGGCCCCTCTACAGCCTTATGCAGACATTTACTTGAACGTTGCACGCTGACTAACACGGCAGTGGGGACTATATGACTGGCCTTGTCCAAATCTCTTTCAGAGGAGACATGGTCCTGAACCTCGTCCCCTCTGACTGTTAGTCGGGACTCCTACAGATCTAGGGTCTTAGATCGCTTTCAGACTGGCAGAGCACGGTTTATCATGTTGATGTCGCATATATTTTTATACCATTATGTGTTTTACAATACCGTACGTGTTTTTATTTTTATGACCTCTCAATATGCGATACCTGTTGACCCTTGTTCTTTACATGGAGGATTATTTATAAATTTTTAAATGTACGTCCTTTGATTGTTCTGCTATTACGGTGGGTGGGAAGGTGGGCCCGTAAACCGGTTAACCACACCATTTGTTTGGCCGTCCAAAGTCGGTATCGTAATTACACTACAATCAAATATTTTTGTAATGTGTTATATGTTCTAGTATATTATTTATATTCCTGTATTGTATAGCTCCATGGTGACTTCTGCCACATAACTGAGCCAGTAATTCTTCTTTTTTTTTCTTTCAAAAAGGCGACACCTACCTCTGGGCACATGATATTACTCTTTTTACGGTGGTTTGATAAATTTCTTTCGTAATTCGATGTTGTTGGTTCCAAAAAGACAATTTATCAGTTACTGTAATATCTTACATTTACATTTATGACTACCGTAGTTTTCACTGCTTTGTTTTTAACATCATGGCAAGAAATGCTTTTTAAAGCACCCTTGGTGTTTGATCTTTACTATCTGTGATTACATTTATTACTTTTTTACCTTATTTACTTGTTGTTTCCTGATCTCTTTATGAAGGGTAATTTATAGAGTTTAAATTGTTGTTTTGTTTAATAAATATAGAAATATATACTTTTCATATGCGTATTTCGACAACTTATGTCTCTACAGTGACGTTCGTGGCCAAATGATTGGAATTCTAAAAAAATATAAATATTTGAAGAGCAGTGTTGAAACCAAAATGACCGAAAAGTGAACCAAAGAAAATCGATGTCACAGCAACACTAAATCAGATATTTTTGATGTCTTATATCCTTTTATTCTACTTTTCATTATTCATGCCCCTTCATCCTGCAGCTCTTTCTGATCTCATTATCAGCACATTACTACTTCGATGTCGCTGCTGCTTGACAAATTTCATATAGTTTTCTATTCCCAATTCCTCCAGTCACGCCCAAAACACCAAACATTCGCCACACCAGAAATCTCATCTCCCTGACTAAGTAGGAAATAACCATGCTGACCAAATTTCGTTTCATAAATTTTGGCTTACATTTTCATATTTGCATTTGGTTTTTTTTTTCAAAGGATCTGCTGTAATCACCTTAATCTCCCCTTATATGTCATAAATATGAACACCTAATTTTTATTTGTTTGTATAAAATTGAGGCCGACTAGTTTCCTGTCTAGGTCTACTCGAAACTCCCAATCATTTACAATATTCCTGTTTCATTTTTAGTACACAGCAATGTTTTCTCGTCTGCTTCTGCAACTGAATAAAATGCATTTCCTCCTACCTTTTTGTTGACTTTTCTATCGGTGTCATGTACATGCTGTCTCAGCATTTGATCTTATCGTAGCGGAATCTGCTCTATGGTTTCTACTCCACCATATATCTTTTTTATTAACAAATGCGTTGTCTGTAAGGTCCCCAACTGTACAAATTCCTTGGTGCTGTCGACGCGTTATAAAATACCGAGTTGCACAGCGTAAAAGCTTCGATCACCAAATATCTACCACAGTCAACTAACGACTTTTGCTTCTTTGTCCACGAACTGTGTTGATATTGCGTTTCCTTTTCGATCTTTTCCATCTTGTAAACCAAATCTCGGTCTAGGTTCCCATATATCCTTGTATTTATTTCCCAAAACTGTTTTTCCAATGACTGTAAATCCGTCGACACCGTTGTGTCTTCGACATCCTGTCAGTCGACATCCTGCTTGTTTAACTGCTTGGTTTAAAGACTACTACTGTCGGTCCATTTCCGTCCAACGATAGTCATCGAAACCATATGGAGAATCAGCGGCCCAGAAACCTTGGTATTGTTGTATGTTGTTAGATCAAATAATTGTATTGGCCCTCTTTGTATATAACGTTGATGCAATGTTTTGCCATGTTTTGGGTATTAGTCTTCGCAACTGTTTGGGGTTGGACTTCAAGGGTGGTTTCTTCCAAAATGGAAATATTTACATAAATTGTATCCGAGTCGGAGTTGCTATGGTCTAATCGTCCATGGTGCTTTTCTTGGCTTGGAATCTATTGATATTTCTCAAGCAAATGCCTATTGCTTTATTGTTCTTTCTGATACGTGGTAGTGTTCAAGAGCTGTGTGTACGGATTGGGTTGATACTATATACCATAGGTGTCTTACCTGTGTCCTTTGATTTTTTTGCTGTTTTTGTGGTGAGCTGGGAAGTTAACGCCTGTGAACCGGTTAACCACACCACTTGAGTGGCGTTTGTTACTTTATTTGACCGTCTTAATCGGTATTGCACATGGAGTACAAACGAATATTTTTGTCTTTTGTGTTTACTTGAATATTATCTTGTTTTATGTGCATGTTCTTGTGATTTGTGTTATACAGCTTGGTCAGATGAATTCTATTAAACTTTTAAGTTTTTATAGTTTAATACCACTGGTGGACCCTGAGGTCAGGAGGTATAAATTACTCAGTTTTGACCCCAAATATGTTCTGGTTTGCTATTTCAATGTCTCATTTTATTCTTTTAATAAAAAACTAAATTCTAAATACTGCAGTTATATCGCTTTGCCACACAGCCACAACCTTAAGCATCAATGAAGAAGGAATGCGCATATGGTGCAATAGACTATTATATAAATATACTATACTATTATATACTATATTATTATTGTATACTGCTTGAAACTATCTAATGTTTCCTTTTGTAAAGATACTACTCTGACGTATCTTCATGTTATTGGATTTATTTGAGAATAACATGGTCTCATGACATAGTATATATTCCCTATAAAATACATACACCAATGGCTTAATCAAGTGTTTTATTACCGCACCGACACTCTGTTGGTAAATACTCGTGCTTAAACAAAGATACACTTATAGTGAAAATCGATTGCATTTTGATCTTTTCAGTAAAGATTCATCGTCATAAAAAAGGAATGAGATTCCTTGAATGCCTTTAATCCATTTATAGGTATACGAAATTTCACTCTAAACATCGCCCGATTCATTCCCCTTTATGTGTGTAATAGCAGAAAGCATTTTTCATTGGACATTTTCACAGAAGACAGACGCATTGACCATTGGTGAGTTAACACTGGATAAAGTAAATGCCTCGACAAAACTGCAAACTTTCACCATAAAAGCGCCTTTCATGACGGTCTCAATAGCTTCGTAAAGCAAATAATGTGGAAATTCTATCGCAACGAGGCGTGCATTATATAAGAGAATATTAGAAAAGGAATCGGAATTGATCGATTGCGTAATACCAGTCACCGCGGAGGCAATAATGATGAAATAAAGCCTACAAGAATCTCACAAAATGAAAGACAGGTTTTATGTTGGCATGGCTAATTGTTTTATGTTGGCATGGCTAATTGTTTTATGTTGGCATGGCTAATTGTTTTATGTTGGCATGGCTAATTGTTTTATGTTGGCATGGCTAATTGTTTTATGTTGGCATGGCTAATTGTTTTATGTTGGCATGGCTAATTGTTTTATGTTGGCATGGCTAATTGTTTTATGTTGGCATGGCTAATTGTTTTATGTTGGCATGGCTAATTGTTTTATGTTGGCATGGCTAATTGTTTTATGTTGGCATGGCTAATTGTTTTATGTTGGCATGGCTAATTGTTTTATGTTGGCATGGCTAATTGTTTTATGTTGGCATGGCTAATTGTTTTATGTTGGCATGGCTAATTGTTTTATGTTGGCATGGCTAATTGTTTTATGTTGGCATGGCTAATTGTTTTATGTTGGCATGGCTAATTGTTTTATGTTGGCATGGCTAATTGTTTTCTATTAGGAGAAGCTTATCACAATACTGTAAATGTCAATGACATATCTGAAATAAGGTGAAACATTCGTTCATTCTATTCATCATTCTAACGTATTCATTCTTATATATATATATGTAAGACACAAATTCAAGAGTGACTAATTTAGGTATATTCCCACTGTTCCAACTTATCTTGAAACATGTTGATAAAATGTTGGATAGTTTGTAACATATGCAGCATTTACAAATGCTACACGATGTTGCAATTTCTAAACAGTGTTTTGTATTCTCCTAGCATAATTATGCAATGATCATATAACGAACATCAATATTTGTTACATTACCAGTAAATATAACATTACCCTAATGAGTTCTTATTCGTTTGCATGTGCTATATCTCTGTGTCATTCAAAACGACGTAAAACACTGGATCTTCATTGAATCCTCAGGAATAAGAAGTTAGACCATGTGAAAGAAAGACAGTGAAGTATATTTTATACAGTTTCTTTACTTGTTGGAAGGAAAATACTGTGGGTAATATAGTCAAGTTGAATTGTAATTGTACTGCAACCATTTCACAATATAGTAGTAGAACCCCAATGTCTTTCAAACAAATCTAATTAATGGCGGTAATATTCACTTCTAAGTTTAAGATTGATTTCTTGCAAACAGAATTAGAGAAAAGATCAATCTATGTTCTCTTTTATTCAGTGGGGATCGTTCAGCTGTATTGGAGACGTCTTAGGTAAAGCGTTTGCTTAAATAAGGTACTTAACTGAGGATAAGCTCTATTTCTGTTATCGTAAAAGTGTCTACAAGATTATTACCGGGCAAAAGTTGCACAACACTGAAATATTGATGCATATGGTATTGTACAGTAGGCATTTACAAATGTGTGATATAGCGATTGATTGTTCTCTTAAAATCTACTACAAGTCAGCCTTGGATCAGAGGTGGCAGAGTCAATCGTCACTCACTAGAGCCTCTTAACTCTGGACTCCATGTCGAAGCAGTAGGTGCAATTAGTGCTAATATATCAGCTAACCTTGGATGCAGTTTATGTATAGGCAATCAACAGTGAGTTGTGGTGCAATAGTGAACAGTGACGCAAAGAAATTGAGAAAATTGGTATTTGGTAAAACGGAAAAATAAACATTTCCATAAGAGCACTAGAGAAGTGCACTTTATGTTTACTTTTTCGTCAAAAAGACATGTTCGAACGGGTTTTGTCGAGTGAACATTATATGTAGTTCACTCGCCCCCTTTTTATACACAGTTTAATCGTGGCATCATGTTTATCTTATATGTATTCAACAACATACACAATTTTGTGGTTTGAATAACATTATATTCATGTATATTCAAAAATTAAAATTCAATTACAACTACGTGTACTTTATATAATATAGCTGATTTGATATAAATTCATAAACTAAACATACATACATGTAAATATTATTTGTATATATAAATGATAATATCTAATGATACTTTAATAGCTTTATAGGTCAGTGAATCAATAAATATGCACAGTAATTAACCCACGATTGTCTCAAGAAAGTATAATATAAACTTCGTAACGAAGCATAGAAATTGATGTCGTTTTACCGATCTGTCAAATTGCAGTATGATAAAAAAAGTTCTGGCCCCAATATACCCGATACAATGCATTACGATACGCATTAAACTACAATCACACCATAATTTATTCATATTGAACATTTTTGTACAGAAAGTAGTATTTCGAAGCTTTTCTTTATACATGGATTTCGCTGTTAAAAGTTGAAAAGTTAATCAAACTGCCTGAATGGAGAAAATAGAAGTAAGAACAGTAAATAAGTATCTATGTAAGAAGCTAGGGGAGGACTTTCACCATTTTGTACTAGAAATAAATGCAATGGAATGGACTCACCCTGGCTCACCCCTACTGAAACTCAAGAGAGTTTCCGCGGCTGGAAAAATCATAACCTTTTTCTTTTGGGACAATCGGAGAATAATCATGATTGGTATTCTTAAGGAAGGCAGCATGATAAATGGAGCATATTATGCAAATACTTTAAGAAGATCATTTGAAGTATACATTTCGGGAATGTACAGAAGCAGCAGAATATTATAACTGGTCTCAACATAACTATCGGTAAATAATTAATAATAATATGATACTACTGTTATAGCACGGACAGTCTGACAGAGCAAGAAGTAAGAGATATGACCAAATCACATGACAAAACAACCAAGAATGCACAATGAATGTATATTGACATAATGGACATCACAAAGATATTGGATTATTATCACGATGCCGACTTCTGTGGGTCACTTGACATACAACAAATAAGTGTGGTTAACCGCTTTATTGGTCCTACTTTCCCTCTTGACTTAATACAGCGTCATAACCACAATTAAAGTGGGAGAAAAATAATGACGGATATTGAACTCTGATATTTGCAAACATGGTCGTCTTATTGACTATAAAAATCGCGAAAAGTGACTACAGATTTTGTGCTTCGTATTGCAGCGATACTAATTTTTCCAGCAGTGTCCTTTCGTGTATAACTTGACCATATGTAGGTTTTCTCGCCTAATACTGGGTACCGACTGATATCTAGGAGCTCACTTAACAAATTACAGCTAATGTTATCAAGAAATAAGTGCAAAGCACTTTAGCCAACATAATGACCTTAGCATCATTGACAAATTTATTGTTCCAAGTACGCTAAACGACAGTACGGAAAAGGCAAATCCATAGTTCAAAGTTCAAGAGTAATACATTTCGGTGAATGATATTGAAAGTCTTTTCATAAGAAATTGTCTTTTTTGTTCCTTCTTTTCCCTAATTTTTTTTTCTTTGTGTGTGTGTGTGTGTGTGTGTGTGTGTGTGTGTGTGTGTTTTTTTTGTTTTGTTTTGTTTTGTTTTGAGACTTTGTTTAATTTTAACAGATTCAGATTTCATTTTAAATTATCAAACATGAAGCTTGCGGTTTTGTACCCTTAATGATGTACACCAATAATGCGGTTAAGCAGCTATGGTACGTGGAATTTGACGCAATACTCAAGATCGTGATTACTGATTGAGCGTTTTGACTTTATACACACCATTTTCTTCTCTAGTGGGGCAGAAAAACTGCCCAAGTTTAGAACAATAAATTTGCTAGGTGACTACACTATAAAACATGACCAGAATCAGTATTTGTGACGTATTAAATAACGTTGGTGTATATCGATGCTACCGAAAAGATTAACACAAAATTGACAGTAGTAATAAGTCAATACACATAATGAAATGTAATGTATGTATAGATATATATATATCTGTGTGTGTGTGTGTGTGTGTGTGTGTGTGTGTGTGTGTGTGTGTGTGTGTGTGTGTGTGTATAAATATGATATTGCACGAAACAAGTAATTCTAATTTCCCGTCATTATTGCACTATTCAACAAAGACGAAGTCTCGTTTCATTAAGTACACAGATCAATATGCATTCTTAGGTATGTGTACATGCACGTAATAGGGAGGATCTCTATTAATTATGTATGCTTAGATAACGAATACAACAGATCATAAACTAATTGTTATATCATATTCATAAGATATATATATATATATATATATATATATATATATATATATATATATATATATATATATATATATATATATATATATATATATATATATATATATATATATATATATATATATATATATATATATATATATATATATATATATATATATATATATATATATATATAACACCACCCCCACCCCCGAAATAAAATAGAAACAAAAACTTTGTTTACTGGTAAAGGTGGATGGCATTATTCAAACGTGCATATTCTAATGCTCAAACGATCGACTGTATAAGAAAACGTACAAGACATATTTTTCCATCAAACTTTGTTATTATGTTTCACAAATATTGATAATAGCGGATAACTATAATGCAGTCGATGACAACGAAAAGTATGCAACGCGTTTTGGTGTGATAAGGAGGCCAAGTAACAATTGGATTCATTAACCTTCATAATTCAGATTTGTTTGCCGTTTGCAAACGACCATAAAGATAAAAAATTATACACGACCCTAGCTATAAAATTCATTATAATGTCATAATCATTGATATATATGGAGTATCAATCATTTCACATTGATTGAATTTTCTTCCCATGCCAAATTACAGTGTGATAGTATCGACATTGATATTCCAGTCTATGATGTATTGTTCTAGTTATGTATCGATTCAGCTATTATGTATTTGGGATATCACATTGAACTTTATGTTCCAATATCATAATCACTGTTTTATACCTTTAGCATATTTCCTATCAAAATAAAACTCAGCAGTAAATATGAGGGAAATTGAAGTGTCATTGATGATGGAGTTTAACGTAAATGACTTGTTTATGTCTCGTAGAAAAATTTGCTTAAAGATCAATATCGATTCATATAAATGGTGTCCTATTTTACAGATAATTTGAGTCGATTTGTTAAGTGATTGGATTCCGTTTGCGCTAATAACAAAAATAACCAAAGAAACAAGAAAAGCATTGGAAAAGGAAAGAAAAAAAAAAAAGACAAAGAGAATTGTCAGACTGTGCTTATTAAATGTTCCCGATTTAAACAGAAATGTAAATGTCCTTCTTCCTACTAATTTTAAATTAACAAATGACCCATTTCTGGGTATTTAATTAGAAAAATGTAGAATAAACCAAATACCGTTGGAATATGCTGTGGAATTGTATTTTCATCCCTCAGGGAAATTTAATGAGGGGATTTCAAAAACAAAAAAGTCAAACATGATATACTGTTTACAATATATAAACATGACAAATTCTTCTAATCCTGTTGAAGATTTCGACAACACCTTCATATACAAAGAGCTGTCGGTTTGGTTGAAGAAAGAAACAATAACATATACCGCTTTTGGCTCTGTATTGAAATCATACATGGATAGATTGATATGTCCCCATAAAAAAATATGCATAACAATACAAAATAACCACATGACTGACATAACTGAACATGCTCTGATGAGAGTTCACAATGGAATTAATGAAACTGATATTGTTACTAGAAATCCATCAAGAATGTTTAGTGAAGTTGCAGGTAAGAGTCGAAAGATTGACCTTGATTTATATATTGCAGATAAATATTTACATGTAGAAAGGATGAATCTGTCAGTTATTACCAACATTGACTTTGTCACCAATTTCATTATGATTTGTGTAAATATTCTAACAAAATCGTCATATTTAACCAAACATAGATGAAAGAGACAATGAGAGTTTACATACATTCACACTGGACATCACTGTCAAAACTATCGAGTGAAAAATTTGGACAGTACGTTTTAAATAATTATATTTATACAATGAAGCGGTATATGAAAAAGCTAACTTTTTAAATATCCATATATCGTTTTTACTAACGATGGTTTCTTATCGATCAAGAGCATACTTTAAGCGACTCTGCAATTTAGTAAATTTGAGTTTCACTTAACGGTTTACTGCATAGGAGACCGTCTTATTACGAACAGTTTGTATCATCATATTATCACTTCAGAGTAGATTTGCAAATCAAAGTGTGTGTATTTTGTATGTTTTTTTTTCATTTATTTTATTATTTATTTTTATTTTATTATTTTGTTTTTTTTTTTTTTTTTTTTTTTTTTTCTTTTTTTTGCTTTTAATCAGAATAAAATGTAACTTGCAATATAGCCTATATATATAATATTGCATATGGGTAAAGAAGAAAAACTTAAGTAATAACAAAATTTTGGCCTTAGATTCACTTTATGGATTGTTCTACTATTGTAAGAAATTGGTATCTTTCTGATTCCATGTTTAGATTTGATAAACAATTTAGTCCAAGCAAAGTAAACCTTCAATAAACAGTCGCACCTGTTCAGTACATGAGATTTTAAAAGGTGAAAACGTACAAAACCAACTCTAAATTTTAAAAACTGATACCTAAAGCTGAAAATCAGTAATTGTTTATTTTTTACAAATTAAACAATTATATAAATAATGTAATTAGAAGCGGTAAAACAATAACAAATGACACAAAGAACAATTAACTCAGTATTCACAATGTGAATTTGTTCTTTGTTTTATGAAACTTCCCTTCGGAGGACTATTAAGATGTTTGATATGAATAACAAAAGATTACCCCCAAGGAACGCACAAAATCATTCTGATAAAACTACAGACCAAGACTATATATTTTGTATTTTTGTTATTTTTCAAAACAGACATGCTTACCTATCATAGTGAATGTTGAGTTCTTTTATTCTCACCATATCTGGGTGATGCTGAGACAATAATGGTGCCGGAAAAACCCCAAATAGCATAAATCCAAACAACCAATACTTCGTTTTCCATTTTTGTACTTGACTTAACCGTACCATTGTCCGATTGATTAAATCGGTGTGTCACAATCTGTATGTTTATAATCCAAATCACAAATATCTCATGGATTGACTAGAATTCTCTTTATAACACAGCGCACCACACAACGTCAATATTCCTGATGTCTGACATTAGCACATATTCTCTCGGTGTTAATTCGAACTTTTCACGGCTAAGCTAAAGTAACCACGGAGATATGTTTTAGATGATAACAAATAATTCTGTTGAAACAGTATAATGGACGCATTGAAGTACGTCAATGTACCACACAATAGTTACTCTCCACATCAAGCTTTCCTGTATGATATTTGCTTTCAATGCTCCGTATAGATAAATGACAATATGGCACTAAGAACAGAGTAATTAATTATTGACAGCATCGATTGGTAGTTCTCCTCATAGATCCATATGCTAACACAAAATATAAACAAGTACCCTATCAAATAGCCTATATGTTTAACAAATACTGACCAAATGTGTCCATTTTAACAGTCCAATATTTATTTCACAAGTGATAAGCGGAAACTTCGACAGTTTGTAACAGTCGTTATTTCCAAGTAAAACAGAATGCTTTTTATTGTCCGGAGCATGAGTCCGATTATTTTTCTCCGACCACTCCTTGTGTTAGCAGCAACTCATTAGTATGCTAGTTTAATATCGTACTATCCTAGAAAATATAATATCGATATCCATTCTCATGTCTTCAGTAGGTATCAACAAAGCAAACATATCCTAGTGTAGTGAATTAAGCCATCCACTTGAACAATCGTGTTTTACGCGCTACTGCAATAGACAACATTAATGTGGTATCTGTTGATTTAATTCATGGACGTCTGATTGTCGACTCGATGTTTATAATATTAGAAAACACAAGCTTTCTTTTGCAATATGATAAGTGTACGCAAATATGAAACTATGTATATTGTCTGATGAAAGTTCTTTATAAGTGTTATGTATATTTTTTGTACAACCTCATAATTTATCTGTTGAGATTATACGTGAGTTCCCATAATTTACATACCTTCATATACTACTATGGTGACTGAAATAAAAAACTGAGATACCGATATGAGATTATATATATATATGCAAGAGGTGGGATGGGTCAGGTATAATGTGCCATGGAAGGGTAAGCATCCCCTGCCGACCGATCACACCGGTCATGATATCATAATTGGAAGCAAATTGGTATTTATTTTTCTAAATAGAATCGCCTCTAATTATGAGTTTGATTTTAAAACTATCTTAACTGGATAAAAAATATTCATAAACACTCAAGTCAGATTTTGCGACTTCAAGTGCTTGAAAATTTCATGAATAAATCTTTTTCCAGAACATTTATTTACCACAGGAAATTAATGTTACTATTATTATACGCCACATATAATAATGTCTGACATCATCTTTAACTGCAGTCAAAATAAAAATAAATAAATAGTCATTGGTTGGTTGATTAGTGTTTTTACGTCGCTTTCAACAATATTTCAGCTATTTCCCGACATGGAAGCAGGAGGTTACCAACCTCCTAAACATAGTGGCGCAACCTGGGAATCGAACCCGGATCGTCGGCGCCGCAAGCCATGCGCTTAACAACTACACCAAGCCTGCCCCTAAATAAATAGTAAATCACCAAAAACATTATGCATATACATGTATGTGTATTCATGGATACAATCAAAATACCTAAGATGTTACAATATACACATAATACCACGCGCAATGTGACAAAAATTACCTTCATAACAAAGAAATCATGTTATAACTTGACATAAAGTATTAGTGTAGAAAATAACATGTATTTGTACAAGGAATAACGTCAGGTAACATCTGGGCTCTTTCTTGTATCTGAAAATGTTCATTACGTAGCAGTTTATATTTTCTCTCTAACATGGATGGATAAATCCAAACCATAAGTCCGAAAATGATGAAACTATAGGACATACAAAATCAGTGAAAGGAAAACCAAATAAAAAAAGCGAAAATTGTCTACTAGAAGAGCATATGTGAACCCCCTTGAAGGAGTGAGATCAGGTGCCAGGGGAGAGTAAGCATTTCCTGCTTGCTAGTAACACCCGTCACATATACCCCGTAGAGTTAAATCGTGGAAATTCCATATATATATTTATATATGGAGAAGTCAAAGTAGGTAACCTTCTAGTATAGAAGGTGTCAAATATGTTAGAATTATCCTCCAGCATGTCGTTAATTTTCTTCTCATGAGAGAGTAGCTTTTGTTGTTTTCATTTTCGAACTACAGGTATTTTAAACTAAGGAATTAATAACAAGCCCTTTCCAGTTCATTTTTAAAAAGAGCTAATCCAATAAAGTAAAATAATTTCAACGGTCATGTATAAAAGAGCATACTACCACAAGTCTGTATTATCCATATAATGTATGAAGATAGAAAGTCTAATATAAAAATCTCAGAACTATTAATAATATTATATTTAAAACTGGTGGTCTTTGTATTGGCCTTGTTATTGAGTCTTTGGCCAATACAGCTTTCCCGAGAATCCATAACAAGACCAATACAAAAAATAGCAGTTAATGACAACTGTATTAAATTATTTTAATATATATTAAACGGCTCTCTTCCATATAAAAATAAGTAAAGACAGAGAAAGAGAGAGATAGAGAGAAATGTGATTTTAATTTCAAACTAAATTTTTTGTTAAATATTTCCTAAATAATTAAATCTGATCTACCAACCATGTATTGGCTCCCAAAACTACATAAAAGTCCATATACATACGTTTCATATCTAATTCTAGCCACTGCTCTACTACGGTACTATCGAAACATATTACGTCTCCTCTACCTGCTTTAAAAAATCATATTATCAAATATTGTGATGTCGCATTTCATAATAGTAACATCAATTACTTTTGGTCAATTAAAAATTCTCATGAAGTTATAGACAAAATTCTTTCATTAAATTTCAAAGCGACTCAAATTTCTACATTTGATTTTTCTACACTTTATACATCTCTGCCTCATGATTTGATAAGAAGCAAGTTGCTGTCTCTTATACAATGGTGTTTTCACAGAGAATCTAAAACTTACATATGTACTTCCAATAACTCCGGATTCTTTCCAACAAACAATATACTTCATATAAATACTGGAGTTGCAAGAAATTATGTAAAGCACTAGATTTTCTCATGAATAATATTTGTGTGCAATGTGATGGCAAGATATATCAACAAATAGTTGGGGTTCTTATGGGTACTAACTGCGCGCCTCTGATAGCAGATTTATTTCTTTATTGTTATGAGAGGGATTTTATGCTTTCTATTCAAAACACAAAACGTTTCGATCTCATTGACAAATTTAATAATACTTGCAGATATCTGGATGACATTTTGGTTATCGAGAACAATTTATATCCACCAGAGCTCAAATGGAATAAAGCTAATACTTGAGATAAATCTACACCTTTCTTAGATTTGAACATCAAAATTATCAACCACTTAATGTATACTAATATTTATGATAAACGTGAGGATTTTGGATTTCCTATTGTAATTTTCCTTACTTGGATGGCGATGTCCCTCTACTCCCATCATATGGTATCTATATATCTCAATTAGTTCGATTTGTCAGAGGCTGCACCGATGTTTTGGATTTTCATAAACGAAATTTACAAATTACTACTTAACTTTTAACTCAGTGTTACAGATATCACAGGCTTAGAAAAACATTCGGCAAATTCTTTAGATCTTATTCAGAACTTCTATATAAATTTGGAAATATTTCTTGTCAACACTATGTATCCAATGGAATTTTCCATCCTAATTTTTACGGTGATCTCGTATATAAATTAAGGAAAGTAAAATGCTCCGATAACGTTATTTTATCATGTAATAAAATAGTCAAAGGTCTTCTAAATAGGCAATATGACATTGAGATCATCAAAAAGACTATAGGTCTTGTATTTGGCCCCTCTACAGCCTTATGCAGACTTTTACTTGAACGTTGCACGCAGCGGTGGGGACTATATGACGATCTTGTCCAAACCTCTTTCAGAGTCCTGAACCTCGTCCCCTCTGACTGTTAGTCGGGACCCCTACAGATCTAGGGTCTTAGCTCGCTTTCAGACTGGCAGAGCACGGTTTATCATGTTGATGTCGCATATATTTTTATATCATTTTGTGTTTTACAATACCTTACGTGTTTATATTTTATGACCTCTCAATATGCGATACCTATTGACACTTTACATGGAGGATTATTTATAAATTTTTAAATGTACGTTCTTTGATTGTTCTGCTGTTACGGTGAGTGGGAAGGTAATTGCACTAAAATCAAATATTTTTGTAATGTGTTATATGTGCTAGTATATTATTGATATTCATGTATTGTATAGCTCCATGGTGAATTCTGCCACATAACTGAGCCAGTAACTCCTCTTTTTTCTAAAATTTGCCGGCAATTCCGGAAATTCATATCTATGTTTACAGTTTCCAATGTTGGATTCAATGACGCATTTTATGCGTCCGTGCTAGTTTGAAGTGATATGGTGAATTTTATGTGATTTTTCTAAATTCTTGACAATTTTGTCTTATTTATAATGGGTTAAATGAGATTCTTCGCTTCAAAAGTTTTACTGTTAAAAGAACTTTGAGTGCCATTGTAAGCTGGTTCATGAAAAAGAAACGAATATGGAGAATAATTTGTGATGCTGGTAACGTGTGTTTAAACAGGGCTAAGTTTGCTATTTGCGTTTGATGTCTTGTTAACTACATGAGTTCTATTGGTGAATGTTTTAGGTTGTGTCCAATATGGCCGCTATGCAAATTAACCTAATAGTAATAATTTTTCTATGTGAGTTTATTTATCCTCCGCATGTTGCATCGCCATTTTTTTAGATACAGAACGTGACGTCATCAAAATCTTGGATAGGCCCTAGGGCTAATATAGAAAGTTTTTCTTTTGACCCACTAATTTACATTTTTCCGATTCATATCGTTCTGGCTGTTTATTAAGTATTTTGGTTAATATCTGTGAATCATTTAATAAGAAAATGTTAGAACAGTTGTATCTGATTTAAATGCCACTGTTAGTTGAAATATACTGCACATTATGTGCTTAATTACTTAGTGATTGTACACGACGAGTGACCGCCATTAGGTTGACAAAACCAAGCTATTAGTATTGCTATAATTATGATATCTTGTGTTCACCATTTTTTTCCCTTTGACTGTCATGAATTTATAACTACTGAAACGGTTTTATATTGCTCCCCCTCCGTTTTTGTGTGCCCTTTCAGTTTTATGATTTTTTAATTACTAAATTTCTAAATTGGTTTTATATTGCCCCCTTTTTTGTGTGTGCCCTTTCAGTGTCATGATTGTATGACTACTGAATGGGTTCTACATTGCCTTGCCCCTCCTCCCCTGTCTGTGTGTGTATGCCCATTCAGTGTCATGATAGTATGACTACCATATTGGTTTTATCATCTTATCGTTCTAGTCAAACCAATTAGCTCGTTTCGATGATGTGTTCATAGAATCGGATGAGATTTTATTTCACAAAAGATCAACAAACGAAACATAACTTTGGTCACGGATTGATATCGGAGGATTCTACGAAAAATAATTTCAAGATTTACAGTAATATAACCTCCCTCCCCCAAAATAATAATAAATAATACAAAACAAAACCCTGTCATGAATCAAAACATTCTGTCCTTGAAAAAGTTGAAACAACATTTCCAAAATAAAGTTTATGCAATTATGAATTTGATAGTAAGACATATGCAATGTTGAAAAACTTTTTGTTTGTTTAGTGTGTGTGTGTGTGTGTGTGTGTGTGTGTGTGTGTGTGTGTGTGTGTGTGTGTGTGTGTGTGTGTGTGTGTGTGTGTGTGTGTGTGTGTGTGTGTGTGTGTGAGAGAGAGAGAGAGAGAGAGAGAGAGAGAGAGAGAGAGAGAGAGAAAGAGAGAGAGAGTTTGTGTAACAATACATCAGCTACTTTCGCAATTTACTATTTGATCGAAGCAATAAATTGTTATGTTTGTTGTCAGATTATCTTCATTTAATATTGACCGAAGTAATGTTTGATTTAATTATATTTTCATTTGACTTTGACTTTGGTTTTTTTTTCCATTTGACTGAGGTAGTGTAAGTTATCAGATTATGTACATTTAACTTTGACTGAGGTAATTGTTGTCAGATTACTTTCATTTGACTTGATTGAAGTCATGTTTGTTGTCAGATAATGTTTATTTGACTCGACTAAGGTAATGTTTGTTGTCCTGAACCTTGTCCCCTCTGATTGTTACTCGGGACTCCAACAAATTAAGGGTTTGAGCTTGCTTCCAGATCAGTAGAGCATGGTTTACTCTTTTTGATATGATTTTATATGTTTTTGATATCCGAGTCTTACTCATTTACATTTGACTTTGACTGAGGACTAAGTCTTGAATTCGGCCCTTTTACAGTCTTTTACATGAACGTGTTAGCAGGGTGGGGACTATATATGAACCTTGTTGAAACAATTTTCAAAGGAAACATAGTCCTGAACCTCGTCCCCTCTGATTGTTACTCGGGACTCCAACAAATTAAGGGTTTGAGCTTGCTTCCAGATCAGTAGAGCATGGTTTACTCTTTTTGATATGATTTCATATGTTTTTGATATCCGAGTCTTACTCATTTACATTTGACTTTGACTGAGGACTAAGTCTTGAATTCGGCCCTTTTACAGTCTTTTACATGAACGTGTTAGCAGGGTGGGGACTATATATGAACCTTGTTGAAACAATTTTCAGAGGAAACATAGTCCTGAACCTCGTCCCCTCTGATTGTTACTCGGGACTCCAACAGAGTAAGGGTCTGAGCTTGCTTCCTGATCATCAGAGCACGGTTTACCCTTTTTAATATCATTTTATATGTTTTTGATATCTGGGTCTACTCATTTACATTTGACTTAGACTGAGGTAATTGTTGTCAGATTATTTTCATTTCACCTTGACTGAAGTAATGTTAATTGTCAGATAATGTTTATTTGACTCGACTGAGGTAATGTTTGTTGTCAGATTATTTTCATTTGATTTTGAGGACATTGTTGTCAGATTATTTTTATTTGACTTTGATTGAGGTAATGTTTGTTGTAATATAATTTTCATGCATATCAGACACAGGAATATTGTACTGTGAATGTGATGTGTCTTTGTCTTCTTCGTGTGCTCATGTATTTATATATTTATTTCCTTTTTTTCAATTTTCTTCTTGTTTTTTTTTTTTTTTTTTTTTTGTTAGAAAACAAAAATGGTATAAGTTAAATAGGAAATAAATATGATCAAATCAATTAAAATGGGTTTCTATCTCGAATTATGTATACATCTATGTATAATGTATTACGTGTCACTCTAAATATAACTTTCTCCATATATAGGTACTTGATGACTTGAATCTTATGATATGGTGGCTATGTCTAGTATAATGACAATTATGTTGCTATATAACATAGACAGAATGGTTGAGGGTTTTCCTTGCCAATGATGGTAAGCTCTAGGAAAATATCAAATCAAGATTTACAACCTGTCTATTTGTGAATTGGGTATTTGGATAATCAATCAGTGCATTAACTAACCTTAGTGAAGAGATGAGCATGCATAATATAGGGAACTGGAAATATGATCCGCGCAAGCTGAGGAAAAATACTTCAGAACTCGAGATTAATCGATGAATGCATGTGTCTACTTCTGAATATCATACACGGCCGTCAATTCAGAAGAAACATTCAATGAATGTGCATTTCATGTTTCAATGCTTATCTATTCGTGATATAGATAAAATTACCACCACTACAATATTACGTAGAATGTGACATCTTGGGAAGACATATCTGTTATCAACTCCATTATTATATTTTCTGTACTAATCACTTACATTAAAAATTGTAATACAAGATTAAAGATAAGATATAAGTCAGCGATAGGCGGAAAAGCCCAACGTTCAATACAAAATAGGAAACAAGGGCATTCATGGGAAGAACAAATACCATACATTCAATACACATCATTTTTATTTATTAATCAGATAAACACATCGTATTGTGTGATACATCGTAAAATTATAAAGCTATCTAAAACTATGATATCCTGCTGCTTTGTATAGAAATATTACTGTTCGATAAAGACATATCATTTTTTTTTATCACAAAAAGATTTAGAGGGGAATTATTCAGATTATAATTGATACTTTGGCTTTTACTTTATGGTCCATTTGATAATTACGTGTACTTCGCTATTTAAATACTAATGCTTCCGACTTCCAAAACAGAAAAACGCCTTCGTCAACGACAATATACCCCGAAGATCATGAAAAGGACTAAGTCTTGAATTCGGCCCTTTTACATGAACGTTTTAGCAGGGTGGTGGGGACTATATATGGACCTTGTTGAAACAATTTTCAGAGGAAACATAGTCCCGAACCTCGGCCCCTCTGATTATTACTCGGGACTCCAACAGATTAAGGGTCTTAGCTTGATTCCAGATCAGCAGAGCATGGTTTACTCTTTTTGATATCATTTTATATGTTTTTGATATCTGGGTCTTACTGTCATGTTCTAATTTTTGAATTTACTTGGGGGGTGGTAAATACAAAAATTAGAACATGACAACTTTGTATTTACCACCCCCCAAGTAAATTCAAAAATTAGAACATGACATTACTCTGCATTACTAAACGTGTTTAAGTAATAAAATACAATCACTCAGTTACACAAAATTTCAACCACATGGCCTTTATCAAGTGTAGGGAAAACGACTATGTTACACAACTATGTAAAATCCATACCTTTATGAAAATTTGTGTAATTAAGTATTTGTGGTTTTATAACTTATATTGGACTTTTCTTTTGAGGACTCTATTATAATATTCATATTCTAATAATATCTCAACATTAGAAACTTGTTGATCCTTGGTCTATAATCGATGATAATTTATAGATTTTACATGTGTGTCCTTCACTGTAATCGAAAGTGTTTGTCATCCCCCTTTTTTCATATTATTATACCAATAAGAGCACATTTCTGTTGTGACTTCTGTCAGATGGCTAAATCGGATGCTTTAATTTTTTCCTTTCTGTTATTTGACTTCATTTCACCATTCATTGATTCATTCATTGACTAATAGATCATAACATAACACACACGTTAACATCGGTCGATAGGACTGTTGTAGCACACGTGACTGGGATACTCGGAGGGAGGCACTTGCATAATGTTCGTTTACACGATAGGACATTCGCGTTAACATGATTTAGTCCCGCGTGCGCTCAGTGTAGTCACACGTTCAGATGCCTAATTCTTTCTATGCCGTGGTACGAGTAAAGCAAATAATATGGATCTCATTAAATCACTGAGAATGTCGCCAAGTATATACAAATCTATGATAAAAGATCTGAACTCGCTTAGAGGGACAGAGCACTGTTTACTTATATTGATGTCACCTTTCATATTTTCAAAACCAGCATATTATTCAATAAACATGTCGTTGGGAAATTTTGGTGACCTCTTGTCTTGAGAAACCTATCCTTGCTACTCTATATGGAGAATTATTCATAATTTTTAATTGTGTGCCCTTTGATTGTGTTGCTTTTGCAGTGAGTGGGTAGACGGGCGCCCGTAAACCAGTTAACCATACGATTGTTACTTTAATTGACCTACCTAAGATGATATCGTAAAATCAGTGAAATTGAATATTTTGTATTGTCGTTTTCTGTGTTTATTTAACTATTATCATGTTTATGCGGATGTCCTTCATGATTTGTGTCAAACGGAATGGTCAGATGTCTTTTGTCTTCACTTTTGTTGTAAAGTAAGAATAATTTCTTTATACAAAATATTTGAAATTGCATTCAATATTCTTAAAATAGATTCCTTAAGAACACGTTAAGATTTTATTTAATTCTTAATATTTTATATGAACATTTATGTTTATGTTATATATATTCAATATATGTCGGAGGTATTCCATAATTCCATGTACTTTTAAATATTAGTTAAATTTGTATACCCTACAATTCGGTATAATTTAAAAATTAGGGCATGTAAAACAAAAACTGTATTTTTCTTGTATGGCTGAAGTTATTAACTTTGCGTTAATAACATATTTTGTTGCTTCATACCCTCGGAGATGTCAAAATAAAAAGAAAATGCTTCGTAAATAAAGTGGGTATTCCATAAATACAACCATAACCGCATGCGCAGTTTAATCAAAACAAAAACGATGAAGAGAAACTCCAAAAGAAAACGATTTCAGTAAATACTAACTTTCGGTCAAATTTTAAATCATAAGTCTGTTTTAGAGAAAATACCTCCATATTTCAAAAACAAAGATCCGCCATGTATTTCCTATAGCTACACGCCATCAGTTGCATCCAAAATTTATAATTACAAAGGGTTTCTACAGTGTCTTGATCTTAGCAACTCTGCATGCCATTCTCAACCGTGTGCATGTTCCTCATCTAATTTCGTATATTCTCCTTGTGGCCATGTCATTACTGGTGATCTCGATATAGTTAAAAACACTAAATTAAGAGAACTTTTACTTAAAGGTCCAAAATACAGAGAACCCAGATCATTCACATGGAGCCAAAATTTTTAGAATATTATGAACTGCTGCGAGGAATATGCCACACGATGGACAAAAAGAGAGGAAGTACAAGTCGACACTCTTTCGGAATGGATAAAATCTATTGCAGTACTGCTGAGATCAAAAATTAAAAAATTACAAGGTTCTGTAAACACCAGATTCGAATCTATTTTTAAAGATCCTGATGTTGTCAGAGAACTTACCTTCCTCCAAGAACATTATATCATTACACCAGCAGATAAAGCATCTAATAATTATACATTTACTTGTAAGAAATATTACTTTGACAGCCTAGTGAAAGAATTAGGATTAAATTCAGCTCCAGGAAATCCTACTTATACTCTCACGAACTTTTCGGTTTCGGAAGTACTCGAGAATCATAAATCTGTCCTCAATACGTTTGGTATTGACTCAAATAAATTGAATTTAGAACTTCCATATTTGTATTGTATTCCAAAAATGCACAAAACTCCGTACAAACAACGCTTTATCGCTGGTTCTTCGAAGTGTTCCACAAAATCTGTATCGATGCTACTCACAAAAATATTATCAGAAATTAAATCTGGCCTTCATAGATATTGCGAAACAGTATATTCCAGAAGTGGAATTAATCAAATGTGGATCCTTAAAAATTCAAAAGAGTTGTTAGAACATCTAAAATCAAAAAGTTTTACTAAAATTCACTCCATCAAGTCTTTTGACTTTTCGACTCTGTACACAACGATCCCTCATCAGAAATTAAAAGACAGATTAGCGGAAATTATTCAAAATGCATTTACTAGTAAAAACGGAAGCCGCAAATTCAAATATATAGTAATAGGCCACGATAAAACTTACTTTGTTAGGGAAAATTCTGATTCCAAAAATAAATACACTGAAACAGCTGTCATTCAGATGTTGAACTTTCTTATCGATAACATTTTTGTGGTGTTTGGAGGTAAGGTTTTTCAACAAATTGTCGGCATTCCAATGGGCACTAACTGTGCTCCGCTTCTGGCTGACATATTCCTTTATTCATACGAAGCTGAGTTCATTCAGTCTTTGCTTTCGCAAGGAAAAAAACAATTGGCTCTTGGCTTCAATTTTACTTACAGATATATAGATGACTTGCTTTCAATTAATAATCCTTCATTCGCAGATTACCTTAGCATCATCTATCCAAGTGAACTAGAGGTCAAAGAAACCACAGAAACTAGTAATTCTACTTCGTATTTAGATATTATGTTGTCTTTCGACATTAATGGTCAATTGAACACCTCACTCTATGACAAACGTGACGATTTCAATTTCGCTATCACAAACTTTCCTTTCATAAGTAGCAACATTCCATCATCGCCCGCATACGGCGTATTCATATCTCAGTTAATACGTTATTCCAGAGCATGTTCAAATTACTCTCAGTTAAGCTGCTCAACCAGGGTTATATATGTGCTAGACTAGCATCGTCACTGAGGAAGTTCTACGGTCGTTACGAGACTCTTATTACTCCATATCATATCTCGTTATCCAGACTTTTAAATGATATTCTGGACTGAGACCGATTCCGATCACTTTACACAGATTTGACACCTTCTATACTAGAAGGTTACCTACTTCGACTTCTCCATATATAGATACATATGGAATTCACACGATTTGACTCTTTCTACCGGGTATATATGACGGGTGTTGCTAACAAGCAGGGGATGCTCACTCTCCCCGGGCACCTGATCTCACTCCATCACAGGGGTTCACATATGCTCTTCAAGTAGACACATTTTGTTATTTTCCATTTGTTTTTCATTTTCACTGATTTTGTATGTCCTATGGTTTCATGATTTTTGGATTTGTGGTTTGGATTTATCCATCATCTTTACATTTAGTAGACTTGACTGCAGATTTTTAAAGTTACTCATCAAGTTTATTTACCTCGCCCTCCATCAGTGTCCACGAAGCGGCGGCTTCCGAATTAGATCACGTGATAAGTTGGTTGTAAACATTCTGTTTACAAACATGGCGTTTTAGACAGCCATATCTCATTTAATACGAGGAATTCGATCACAACATTTGCAGGGGTCCTTTTTTAATAGGTTTTAGTCATGTATGTATAATCAAAACTATTTAGAATAAATTCAATAATATGCACTGTACTAGCCAACATAGGGTATACAGCTTTAAATCCGTTAACATAATTTTATATTAGGACTGTACCTCACTGTAGGTTATGTAAGATGGTTTTATAATATCAATATTAATGCTGTTTTACAGCGGATTTCGATGTCTATAAATGAGAAAAAGGGTGTTCTTGTTTCGAATAAACTCATGGCATCACTGACTGTTGTACGGGTTCCCAGGAGGTGCTTACTCCTCTGTAGATCATGATCCCACTTTGGTCTACCCAGGCAACCGTTATTTCCCCTGTGTCTAACTTTTATTGAACATTACGACTTTCTAATTGGAATCGAACATTTTCACTTAAGTCGAACATCTGTAACACAATTATAAGTTACACTTAAACTAAAGATTATTCACCTTACGCATAGCTCTTTCCTTAAACTGGTTCATCTGGCAAATACGTTTAGGCATATTTAGTAGTTAGGCCTAAGGTTCTAAAACTTTTACCGTGCTCAACTCAAACTCCGTGCTCAAAATCTAAGAACGTGCTCAGTACAGGTCTCTAATAGACTTTGAGGCCCAATGTTCAGATAAGTTGAGCATTGGGACTCTAGGTTAGTAATCCTTTCATAACATTCTCCGTGCTCAAGCTCTGATGCTCAAATATGATATCACCAAAACCTGAGGTTACAAAACACCGAGTTTGAATTGAGCACGGTAAAAGTTTAATAACATGGGGCCAGATTGTGCTTCAAATATTTCATCATATATATCTCTGTTCTTAGATTGTTTTTCGGCTCTTACTTTTAGGTCAGTTTAATCATGAGTTTCCTCTTCAAATATTTATACTTTATATTTTCACGGGTTTGGCCGTGAACATCAATGGAGAGACATCAGTCGGCGAAATGTTGTGAAATATTGTGACCAAATACATGTTCTTATGAAATATCAGTTTTTTTTAAACATGATTTATGCACGAAAATGTAGGATCTACGATATGAGGAATCTTTTGGTAGAAATATCCATAGACATTAGAATATAGAAATTCCAGACATCATTTGAGGCAAATGCCCTAGCAGGAGAAAGAGTATGTTTACTGTTTATTGCATACGATAAAGTTTTTCTTCTATTAAATTGCAGGTGTGGACAGGCTGGTCCTGTTTTATTGCATTGAATTTTAAGTCTGAGGTCCATTGTTTGACTTGGTTTTTTTATTCTACATCTCCTTGGTGACTTCTGTCCTACAGCTAAGTCAGATGTCTTTCCATTGTTGACATGTACCCTAAAGCTAAGTCAGATGTCATTTCCTTGGTCACTTCTGCTCTACAGCTAAATGGGATACCCCCCTTCTAAGGCGATTTACGATCTTCTGCCTCCTTATCTGTCATAAAAGAGAAAACTGAAGACATTTGAAGAAGCTGTATGACAAAAATCACCAAGGACATGCAAACAAAACATGATAACACTAAAATATACATGGAAAAACATTACAAAAATATTCGATTGTGCTGCGGTTACCGACTTAGGTAGTTAGTTAGTAACAAACGTCATTCAACTGGTGCAGCTATACGTATTACGGGCGCCCAACTTCCACTCAACGTAAAAAGCAGCACAATCAAAGGACACACATTTAAAAATTTATAAAGAATCGTCCATATAGAGAACAAGGAGCAACAGGTTTCTCATAAAGGGATGTCATAAAGCTTTTATTACACACGAAAGGTTTAAAGAACATATTGCTATTAAAAATATGTAAGGCGACATCAACATACGTAAACTGTGCTCTGCCCATCCGTAAGCCGAACTCAGATCCTTGATCAATAGGATTCCAGGCTAACAGTCAGAGGAGACGAGGATCATAACCTTCTGTCCTCTGAAAAGGTTTGGACCCGTCATAGAGTCCCTACCGCCCTGTTAGTCAGCGTGCAACGCTCAAGCAAAAGTCTGCATTGGGTTGTAGAGAGACACAATTCAAGACCTATGGTCTTAGCGATGATCTATGGGTCAAAATGACGATGCAAATGGCGTGTAATAATTTTAGAACCCGGTCATATGAAATTATCGTCTACATACGTACATAGTTATACTGTCTCCCTTTCTGCCCAAAACGCTACAGGTGTGATCCGAAACCCTCTGTCATCTCTGCATGCTTCTGCCTCCTTATCTATCCAAATAATAACAAGTATACTCCGAAACCCTCTATCATTTCTACATACTTTTGTAATAAACATTACAAGTATAATCCGGAACCCCAGGTCACTTCTATATTCTTCTGCGTCCCTTTCTGCCCTAAAAAGTAGAACCCCAAACCCTTAGTCACCTCCGCCTCCCCCTCTGTCCTAAAATAACAAGTATAATGCAAAACACTATGTCACCTCTGCATACTTCCTTCTCCCTATTTTCCTAAAAATAAGAAGTATAATCGGAAACCCTTTGTCATTTCTTATCACTTCTGCCTGAGTATCTGTCCTGAAACTAAGAAGTATTATCCGAAACCGTCTGGCATCTCTGCAAACCACTGCCTCCCTATCTGACGTAAAAATAACAAGTATAATGCAAAACTCTCTGTCACCTCTGCATACTTCTGCCTATCTATCTGTCCTAAATATAAGAAGTACAATCCGTAACATTCTGTCATCTCTGCGTACCTCTGTCTTCATATATGTCTTAAAAATAACATGTATATTGCAAAACATTCTGTCATCTCTGCATACTTCTGCCTCCCTATCTGTCGTAAAAATATCAAGTATAATGCAAAACTCTCTGTCACCTCTGCCTCCCTATCTGTCCTAAAAAACACCTAGTACAATCCGAAACCCTCTGTCATCTCTGCATACTTATGCCAACATATCTGTCCTGAAAATAGCCAGTATAATCCGAAATCCTTTGTCATCTCTGTATACTTCTGTCTCCTTATGTGTCATAAACACAACAAGAACAATCCGAAACCCTCTGTCATCTCTGCATACTTCTGCCAACCTATCTGTCCTGAAAATAGCCAGTATAATCCAAAATCCTCTGTCACCTCTATATATAGCTGCCTCCCTATCTTTCCGAAAAAGAACAAGTATACTGAGAAAGGAATGTCACCTTTGCATACTTCTGTCCTTCTATATGCCTTAACAATAAACAATTCCAGAAACCCTTTCTTATCTCTGCAGACTTCTACCTCCCTGTCTGTCGAAAAATAGCAACTATAGTCCGATAATCTCTGTCATCGCTGCATACTTCTGTCAACGTTATGTGTCATAAAGATGGCAATAATCCGGAATCTTCTGTCACCTATCTCTCTTAAAAAATAACAAGTACAATCCGAAACCCTTTGTCATCTCTGCATTCTTCTGCCTACCTATCTGTCCTTAAAATAACCAGTATAATAAGCAACCCTTTGTCACCTCTGCATCTCTATCTGTCCTAAAAATAAAAAGTATAATACGAAACCCCGTAGCACCTCTGCATACGTCTGCCTCCCTATCTGTCGTAAAAATAACAAGTATAACGCAAAACCCTCGGTCACCTCTGCTTACTTCTGCCTCTCTATCTGTTCTAAAATAACAAGTATAATCCGGAACCCCCTGTCACCTCTATATACTTCTGCCTCCCTATCTTTCCGAAAAAAAAAACACAAGTATACTCCGAAAGGATCTGTCACCTTTGCATATTTCTGTTTCCCTATCTCTCCTAAGAATCTCCCTATCTGTCGACAAATAACAGGTTATAATCCGAAAGGCTCTGTTCTCTCTGCATACTTCTCTCCCTATCTGTCCCAAATATATCAAGTATAATCCGCAATCCTGTCACCTTTGCATACTTCCGCCTCCCTATTTCTTTTAAAGATATTCACAGTAATCCGAAACAAACCGTCATTTCTGTATATCTCTGTCTCGCTATCTGCCTTGAAAACAAGTATGATCCGAAACTCTCTGTCATCTCTCCATACTTCTGCCTCCATATCCGTCCTAGAAATTAAAAAAAAGATATAACCCGAAACACTCTGCATACGCCTGCCTCACTCTCTGTCCTAGAAATAATAAGTATAATCCGAAACCCTCTGTCATCTCTGCATACTTCTGTCTTCCTATGTCTCATAAACATAACAGGTATTATTCAGAACCCTCTGTCACCTCTATATATTTCTGCCTCCCTATCTGTCCGAAAAATAATAAGTATACTCCGAACGGCTATGTCATATTTGCTTACTTTTGTCTCCCTATCTGATCTCAAAATAAGTATAATCCGAAACACTCTGTCCTTCTGTCATCTCTGTATACTTCTGTCTCCCTATCTGTCCCAAAAGTAACAATCCGAAATCCTCCGTCATCTCTTTATACTTTTACCTCCCAATCTGTCATAAAGATAACCAGTATAATCCGGATCCTTCCGTCACCTCTTTGTACTATTACCTCTCTATCTGTCCTAAATATAACAACTATAATCAGAAGCCCTGTGTCACGTCACCTCTACCTTTCTATCTGTCGAAATATAGCAATTATAGTCCGAAACCTTCTGTCATCTCTGCATACTTCTGTCAACCCATCTGTCATTAACATTACAAGTATTAACCGGAACCCTGTCTTCTTTTCGTACTACTGCCTCCCCATCAGTCGTAACAATAACAAATATACTCCAACACCCTCTGTCACGTTTGCATACTTCTGTCTCCCTATCTTTCCTAAAATAAGTTTAATCCGAAACTCTCTGTCGTCTCTGTATACTTCCTTCTCCATATCTGTCTCAAAAGTAACAAGTACAATCTGAAATCCTCTCTTACCTATGTATACTTCTGCCTCCCTATCTGTCCTAAAATATGACATATTATCCGAAACCTTCTGTCACCTCTACATATTACTGCCACCCTTTCTGTCCTAAAAAATAAAAATACAACCAGAAACCCTGTGTCACCTCTACATACCTTTGCCTCTCTCTTTCTGTCCTAAAAATAAGAAGTACAATACGAAACCCTGTAGCACCTCTGACTCCCTATCTGTCGTAAAAATAACAAGTATAATGCGAAACCCTCTGTCACCTCTGCAGATTTCTGCCTCTCTATCTGTCCTAAAATTATAAGTATAATGCGAAACCTTGTGTCACCTCTGCTTACTTCTGCCTCTCTATCTGTCCTAAAAATAACAAGTATAATGCAAAACACTCTGTCATCTCTTCATACTTCCGCCTTTCTAACTGTCCTAAATGATATATTATCCAAAACTCTCTGTTACCTTTCGATACTTGTGCCTCCCTTTTTGTTCTAAAAAGAAGAAGTATAATCCAAAACCTTCTGGCATCTCCGCATACTACTGCCTACCTATCTGTCCTAAAATTAACAACTATAATGCAAAACCCTCTGTCACCTCCTCATACTTCTGCCTCCCTATCTGTCCGAAAATAACAAGTATAATCCTAAACCCTGTCATCTCTGTATAATTCTGTCTCCCTATCTATCATAAACATAACAAGTAAAATCCGGAACACTCTGTCACCTCTATATAGTTCTGCCTCCCAATCTTTCCGAGAAAAAAAAAAAAAAAAAACAAGTATACGCCGAAAGGATCTGTCATCTCTTTATACTTCTGTTTCCCTATCTGTCCAAGAAATAAGGAAATACCGAAACCCTTTGTCATCTCTGCGTACTTCTACCTCTCTATCTGTACATAAATAGCAAGTTTAATCCAAAACCCTCTGTCATGTCTGCATACTTCTCTCTCCCTATCTTTCCAAAAGGATTATAATCCGAAATCCCCCGTCACATTTGCGTATTTCTGCTCCCCTATCTGTCCTAAAAATAATCCGAAACTTACTGTCAACTCTGCATGCTCCTGCCTCCTTATCCGTCCGAAAAATAGAAAGTATAATTCTAAGCCCTCTGTCATTTCTGCATACTTTTGCCTACCTATGTTTTAAAGATAACCAGTATATTCCAAAATCCCCTGGATCCTCTGCATACGTCTGTCTCACTCTTTGTCCTAAAACTAAAGTATAATCCGGAACCCTCTGTCACCTCTATATATTTCCCCCTCCCTATCTGTCCGAAAAATAATAAGTATACTCCGAACGGCTCTGTCATATTTGTATGCTTTTGTTTCCCCATCTGTCCTACAATAAGTATAATTCGAACCCCTTTGTCATCTCTGCGTACTTCTACCTCCCTATCTGTCCACAAATAGCAAGCATAATCCGAAACCCTCTGTTCCTCCGTCATCTTTGCATACTGCTGTCTCCCTATCTGTCCCAAAAGTAACAAGTATAATTCCCTATCTGTCCTAAAATAAGTATATTCCGAAAACCTGTCATCTCTGCATGCTTCTGCCTCCCCATTTGTCATAAAAATATTCAGTATAATCCGAAATCTTCTGTCATCTCTGCATACTTTTGCCTCCCTCTCTGTCCTTACATAACAAGTATAATCTGAAACCCTCTGTCATCTATACACACTTCTGTTTCATAAAGAGGAATAATGTCAGCTATAAAAGGTTATCGACTACCGTTATATCATTTATAACAAAATGATTTGTCACTCCATTTATGAGTCTGCAGAGTGCACAGTGTTGTTTGAGCAATTCATTGTAGTAGTAGACGAGTGGAGGCTCTGGAAATAGACATAAAACAATGCCTGTTTTCTCTATTTATTAATAACTCAGTATCTCCGAAACAACACTTCTTCAAAATATTCACCAAAAAGCAAAGTCTAATATAAATCTCATGAATTCTTTAATTCAGTCAAGTCAAATACACATGAATCAAAACAACAAATTGTATCCAAACATCCAAATCAAATAATCAAAAACTATCTCTAAAGCCACAAAAATATCTAACTCATAAAATTCTCAAAAATATAAACAAGGTATATTTCGTACATTAAACAAAACAAAACATGTGATACAACTGCCCTCTACCACATTCTGAATGTTTTACATATTATACGGCTGATTCTGGCTATATATACTCAACGAACTTATTTATATTTTCTACGGGTATTTCGAAACCTGCATGGCCCAGTGGTGGAGGTGCTGGGCTTGTGACTAAGAGGTCCTAGTTTAAACTCCCACAATTGGCACACTGGTGTTATGTTTTTCGGATGAGGCAGTAAAAATCGAGGTCCCGTGTCAAGGTAAACATTCTTTCATTCGTGTGGTTCTATTGCAAAGATTTAAATATCTGTGCAAAGTATCAAGTAGATGCCGTCACCATACAGTGAAATAATCGTGGAAAGACGTAAAACAATAATTAAGCAATCATGGGCATTTAGAGTTTGTTTTAAATTGAGTGAAAGTGATTATGCATTGAGAGGTATGAAGATGAATTAAATAGCATTCATTGACCACCGATCATTGGGTATTTCAATGGATTTAATGTGCGTTATACTTGGATCTTCTACTGAATATAGACAGAAACAAAAAAACTTATTACTACATGTATGTTGTATGACGAATGTGACAATTTCAATTTTGCCATTCGTTACTTCCAAGATATGCGTAGTAAAATCCTTTTATCATTATATGGTGGCTATGTCTCCACTGATTCGATATACTAGAGCATCTTCTGGGCAAAGTTTTGTCATTTACCGAGGCAATTTTCGACAGTTTATGTTTCATCAATGCATTAAATCTAAAAATATTCAATTCCTTAGCAATGTTATTCACGACGATCTCTGTAAAATTCAATATTGATGATCAGTCAAAAATGTTGAAGGAATTAATGCATTTTCAAATGTCGTTTGGTTGAAACAAGCAGCAATTCATAAAATGAGAAGTTTCCTGATCTATACATTCAATTAGTTTGAGTTGATAAAAAGCAATATAACAAACTGGATTTACATTATAAACTCGTCTATCATGTATCAAATGACTTTATTATCATTATCATTATCATTATTATTATTATTATTATTATTATTATTATTATTAGTAGTAGTAGTAGTAGTAGTAGTAGTAGTAGTTGTTGTTGTTGTTGTTGTTGTTGTTGTTGTAGAAGTAGTAGTAGTAGAAGTAGCAGTAGAAGTAGTGGTAGTAGTAGTTGTTGTTATAGTAATAGTAGTTGTTATAATAGTAGTATAGTAGTAGTTGTTGTTGTAGTTGTTGTTGCTGTTATAGTAGCAGTAGTGTGAAGGTTTGAATGTCTGTGTATCTACAAAATCATATAATTGTTTTAGTGTAATATATACATGTAGTATATCTATACAGATCTTATCTAGACATTTAATTTAATGTGAGTTTTCAACAAGGACATTCTAGGCCGCATAAAATCTGTACATACATGTAATTTCACTAGCATCAAGTCTTTTGACTTTTAAACTCTTTATACTACAATTCCTCTAATAATAATAAAAAAAAGAAAAACAGAATCGCATCAATTATGCAAAATGCCTTCTTTAAGAAAAAAGGAATTCGCAAGTATTGATATCTCGTTTTAGGCCACAGCGATACCTTTTTTGTAAAGGAGGAGTTTAATCCCAGAAGCAAGTACACAGAAAAAGAGATCATCCAAATGTTAGAACTTTTTATCGATTATATTTCTTTGTTTTGAATGCGCCACTTCTGGCTGACATGAAGCAGAATTCACAGTCTCCGCTTTCCAAAGGCAAAGATACTAGAGAAAAACGATACAATCGAGAGGGCATCCTTTGCTTGATACAGCGATATACTTCTGTCAATTAATGATAATAGTTCATTGATTATTACCTTTATGTTCTAAATACAAAGATTTTGTCCTCAAAACGAAGCTTCTTGCCACTAAACTTCTCTCGCAAGAAAAAATTAAGAAAGTTGAAATTGTTACTGAGGAAGTTCTATGGTCAATATAACATTCTCGTGCAATTTGCAACCCCCCTCTGAACAATTATTTCGGGATCTTACCATACGCTGTAACTATCATGTATAAATTCTGCTTTCTAAGAGTATAAAAATGTGTTGACCAGAAAAGGCGCGCAATTAATACCCATCGCAATGCCAACAATCTGTTGGAACACTTTTCCACCAAATTCTAACATTGGATGATCTCTAATTCGGTATACTTGCTGTTAGAATCAGACTGTTTCTTTACAAAATATGTGTCGTTGTGACCTAAAAGGAATTTAACAACACTTCAAATTACTATTACGTACAAATTATAGCAATTAGATTCCCATTAGTATATACATGCATAAAATCATTATCAACTTTTGACTTCATTGTTGCAAGTCTTCTTACAATTAAGGACAAATGCTAATAAAAAATAAATTGAAAAATTGTTGAAAGTAATTGTTTTATAGATTTCACAGGCATGATTCTGATAAAATATAATAATATATAGGAGAATGACATCGATCCTTTTTACGTCGTGAATTAAACGGATGAATTGTTGATTACGTTAACGATTTATTAAAGAACTTTTTCAATGAAATTCTATTTCTAATCATATTTATGTATATGAGGCTTGACCTTTCCACAAAACGTAAAAGAACATGGTATTCAGATAATTGTCAAATGTTTTATTTTTGGAGTCCATATACAAATTAATTAGTAATTTAATTAGTAAATTTCGATGCTACATTCGATAAGGGAAACAAACAATGAAACATTTTATGTCATTTATACAAGCTTAAGTGCGAGATATAACGTGCAGCTAAGTTGTTATATTTGTATTTTACTATGAAACAGTTTTCGGTGGATACTTTATTCCATGTTAACGCAAACTTTGTGGAAATATATAACATTGTCAATACCTCACTTTTCTTTTATTTATTTACTTTTAAGTATAATTACTTTTATTCCTATGGCTCCTAAGTGTCTATTTTAAACCTTCCGTCCATCATATGTATTGACTGCTTAGTGCAAAGTACGTACAATTCGTGACAAGTGAAAAAATAAGAATATTTAATAGCAGCTGTTCGTAGTATTTGAGAAATGCATTTTGAAAACATGTCATGGAAATAGTATGTCGTACTTGATAAATATATCAGACAAATTTCCATTTTGATTTTAGCTCAAGAAACCATTGTTATTTTATGTACATGTGCTTCTCACAAGATATATATTTTCCTCTATATCTTGAAACAGATTATCCCTTTATATCTTATATCAGTCTGAGATTTAGAAATTTTCGAAACAAAACACCTTCGTGGTTACAGTTTAACAATTAAATGGAGTACTGCTTAACACATAGTATAAAATGACGTACTTTGAGGAAAAGAACTTCCATAAACAGAGTTCCAACTCAGAAATCTAAGTTATTTTCCTCATTATACGTTAATACAACTAGTAATTAGATGATTACTCCCAGTTTTGTGTTATAATAGAAATGTTCTCCGTGCTCAGAATAATTGCACAATCAAGATGCAGATCCAGTTAACAACGTGGCATGGGAAATATTCCTATAGAAAAAATACTTATCATCAGGACCGTATCAAATATGGAAGGAACATGCAGGGCGCAGATAAAAATTTGCGCACCGCAAGGAACATTCGGGGCATAAATAAAAAAAAAAAAAAAAAATAAAAAATACATACACTGATAGGAACCTGTGTGGCATATGTAAGATTTGCACAATGTTGGAAACATACACGGCTTAGATAAAAACTTGCATACAACTAAAATATGAAGGGTATAATTAAGATAATTAGACGACGGTTTAAGGTTTTGAATCAATAAATATTGTTATGCATGTACGATATGAAAATCTTGAAAAATATGTAGGTCTTCATTTTGAATCATATATACATTAGTAATACTTATTAAATAACTGACGATTTCAATTACGCTATCACAAACTTCCTTTTATAAGCAGCAATATTCCATCATCGCCAGCATACGGCATATTCAAATCTCAGTTAATACGTTATTCTAGAGCACGTTCAAATTACAATGACTTTGTTCTGAGGGCTAGGCGACTTTCACCTAAGCTGCTAAACCAGGGTTATATGTGTGCTAGACTAGCAACGTCACTGAGGAAGTTCTACGTTACGAGACTCTTATTACTCTATATGATATCTCGTTATCCAGACTTTTAAATGATATTCTAGACTGAGACCGATTTTACACAGATTTAACACCTTCTTTATAAATACATATGGAATTTACACGGTTTGACTCTTTCTACTGGGTATATGTGACGCGTGTTGCTAGCAAACAGGAGATGCTCACTCTCCCCGGGCACCTGATCTCACTCCATCACAGGGGTTCACATATGCTCTTCAAGTAGACATATTTTGTTATTTTATACTTGTTTTTCATTTTCACTAATTTTGTATGTCCTCTGGTTTCATGATTTTTAGACTTATGGTTTGGATTAATCCATCATCTTTACATGTATCAAAATAAGCATCGCCTGCGGTGATCCTAATATTCATTTCAATTTCCTCTGATAATGATTAAGTTACGACAGAGAGTAAGAAAATAATCAGTTATTTTATTTGATAAAGCTCACATTACTCAATATATACTGAATGTCGTGTTAAGTTACGACATCAGTCAGTGCGGCATTGATGTCAACATTTTCAACCGAGTGTGTTGCAGTAAGAGTACTGCAAGATAACACAAAACAAATTTCAAAGAATAAACATTTCCGACATAGAAGTTGCATTAAATGATAGACTCCGTCTATCAAGTAATCTGGTAGCAAGATGTACATGGTTAATGTACTAGAAATTAGAAATATGTCCTCGCAGAATTAGGAAAAGTAATGTAAAGTAATAACGATACAAAATACATAACACTGAATGCCCATTTATGTTTTCCGGGTATAATTTAAAACTTTTTCATTTGAAATGTAAAAACATTATTGTTATAATGAATGGCACGTGGTGTCTTGGGAATAAACATGGTTTGATGACATTTAAACAAAGTATCTCATCAGTTAGATATCACAATGATAATATTTTCTATTGTTTATACAAATCCACATACAGATGCAAAAAGCATACACGGGTTTCGTATCAAATGTACCGATCGTTACTTGTTTATTAGATCCGTTTTTTAAATTGGAGTTCATAATTTACTTTTGACATTTTTAAATACACATGGAAACTACGTGAAAACACTCGCAAAACATGACATAGATGTGGGAACATCAGTAGGGCGGTGATATGGAAGGTTATATCAGGACTTGGGTACTATAACAAATTTTGGTATTGCTTCAATAACAATTACTCATATAAAGTACATGGAAATCCTAGAACACATAGGTTACTTAGATGTCTGAATCACGGTCATACCATACGCTCATCAAGGCCTTTACGTGTTCGGTTATTGTTCTATGCCTTGATGTAGCTGTAAAATGATTTATACAATGGCGCTCGACAATTTTACAAAACACCAATACATATTTTATGTTAGGTTTCCTTAATGATCATATCAATAATACAATAAAGGTTTGACATTAACAGCGGATTTTCCTAGCATTCGTAACAAATAAACTCTGTCTAAGGACGTCGCCAAATAATCGTACAAAATACTTCGAAAACATCTAGAAGCTTAATTTCCTAACGACGTAAAATAGTGCAGACAATGTCAGGATCCGTATCATTTGTCTGGATGCACCAAACATGTATCGAATGAGACGCCAATCTCTATAGAGTAGATGTATCCTTAGGGAGGAGAAGCTAATCACCGACGTAGATGACGGATGTAGCTTAATGAACTTCGCTACAAGATAACAAGTACCACATATAGAACTGAGCCGATACGCCAGAGAAATATACAATACGAATGAATGTGGAGAATGTATTTCCTTAAGATGTTCAAATCTCTTGAATTCTAATTTATAATCAAATGATATAACAAAGACGCTATACATTCATGCTTCTTTTTTTATTTCCTCGATCTATTACTCTACGAAAAAAATATAATCAAATATGACTTCTCGGTAAAAAAAAAAAGCCTGAGCAACATAATCGAAATAAATATGAATTTGTTTCTCGAACGTGCCATGGTCATGTGACACCAGTTATTTTCGTATTTTACATGAACGATACACTTATTCCCTTTGTAGTGTGGAGCTCGTAAAAAATTTCCCTTCATAGGGTTTGACTTAAGTGTTATTATACCCTCTTTACTGATGTTATGTGGCTGTGACACTTTCTACACAGTGTTTGTTCACATCCATGTATATAAAAAGTGCAGAATTATATTGTTTCGTCTGTATGTCAGGGCATTCACCGCGGGTGTGGCAAGCCAAACAGGAGACGCTCACTCCTCCCGGGCACCTGGTCTCACCTCTGAATTTCAGGGGTCCGTGAATGTCTACTGTGGTACATTGTTGTTAGTGCCATGGTCCTGTGACACCAGTTATTTTCGTATTTTATTCGAAAACGTCAATTTGTGTTTAGGTGACTTGGTGACTTCTGCCACATAACTGAGCCAGTAACTCCTTTTTTCTTTTAGAAATATGACACTTTGTCAAATAAAATGGGATAACTATGTTTCCAATTGTAAAAACACAGTGAACCTCTCAAACATTGTACATGAATCCCTAATGATTACGGAATTTCAGAGATTAGGATCAGTGATTCGATTTAAGTGAATGTATTGCATTCTATGTGGGACATAAAATAAGCGGGTGCAACCGTGACCAACAACCCTTACGGAAATTCTTCAGAGTGATGAAAGTAAGAGTTGTATTGCTGTGATTTTCATTTTGTATGATTAAACTTTGTTTATAAACATTAATGTAGATCTACAAACAATTATCCTCTTCCACTCTTGCCCAATATTTCACCAAAAATGTGTAAAATCCGAAAAAAAATTTGGAAGTCCCGTATTAGAATTCCTTGACATTTATATATAAGTGAGTGCAGACTCTCCAGTGATGTATGATAACATGGCAAGCAGTTGCAATGATTCCTTCGAACGCATCTAAACGCGCAGGTGGCTTGCATTCACATAAATCTTACAGACACCACCATCACCAACTCTGCAGTGTTTTATCGGACACCCAGCTGCCATCTTTCGAATCTACAATCTATTATTATATGTTTAACTTAATCATTCATCTGTTTTATCCGTTATAGCTTTTGACATTACCCCCCCCCCCTCTCTCTCTCTCTCTCTCTCTCTCTCTCTCTTAAACAATGTGTTTGTACATAAAATAACTGCGGATGTTTTGCAAACAAATAATACAACTCTTATAAATTTTGGACTTGTAACGAGTTATGTAATGCCATAAAATTTGTGATGGAAAATATTTATATGCAATTCAATGGCAAACTTTATCAACAAGTGATTGGGAATTCCATGAGTATTAATAGCGCTCCACCTATCGCAGATTAATTGTTGTATTGTGTTGAGAGGGATTTAATGCAGCATATTAAAAATTCCAGATATTTAATATTTAAAGGCACTTCTGGGTATTTAGATGACATTTTGATTATAGATAACATGGGTTTGCAAATTATATATCTACTATCTGTCTGGCTGATCTTCAAATGAATAAAGCCATTATTTGTGATTTTTGGATTTAATCATTAAATTATTGATGACAATATTCATATCTACATATATATTTTAATCGTGACGACTTTTGATTTCCTACCGTAAGTTTCCTTTTATTTGGATGGCGATGTACCTAGACTCTCATCGAATGGTATCTATACATGTATTTCTCAGTTGGTAAGATTCGCTAGAGCTTGCGCTAACGATTAAGACTTTCAGACTAAATATTTACAAATCACTTCGAAACTATTGGGATACAGATACCATAAGCTTAGAAAGACATTTGGAAAATTTTATAGATCTTATTCAAAGATATATCTAATTCTGAAATATTAGTTTTCAGCAGTTTGTGTCGTTTGGTAACTTCATTTTGTCCGGATCTAAAATTGTCAAAGGTCTTCTACATCATCGATCCAAGATCATCGCTAAGACTATTGTTCTTGTATTGGACCCTAATATAGTCTTATGCAGACATTTTTTAGCGTTGCACACTGACTTACAGGGCGGTTTGGACTCTAGGACGGATCTTGTCTAAACATAATCCCGAACCTCGTTCCCTGTGACTTATAATCGGAACTTTACAGATCAAGTGTCTGAGCTCGCTTCCAAACCAGCAGAGCACAATTACCTCATGTTGATGTCGTTCTATATATTTTTATATCATAATCTTACTTTAAATTATAATATGTGTTTAAATATTTTATGACCTCTCATAAATTGTGTATTGTATAGCTCCATGGTGACTTCTGCCACATAACTGAGCCGGTAACTCCTCTTTTTTCTCTCAGTTTGATCGTTTGTTGATCGTTTTTCTCTATACGGAGGATTATTTTCAAATGTGTGTCTTTAGATTGTACTGCATATGCGATGAGTGGGAAGGTAGGCTCGTAGGCCCGTTCACCACAGCGACTGAGTACCGTTTGTTACTCAATTGACCGTCCTAAGTAGGTATGGCATCTGTCGTGCAATCACTATTTTGTAATGTCATTGTGTGTAATTCATTACTGGTACTAAATTTTATTGTATATCTCGTTGGTAACTTCTGCCCCACAGCTAAGCCAAATGTCTTTTTGAAAACAAGGTAAAGGAAACTCATACATAAGATTTTATTTATACATTAATTATCGAAATGGTAAAACAATGATATTCAGCATCATTGAGCAACTGATAAACAATTTGAAATGTACCTATTCTTCAAGAAAGTGGGGGGGTTTTTTTTATTACATCTAACCATTGACATTGCAGATGACGTTTTTATAGTGCAAACTGCATATGAGGATGTAACATTGTGAATAACAAGAAACTGGTGATCGAGAAAAAATATAACTAAGCCATTGTTTACGGTCTAAAACATTACAATAACATGAAAATTGCCCCCTAATCTATACTTAATGTTGGGGGTTGAGCATTATTGATTGAAGCAAAACTGTGTTGCTGATTTTGCAATACTGTGTCACCAATATTTGGAATATTGGAAATCCATCTTATGATAAGTTCCACATTTTAAACTAATCAAATTAATGTGTGTCATTAATGCCTGAGCGGACAGAACAATGAAAACATCCGACAGTGGTACTGACAAACAAATCCATATTGAGTATACCTATTAATGGGTTTTTTTAACTTTCTATATGAATTAGTAATAAACATTCTTAAATTATTATATGTTACAAGATGACTTACTTTTTGTTTTCTATTGAAAACTCTTGCCTCTTTTATTTTTATGATAGTGAAGAGTTCATAAAACCGTTCCTCAAGTAGGGTGTTCTCTTCATAGTGTTTATTGTTATATTTATTGATATTGTTATGATGTTCCATTTGACTGACATATTCTATAAGTTATATTCCTCGGTATTGATCTTATTTGTTCGGTGTTAAAGTCCGTTTATGTCCTCTGTATGTATTTGAATTCATACTTACGATTAGGTCTTAAAACTCGTCCCATCTACCTTTTGGTCTGGTCTACTACAAATCCGGGACTTTCGCTCGCTTTCCAACAGACAGAGAACAAGTTAGTTTTCATTCTTCATATTAGAAATTTATTCCAAAAACACCATGTTTTTATTTTATGACCTCTCAAATTGAGAAACCTGTTAATCCTATTGCTTGTATACGTTTCATGTGTTCTTTCATTGAACGGAAGCCGGTGTGGACTAGTGGATATGGTGCTCGGCTCGTGATCGAGAAGTCCCGGGTTCGACTTCCGCCCTGGGTGCACAGGTGTTCTGTCTTTCGGACGAGACAGTAATAACCGAGGCCCCGAGTCACGGTAGGCTTGGCACGTAAAGATTCTTAACTGCTTCGGGTGGGTCCGTTGCAAAGGTCTAAATTAAATTTGTATGCAATGCATCAAGCAGATGCCGTCACCGTATACGTGAAATAATCGTGGAGTGACGTAAAACAATATTCAATCAATCATTGTACTGTATTGTGGTGGGCCAGCAAACCTGTGAAACAAACCAATGAGTGAGGAGGAATGGCATAATATTTTTGTGTACTTATTCTAATTCTCTCAACATATCCATCTTTACTTTTGTCATATAGGTGAGTCATATACCCCCCCCCCCCTTTTTTTTTCTTCCATGCACTTGTGGCTTACCTAAGACGCTTAGTCCTCCGGGAAACTGTTTCTGTGATGTTGTATTAATACTCTACATTCTTGTGTCTTGCAAAGGGAATTCAAATCATATTTTTCAGATGCATAACTGCTAATTGAGATGTTGTTAGGATTGTATCACATGAAATAAAACATCAAGCACATATGCAGGCATGAAACGACAAGAAGTTATGACACGTCGATCGTGTCATTAATATCAAGCCGTGTAACGGTGAACAATGTTATTAAGAGAGAATGTCAGTAACCATTAAGTTTTTCAATACAAAGAATGGAAAGTGTGAAAAATACTTTTGTTTAAAATTCGTCTACCTGGTAGCATACATGAGTGTCATTCTAAACATGAATTATTTCGGTCAATTGCCCAAGGTTTCCATAACAACGGAAATATGATCTGTCTTAAATAGGGAAATTTTATAATTGTGACACAGCTCAAATCTGTTATGCAGTTGAAACATTTTATTTTTTATCTTTTTGTGTATTAAAAAAAATACACACACACGCTCTCTCTCTCTCTCTCTCTCACACACACATTTTTATACAACATTGCAGTAATATTTAGAACAAAAACACATCAGGCAATTTCTATTATTTAATATTTAATTAAACGTGGTAGCCTTGAAATACTTAATTTAACAATCAAAATTTTTAGTTGGGAATTTAAAATAAATTCTATGACTCCAAACATATCATAATTTTTTTTTTTTTAGAATTATCTCCCTTGTTGGGACTCTTCAAACGAAGAGATTGAAACAGACGGATTTTAGAAGACAACCAGTCAGAGGACCAGAATTTCTTATTATTCTGCAGAATGCAGCTACATTAACATTAAGATGACTCCAAGTGATTGTTGTTGAGAATGGTTAATTCTTATACTATTAAAGGATAGATAATACTTCTTATTTCCTCAGAATACTGGCAGTAGTGCAGTAATGTAACATTGCTATCTGTGCCGGAACGGGCCAAACAGTGGTAGTGCAGTTATTGAGTAAATTCCTTTTGAATTATTCTATTCTATTTAGGGCTGTCACGGTTAACATAAAATTCGGTTAAATGCGGTTCAGGCGAGATCGGTTCGGTTCGGATCGTAAATAACGGATTTCGGTTCGGTTTGTTTATACAATCCATTATTTCTGGTAATGCGTTTTAGCCTGGTGCACGCCTTTTGTTTGGCTTTTAAATTGTTTGATTGAGTTGGGCATGATCTAATGAAATTGATTGTTACACTTAGTAGTTGGTTTGGGAAGATTTTAATTTTCGTGCTAGTAATGACGAAGCGATTTGCAGTACATGTATATGGAGTACGGAATTCCAATATGCGACATCGTCGATGAACAGTCTCTTAAAAAGGAAGCATAACATAATAATGTTACAATTATTCTAGTCAGAAACTTTTTTTTTTGATGAAGTACAAATCAAAGATATTGATCCGATTTCGACAACTCGAAGTCGAAGAAACACGGCAATACATTTGTAAATAAAATATTAGCAATCACGAACCTCTGTCAAAACAGAGATAGGATCAGGTGCCATGGAGGAGTATGCATCCCCTGCCGACTGGTCACACCCGTCGTGATGCCAAAAGTTTAAGCGAAAAAGTATTATTCGCTATCACAGAATTAGGAAACGGCACAGCCGTAGTCAAAATAGGTATATGTCATAAGCAGTAGGAATACTACTATATAGTATAGGTAATACAGATGGTTTAGTTACTGTGAAATAAGGAAGTCAACATGTCAGACAACGATACATCATATGAGCAAATAAGGTCTTTATAACGACCGTAAAATTTGTGGAATGTTGACATGAGTCGTGATATCTCATTTCCTTGTTTGAGTAACTTTTCTCCTAGTAGTTGAATTCGATAAATAAAAGACCAATACTCAAATGACGCTCGCGCATGTCGAATCAATTGGGATACATAAACACCGTACGCAGGTGATAAAGGAATGTTGCTACTAGTACATGGTGTATATGGAAAGTTAACAATGGTGAAACTAGTCATCGCGTTTGTCATAAATTGAAGTAGAAAGTTTACCATCTCGGTCGATATCAATGAGCAGATCTTAATATGAAGCACATAAATAGGATATCGTAGTGTCTTTAATTTCAAGTTCCTTGGGATATACTGTATGTACGTATGTATCAATTTTTTTTTGTTATTTATTGATAGTACATCATCAATATATCTGAATGTAAAATTTAAAGGACAATGCCAATTGCTTCTTATTTTGACTTACGAGGTTTTGTATGACGAATTTCGTACGACGAAAGGAACAGATTGGCTAGTAAAGGAGCACCACAGTTAGTCCCCATAGGGATTCCAATACTTTGTTGGAAAACCTGGTCACCGAACACAACATATATATTGTCAATCAGAAAGTCCAGCATGTTTTTAATGTCATTCTCAGAGTACTTATACTTAGATTCAGGTGGTTTTTCACAAAGTATGTATCTCGATATCCTAAAACAATAAATTTATATCTGTGTGAACCATTTTTGGTAAAGAAACAGTTATAAATAATTCTAAAGAGCCTGTTTTTCAACTTATCATGAGGTATGGTGGTATAAAGTGTTTAAAGAGCCTGTTTTTCAACTTATCATGAGGTATGGTGGTATAAAGTGTCGAAAGAGCCTGTTTTTCAACTTATCATGAGGTATGGTGGTATAAAGTGTATAAATAGCCTGTTTCCAACTCATCATGAGGTATGGTAGTATAAAGTGTCTAAAAAGCCTGTTTTTCAACTTATCATTAGGTATGGTGGTATAAAGTGTCTAAAGAGCCTGCTTTTCAACTTATTATGAGGTATTATGATATAAAGTGTCTAAAGAGCCTGTTTTTCGACTTATCATGAGGTATGGTGGTATAAAGTGTCTAAAGAGCCTGTGGTATGGTGGTATAAAGTGTCGAAAGAGCCTGTTTTTCAACTTCTCATGAGGTATGGTAGTATAAAGTGTCTAAAGAGCCTGAAACAAGTAGTTTGGAATTTTATTCTTTTGTATTAATAGAAGGAATATGATTGAAAATGCTTTTACAACAGATGTCTGTTATGTTGTCTACCTTTCTCAAAGAATAAAGAATTCATTTACCAAATTGTCTTACTTACCTAAAATTGAATAATTTCATAATATTCATAATATTTTGTAGTTGAATAACACAAAGTAGAACCGAACAGAAAGAACCGAGAACCTAGGTTCCTTTTCTCTGAAACGAACCGAACCGAAAAATATCTGAACCGTGACAGCCCTACAATGAATAACTTTTATAAAATTTATTATTCATTATAAACAGATGTTTCACAGGGAGATGATCTGTTCATGTACTGTTTACAGGTGTGTCACAGTTTGTTTGCAGCTTCAACTCATCTCGATGTGGACTGCATGGCTCAAATAAAATATGGCCACAAAAGATTCTACCATTATCTTGTTGTCAAGATGACATTGACTCTCATCACTGTGTGATAAACCGTATAAGTATAGACAGTGAAAGTGATCTGTTGAAGACCAGAGCAGGATTTTCTCTGAGAAAGATGATACACTTACCATGTGTCCAAAACAAAGTATACATGCAAGTACAATGTTTGTTAATATATTCAAGGAGAAATGATGAGAGAAATATATATATATAAGTTGAGAAAGATGTCAAAAACATGTCGTTTTTGTGCTGCCTAGTGAAGCATAGTGACATTTTGTCCATTTGTCTGTCACACCCCATACCTTTTGATTGATACCTGATAAAGTAATTATATTTCACATGTGAGTGATAAGGCCTTGATGTAGATTCCTTATGACAATACCTTTCATTTAAGACTTGAACTCTGGTTCAGTAATCTTGACTTCGAACTTTGACCCACATTTAAATAAAAGATAGCAGTGGCTATTTGTATACAAATGTAATGATATTTCGCATATAGATTCCTTTTTACGAGACCTTTCATTTGTGCCCCCAACATTTGACCTTGACCTAATTTTCTATCGTGTTTATTTATGCTGTTTTAGAGGAAAAGTCAAAAATGTAAAAATGTTACTGACAGAGCGCTGTGACAATAGCTCACTTAAGGAGATATTGATTGATGTAGTAGTTTAAGAAGTATAGAACATATATACCTTTTAATTTAGTGCACCATATGCGCATTTCGACAAGAATAAGGGCCACAATAAACCATTTAAGCACATGTTCCATGTTGGTTTTGAAGTTTTGAATAAATCATTGTTTTGTAGTTATGTGCTTGGTATTGGATGGAGGTCAAGTAAACTGTGTTCGTTGGGATGGAAATATGGCAAAAAGCATGGGTAATTCTAAAGGTACCATTACAAAGGAACAGTCTATCTTCCTGAAGAGACACCATGATGCTCTAATACAAATTGGATCAGATAAGAAAGGTCTATCCTTTAGTGAAAATGACCTTCGGTCTGAAATAGCTTTATATATAAATTTTTTTTAAAATGGTTCAAAATAGCTGCCGACGGGGACATGGTGTTTCACAAACAAATCTTGTTCAAACTTCATTGCTGGCAAGTGCATACTGTTTCACAAATGTTTACCTTTATAAAGAAGCTGATATTTCTATAAAATTGCAGGAGTATGCAGCAATCGCAGGAAAGAACTTGTTCAAAGAATGATGGATGTTTCAGCAGCAGTTCAGCATGAAGAAATAAATATAGAACATATATACCCTTGAATTTTGTGCATCATACGCGCATTTCGACAAGTTATTTCACTTCAGTGATGCTCGTGGCCGAATGATTGGAATTCTCAAAATATATAAAAATATGAAGAGCAGTGTTGAAGCCAAACTGACCGAAAAGTGACCCAAAGAATATATCTAAGGACAAAACTATGCACGAGGGAGAAACTCCTTAGTTTTAGAGTGATATATTTAATTTGATGACTGAAAATTTCAACTATATATTTCATGTCAGTACAAAAGCACTGAAATGTAAAGATGATGGATAAATCCAAACCACAAATCAAAAATCATGAAACCATAGGACATCGAAATCAGTGAAAATGAAAAACAAATGGAAAATAACAAAATATGTCTACTTGAAGAGCATATGTGAACCCCTGTGATGGAGTGAGATCAGGTGCCCTGGGAGAGTGAGCATCTCCTGCTTGCTAGCAACACCGTCACATATACCCCGTAGAAAGAGTCAAATCGTGTGAATTCCATATGTATCTATATATGGAGAAGTCGAAGTAGGTAACCTTCTAGTATAGAAGATGTCAAATCTGTGTAAAGTGATCGGAATCGGTCAGTCCAGAATATCATTTAAAAGTCCGGATAACGAGATATCATATGGAGTAATGAGTCTCGTAACGACCGTAGAACTTCCTCAGTGACTAGACTTATGATGCCCTCGGGAATTTGATCTATAAAATTTACCATTTTTTTTTTCGAAGTTCATAATATCTATAACCCTGAGTAAGAAGTTTAAAAGTAATCTGAGAATTTTTTTGCGTGAAAATTCAAAACGTCAGTGCAAGCTCTAGCAAACCGAACCAATTGACCTATATAAATACCATAAGATGGGGTCTGGAGACATCACCATCTAGATAAGGGAAATTTACAATAGGAAATCCAAAGTCATCACGTTTGTCATATATGTTGGTATGAATATTGTTGTTAATAATTTTAATATTTAAGTCCAAAAAAGGTGTTACCTGTTTGGAAGTATTGGCTTTGTGTAATTGAAGTTCAGATGGATAATTGTTCGATATATAGTTTTCAAACTCAGGGTTATTGATAACTAAAATATCATCCAGATATTTTGTTGTAAGTATAAACAAGAGACTTATGTGAATGAAGGAAATAGTGTTTAAAATGCCAACGACTTTAAGGCTGCTATTGATAAGAAGATGCATAATCTCCAAGTTATAGTTTCGTTGCCACCGGCTTCCAAACCGCCTAAAGTGCAATTAAAATTATAAAATATTAGTCAACTATTTGACTTTAAATTTGATAGCAGAAGTTTCACTCTTTGGAAGCAATATGAAATTGGGACGAGCAAAACAATAAATTATGATACTGCAGGAATAAAAGTAAACTTGGAATTTCCTGAGTTTAATCCAAAGAAAGTATCTGAGGTCACATTAACAACTCCTGCATTCAATGACCATAAAAAAGTAACAGTGACAAAACTAGAACAGAATTTTCAACTGTGACAGACTCAAGTTTGAATGGCAACCTAGATACTGAGTAATCGTCAAACTTAGAGGACTGTAGTAAAGTTTTCACTTGCCCAGAGAATGGATGTGTTTCTACATATTTAACGTATGGCCATTTTTGTAATCATTTGGATACAGGAAACCACACCTTGTCAGTCGAGAGGATGGATCTCAAAGATCGTGCATAATTTTCGTACGCTAATCTTATTAAAAACTGAATGACCAGAACGCATTTACAGGATTCAAACAGTGTGTGTGCAATTTAGAAAAATGATGGGCTCTTAAGAAATCATTTATGACAAAGAAATTTAACAAAGCGAAAAAACAGATCTTTTTACACTTCCTTGACCTTGACCTTAAAAAGTATAGGCTTCTACCATAGTCCATCACCTATCTGTATACCAAAAAATTCCAAAAACATTTGTAACTGGAATATTGAAGCAGTTATTGCGATACAGAGCAAAAGTAAAATAAAAATTCTCCAATTATGATCCGGAGATCTTTAGAAGTGGACCAAAAACGCAAATTCAAGTGTAGATTCAAGTGTGAACCCGAAGAAGTTGCTCGGGGGAGGCGAGAAGTGTAAAAAATAACAAGGGGGAAAGGATCTTTCATTTTCAAGATTTTTTTATCTACTTCACAAATTGCAAGTTTCTTCAGTAGACTTTGTTTAAAGAAACGGCAGTTGTCAAACTTTGAATATGAAGAAAATGACTTGACAGCTGAAGGAAGGAGAAATGCATTGGGTCAGATATCTGATGCAATTCTTAATATAATGACTTAAAACTGATGAACTAGCAAATGAAAATTTATTTTTTGTGTTCATATTTTAAAAAAAGTTTCTTTGTTATATTCAGTATTTAAGTCTGATAAACGCGAGGATTTTGGATTTCCTATTGTAAAATTCCCTTACCTGGATGGCGATGTCCCTCGACTCCCATCATATGGTATCTATATATCTCAATTAGTTCGATTTGTCAGAGGCTGCACCGATGTTTTGGACTTTCATAAACGAAATTTACAAATTACTACTAAACTTTTAACTCAGGGTTACAGATATCACAAAGTAAGAAAAACATTCGGCAAATTCTTCAGATCTTATTCAGAACATATTTTGTTATTTTCCATTTGTTTTTCATTTTCACTGATTTTGTATGTCCTATGGTTTCATGATTTTTGGACTTGTGGTTTGGATTTATCCATCATCTTTACATTCTATCTAAATTTGGAAATATTTCTTTTCAACAGTATGTATCCAATGGAATTTCCCATCCTAATTTTACGGTGATCCCGTATATAAACTAAGGAAAGTAAAAGGCTCCGATAACGTTATTTTATCATGTAATAAAATAGTCAAACGTCTTCTAAATAGACAATATGATATTGAGATCATCAAAAAGACTATATGTCTTGTATTTGGCCCCTCTACAGCCTTATGCAGACTTTTACTTGAACTGACTAACAGGGCGGTGGGGACTATATGACGGGCCTTGTCCAAACCTCTTTCAGAGGAGACATGGTCCTGAACCTCGTCCCCTCTGACTGTTAGTCGGGACTCCTACAGATCTAGGGTCTTAGCTTGCTTTCAGACTGGCAGAGCACGGTTTATCAATGTTGATGTCGCATATATTTTTATACCATTATGTGTTTTACAATACCTTACGTGTTTATATTTTTATGACCTCTCAATATGCGATACCTGTTGACCCTTGTTCTTTACATGGAGGATTATTTATAAATTCTTAAATGTACATTCTTTGATTGTTCTGTTGTTACGGTGAGTGGGAAGGTGGGCCCTTGAACCGGTTAACCACACCATTTGTTTGGCTTTTGTCAAAGTAAATGACCGTCCCAAGTCGGTATCCTAATTGCACTACAATCAAATATTTTTGTAATGTGTTATATGTTCTAGTATATTACAGTGAGGTGCAGTCCTAACATAACATTATGTTAACGTCGCGTTAACGTGAAGTTTGCTTTCCTCGTGCGCTCAGGACTGCTGAGCACACGCGTTTGCGTTAACGCAGATTTCCTCGTGAACTAAATTTTGAGACTGCGTTAACGCGCTGGACAGCCACGTTCGCTTGCTTACAACTTATATAGAGGAGGATTTAAAGGAGAATCGATATATACATTGTATATTTAAATATAAAAACATATTACTGTGTGCATGTAGATAAATATTTAGAATTAAATAAAACGCTTACGAGTAAAGGGGTGAATTTAAAAAATATTGAATACATTTTCCGAACGTTGAAGATAATGAAATTTATTCTTATTTTAGGGTAATAATAATAATAATAATAATAATAATAATAATAATAATAATAATAATAATAATAATAATAATAATAATAATAATAATAATAATAATAATAATAATAATTAAATTAATGAAAAGAATAATAACGATGATAATCATGGTATCCATATATTATGAAAAATAGCTAAATTAAAAAAAAAACAATTGTAAATACATAAATAAGAATAAATACATAAGAAAATTATAAATAAATAAACAAATAAGAAATAAATACATAATTTTATTAATTTAAAATAAACAAATAAAATAGAGTTAGAATGTAATTTTCCTAGAGTCTTTATAGTATAAATTGACGAAGTTTTTCATAAATACCTGAGTGCATGTCTACGCGATGATTTCCATTATTATATTAAATATGAAACCCTTAATGCGGGGTTCCATTTTAACATCACATTTAATGCACGTATATATGGCGACATTTGCGGTAATTTAATTAGATTCCTTTTATTTTCTCCATCCGTACCACTGTAAATGTAATCATGTGAACGCGCGACTGGACTGAGCGCACGCGGGAATAAATCGCGCTAACGCGAATTTCTTCCCGCGTTAACGCAAGGAGCGCACGCGCGTCCGGTCGAGCAGTCCTAGCACGTGTGCTAAAGCAGTCCTCGTGACTGCTTTTCGCGTTAACGTGAATGTTATGTTAGGACTGCACCCATCTGTATTTATATTCATGTATTGTATAGCTCCATGGTGACTTCTGCCACATAACTGAGCCAGTAACTCCTCTTTTTTCTTTCCAAACAATAAAGCACAAAACTATAGCCTAGGTTTGACCTTGATCCTGAAAATTTATGTTTCTTACATTTCCATTATTTTTCTGTATACCAAAAACAAAAGTTGTAACTTGAAAATTGAGGGAGTAATTGTGTTACAGCTCAAAAGGTCTCTATAGCACAATACAGACCAAAAGTAAAATAAAAATACTCCAACTATGATCCGGAGATCTATAGATGTGGACCAAAAACGCAAAACCGGCTGCATTTGAATACTTTACAAAACAGTCTGACTCCAGCAGCAAGTATACAGAATAATGTTAGAATTTCTTATTGTAATATTAATGATAATAGTGTGTGTGTGTGTGTGTGTGTGTGTGTGTGTGTGTGTGTGTGTGTGTGTGTGTGTGTGTGTGTGTGTGTGTGTGTGTGAATTTTGTTGGGAAATTATTCCATCAGAGTGTTGGCACCCAATCGGTACAAATTGTGGGCCACTTTTGACCGACATCTTTTTCCCTCCTTTTTTTGTACTCATGCGAAGCAGAATTCATACAGTCTCTGCTCTCTAAAGGCAATAAACAATTAGCATATCGGTTTAACTTTACCTAAAGATACATCGATAGATTTTGCCGATTAACAATCTTGTTTTGAAAGATCACCTATATTGATTCCTAAATGTCGGAAAGACAGACGAACAACTCCAGAGAGGTCTAGGTCAGGTAGGAGGCAGCCAATAACATTACCTCATTCTTGAACCTTCCTTATCTCTCCACACTTCTTTCGGAAAATATATCATTCTAAAAACAATGACAATCTTAGCACCTCTTCCTGTCGTAAGGGAGCACAGGACCCGATAACGAAACGCTTCAAACCCTATGTAAGCTTTGATCAAATTAGTAGTGTTAGAAATCTGACTAATCCTGCATTTCATTCAGTACATTCGCCGCAGTAGGAGATAACGAATTCACAACTCACATACATACAACAAGTCTAAAATTAATTTTAATTATACATAAAAATAATTATCTTTATTTTCATGTCTTGTTAAAAGGGACTATTGGGGAATTCATCTTCATTTATATAAAATTTATTTAATTCTACTGGGAGAATTACATGAATAGTAGAAATCTATCAAAATATTTACAGACGCTTACTCTGCAAAATATAAGCTAGGTTGTATAAATTTGGATATGTGAAGTCCTCGGCTATTTCAAGTGTTCAAGTCAGACATAGAAATGAAATCATCTAATCGCACTTTCATTGTAGTCAAATTTTCTATAGTAATTAAGGAAATTAAGAATTTAATTTCAGTAATCGTTTATACCACATTCCTGCCTTGGACATAATATAGTAAGGAGCATCCATTCCTCAATTTTAGAATGCTCCTCACAATGTTTAATATTGCCTTTTCACCTCATATAATGACTTTTCAAGTCGATGAAATAAATATATAAATAGACACGAACGAACACGTGAAGGAGACAAGAAGAGGAAGTCGAATTTTCCTATTGAAGACAAAGAAAAAAGAGGAGTTACCGGCTCAGTTATGTGGCAGAAGTCACCATGGAGCTATAAGAAATATTGTTGAATTGATTAAATTGAAAAATTCTAGTGTCGGAAATGCATACATACATACATACATACATACATATATATATATATATATGTGTGTGTGTGTGTGTGTGTGTGTGTGTGTGTGTGTGTGTGTATGCATTTCCGACACTAGAATTTTTCAATTTTGAGCTGAGGTAGCTCAGTCGGTTAGAAGGTCGGATGCATGACAGCTAGGTGATTCGGTACCATAGGTCGTGGGTTCGAGTCCTCGTCGGGGAACGAATATAAGTGAAATATTGGGTGCCTTGTTAACTGTAGTGTATGTGTGCTTTATATGTTTGTCTAATTCGTCTTTATTTGCTACAGGTATTTCTTCGGACATCCAAGGTCCATTGTACTCCCGGGTGTTTCACCGTTTCTATTTGTGCTATATATATATATATATATATATATATATATATATATATAATATATATATATATATATATATATATATATATATATATATAATATATATATATATATATATATATATATATATATATATATATATATATGTATATATATATATATATATATATATATTATATATATATATATATATATATATATATATATATATATATATATATATATATATAATATATATATATATATATATATATATATATATATATATATATATATATATATATATATATATATATATATATATATATATATATATATATATATATATATATATATATATATATATATATATATATATATATATATTATTAAGATGGTTAGTTTGTATCGTCAGGTCCCAAAATATCGTTTAACATTCTGGAAAGAGGAATGTGAAATTGTACTAAATCACTTTATCGACCATAGAACTTCCTCAATGACAATTTTAAACGTTCCTCAAAATATCCATGTGAAAGTAGTTTCGTGGCAAGAAACTTAGCAATATTTAATGTCAATGTCAAATAAGATCATACTTGTTTGTTATAATTATCATGTGACCTTCGTTGACACAGTAAAAAGACAACTTCCTCTTCTGAACTTTACTATTTTCTCATTACACGATTGTCTCTTCCGATATCTCTCGACAATCTGCAGGCAAAATAAATTTTAATTTAGAATGCGGCTAAAATTTCGATTTAATTTTCTTATTTGAATTCCCTCAAATCGATCTATTTCAGTTCAACAAAAAGAAAGACTCGTCCTGTAACAAGTCGCCAAATGAATCTCTATTATATTATCATCAGGAGTTTACGTTCAAAATATGAATTTAATACGAATAACAATCGACATTCAATGTATTCTTCGACGTGACATCGTGATGACGCCATGACAGGATGGACATGCATCAGAAAAGTGACGCATATGCTTAACACGACATGAAACAATTGAAATGTAAAAATGATGGATAAATCCAAAGCACAAGTCCAAAAATCATAAAACCAGAGGACATACAAAATCAGGGAAAATGAAAAACAAATGGAAAATAACAAAATATGTCTACTTGAAGAGCATATGTGAACCCCTGTGATGGAGTGAGATGAGGTGCCCGGGGAGAGTGAGCGTCTCCTGCTTGCTAGCAACACCAGTCACATATACCCAGTAGAAGGAGTCAAATCGTGTAAATTCCATATGTTTTATATATAGAGAAGTGAAAGTAGGTAACCTTCTAGTATAGAAGGTGTCAAATCTGTGTAAAATGATCGAAATCGGTCTCAGTCCAGAATATCATTTAAAAGTCTGGATAACGAGATATCATATGGAGTAATAAGAGTCTCGTAACGACCATAAAATTTCCTCAGTGATGTTGCTAGTCTAGCACATGTATAACCCTGGTTGAGCAGCTTAACTGAAAGTCACCTAGCCCTCAGAACAAAGTCATCGTAATTTGAACATGCTCTGGAATAACGTATTAACTGAGATATGAATACGCCGTATGCGGGTGATGATGTTTATTTAATGTCACACAATAGATGCGTCATTGGATTTAGTACACCGGGTTACGAGCTCACCTTCCAGTTGGTCATAAAGCAGGAAAGCCAAGAAAAGCTACTATGTCAACCAACAAATGTAATCAAGGATGATAACCGCTCAATCTTTCTTTTCCTGTCAGAGATAAATCTGAATAGGTATGTAATAGGTTTAACGATATCCATCGCAAAAGTTATTGTCAGATTAACAACATTTTGTTACTATTAGAATATTTCGTGTAACACAAAAAACTGATAATAATGCACTAATTCGATGAGATATTGGTCACATGACATATGTATAGACTGCATTCAGTAACCAATATATCGGCTGTTTGCGTTATCAATTAACGTCAAGAGATACATTTTGGGAAATGTACACAACAGTGAGCAGTTATTTCATCGTAACGAAGTTCCAAGCTAAAAGTTATAAGATCATACTTTTATAAACAATTTGTGCGATTAAGTGAAGAAAGAAAAGTTACTGACTCAGCCGTATGGCAGAAGTCACCATGGAAATATATAGTATATAGTGTAATGATATGAAAAGCATGTAATGATATTAAATATATAAAAATTCCTACATATAGAGATCAAGGGTCATGTGACTCAAGTTGAGAGGTCATAAAAATATATAAACACGTATGGTAATGCAGAAAAACATCATAGTATCAAAAATATGTAAAGCAAAATCAAAATGAGGAAACAGTGCTCTGCTGGTCTGGAAGCGAGCTCAGACCTGTTTGTCAGCGTGCAATGCTGAAGTAAAAGACTGAATAAGGCTGTAGAGAGGCCTAATACAATGTTTATGGTCTTTTGATGATCTCTGTGGCATATTGTTTATGACGAAGGCGTTTAATTATTTTGAAACCCGATTTTCTGAATCACAAATATTAGCTTTGTTTAATTGAAATTCGGGTAGGTATATTTCAGGTATCAAATATCATTAATACTCACTAAATTTATCGATCATATCGTTTAGATTTTTGAATAGAGTGCATAAAGTCCCTCTCACAACAATAAAGTAATAAATCTGCTATAAGAGGTGCGTAGTCATTACCATAGGAATCCCAAACGTTTGCTGATAAATCTTGCCGTAAAATTGCATGTAAATATTATCCTTAAAACTCATCGCTATTCATAATTTAGCGCAAATCCAGCATTTAGATGAAGTATATCGTTTGCTTGAGAGGAATCCAGTGTTATTGAAAGCAAAGAGATGTGTTTTAGATTCTTTGTTAAAACATCAACTTATGAGAGACAACAACTTTCTTTTAATTAAATCAAGGGGAAGACAGATATCTAAGGTTTAAAAAAGTGGTGATTTGAGTAGCTTGGTAATTTTTGATTGTTCTGCTGTTACGGTGAGTGGGAAGGTGGGCCCGTAAACCGGTTAACCACACCATTTGTTTGGCTTTTGTCAAATTAAATGACCGTCCTAAGTCGGTATCGTAATTGCACTACAATCAAATATTTTTGTAATGTGTTAAATGTTCTATTATATTATTTATATTCATGTATTGTATAGCTCCATGGTGACTTCTGCCACATAACTGAGCCGGTAACTCCTCTTTTTTCTTTTACGTAAAAGAAACTAGAAGTAATTAATCTTACTCTTATGAAAAGCGACATTACAATACTTAAAATGATCTTGGATTACCGTTAGAACAGACGTAATATATCTAGAAAGTACAGTGATGGAGCAGTGACGAAATTCAGATATAGATCGTGTTTTATATGTTTTTTTACGTAATTTATGGAGCCAATACATGGTTGGAAAATCATATTTATCAATGTTAATTTTTAAATCGCCTGTAAATATTTGTCCTTTTGAAATGAACCTGTACACCTATGGGGCGATGAAACACTGCGTAAAAGAACTAAACGTATTTTGAGAAAGCATTTACTTTGACAGCCTTGTGAAAGAATTAGGATTAAATTCATCTCCAGGAAATCCTACTTATACTCTCACGAACTTTTCGGTTGCGGAAGTACTTGAGAATCATAAATCTGTTCTCATTACGTTTGGTATTGACACAAATAAATCAAATTTAGAACTTCCATATTTGTACTGCATTCCAAAACTGCACAAAAATCCTTACAAACAACGCTTTATCGCTGGTTCCTCGAAGTGTTCCACAAAATCTGTATCGATGCTACTCACAAAAATATTATCAGAAATTAAATCTGGCCTTCATAGGTATTGCGAAACAGTATATTCCAGAAGTGGAATTAATCAAATATGGATCCTTGAAAATTCAAAATAGTTGTAAGAATATCTAAATTCAAAAAAGTTTTACTAAAATTCACTCCGTCAAGTCTTTCCACTTTTCGACTCTTTACACAACGATCCCTAGTCAGAAATTTAAAGACAGATTAGCGGAAATTATTCAAAATGCATTTACTAGTAAAAACGGAAGCCGCAAATTCAAATATATAGTTATAGGCCATGATAAATCTTACTTTCTTAGGGAAAATTCTGATTCCAAAAATATATACACTGAAACAGATGTCATCCAGATGTTGAACTTTCTTATCGATGATATTTTGGTGGTGTTTGGAGGAAAGGTTTTTCAACAAATTGTCGGCATTCCAATTGGCACTAACTGTGCTCCGCTTCTGGCTAACATATTCCTTTACTCATACGAAGCTGAATTCATTCAGTCTTTGCTTTCGCAAGGAAAACAACAATTGGCTCTTGGCTTCAATTTTACTTACAGATATATAGATGACTTTCAGTTAATAATCCTTCATTCGCGGATCACCTTAGCATCACCTATCCAAGTGAACTGGAGGTCAAAGAAACCACAGAAACTAGTAATTCTACTTCGTATTTAGATATTATGTTGTCTTTCGACATTAATGGTCAATTGAACACCTCAAACTATGACAAACGTGACGATTTCAATTTCGCTATCACAAACTTTCCTTTCATAAGTAGCAACATTCCATCATCACCCGCATACGGCGTATTCATATCTCAGTTAATACGATATTCCAGAGCATGTTCAAATTACAATGACTTTGTACTGAGTGCTAGGCGACTTTCAGTTAAGCTGCTCAACCAGGGTTATATATGTGCTAGACTAGCAACGTTACTGAGGAAATTCTACGGTCGTAACGAGACTCTTATTACTCCATGATATCTCGTTATCCGGACTTTTAAATGATATTCTGGACCGACCGATTCCGATCATTTTACACAGATTTGACACCTTCTATACTAGAAGGTTACCTACATTCACTTCTCCCTATATAAAACATATGGGATTTACACGATTTGACTCCTTCTACTGGGTATATGTGACTGGTGTTTCTAGCAAGCAGGAGATGCTCACTCTCCCCGGGCACCTGATATCACTCCATCATAGGGTTCAAATATGCTCTTCAAATAGACATATTTTGTTATTTTCCACTTGGTTTTCATTTTCACTGATTTGGTATGTCATCTGGTTTTATGATTTTTACTAGTGAGGCCCATCGCAAATGACTGAGTTCAAATTAATAAAAATGCGTTGTTTGTCGTTTTCGCATCAATAATTTATCGGGAAATATTTTAACATGTAAATCAAAATCATATCATTAAAATACTCATTTTGTTTTCTTCTCATTTCTCAAATTTCATCACATTTGGAGTAGCAATAAAGAAATTAGGGCAATGTGAAAATAGCTAAAATCAATAAAATATCTAACGATACCGCGGCGGTACAGCGAGATGTTTATTTTGCCTTATAATTGATGGTGCGCTTAGAATCAATGAGCATAAAGGCGATATGTTCACTGGCGTTGTTCGCGGTCACGGTTGTATCAAATCCAGTGAAGTCAGGTTTTTCAGGTAGATACGTCCATTACCTGTAAACAGCTGATCGCCGAAGCGAAAACGATGTGCGATGCGGGCACACATAAGTTTTTTAATATATAATTTTCAGTTTTTTTGTTTATTTTTACCGGCCAATAATATGCGATAAGTATGTTTCCCCTGATTCATTTGATACCATTTTTATGAAATATACCTAGACATGACTACAAACATTTGAAAATAAAAAGATAGCGTCCTCCTCTTTGCCAAAACAATGGTCCGCCATATTGTTTTCACGAGTCATTTGATTACATCGATATAGATAGTAAACATTCGTTCATTTTAAAGTTCTCAAATAAGAGAACACATAACGAAAACAATGTCTATAGAAGTAATTATGATTATCTTATTTGTGAAACAATTACCCCGTAGCTTTTATTTACAAAGTTTTATTTCTCAAAAGTTTCATTTCATCATTCATGATTTACAGAACAGCGTGGGCGCGTGGGTTAATACTTACCATGAACGATTTTTATATTCGAATTGATAATTATTGGTATTTACATTAATTAAACATTTGACGATTTCATGTAGTTTATTGTAATTTTGTAGCTCTATCAATACGATTTTACACGTGTTTCCGCTGACTCGGGGCAACCTCCACGTATTGTCGTATAGAATTATGTACAGAAATACACATTTCAATGTAATATATACCAAAGAAAAAAGAGGAGTTACTGGCTCAGTTATGTGGCAGAAGTCACCATTGAGCTATACAATACATGAATATAAATAATATAATAGAACATTTAACACATTACAAAAATATTTGATTGTAGTGCAATTACGATACCGATTTAGGACGGTCATTTAATTTGACAAAAGCCAAACAAATGGTGTGGTTAGCCGGTTTACGTGCCCACCTTCCCACTCACCGTAACAGCAGAACAATCAAAGGACGTACATTTAAAAATTTATAAATAATCCTCCATGTAAAGAACAAGGGTCAACAGGTATCGCTTATTGAGAGGTCATAAAAATATAAACACGTAAGGTATTGTAAAACACATAATGGTATAAAAATATATGCGACATCAACATGATAAACCGTGCTCTGCCAGTCTGAAAGCGAGCTAAGACCCTAGATCTGTAGAAGTCCCGACTAAGAAGACATATATTGTGTGATAAGATAAGACATTATTTCATCATTTAGTTTACATTGACCCCACTGTTTACAACTTCAGACTTACATTTTAATTGCAGATAAATATGTCGAGACCTCTGCGAAAGGAAAGTGGGGGATAATGTATCCATATTTAAGGAAACCATTTTTTGTTTAAGGAAAAATGACGAGATTAAGAGCCTCTTTTGATTCAGATGATTTGGTTTTAATCCTCTTTAATTGATTTTGGTATTTAAATCAGTGGCGAATCCAGAATTACCGAAATGGGAGGGGGATGGGGAGGCGCACAAGTGAAAGTCCAATATAAACCAAAATACTCTGCCAATTTAGGGGCGAAATCTGAAGATTTAGTCATAATTGTGGCAAAAAGGGGGAGCGACCGCTATAAATCCGCCACTGTAGATATTGAAATGGGAGAACAAGTATATAACAATGAGAGAACAAGTTATGTTAAGGTACTACGAAACGCCAATCGTCGCGTGACCTTAGATTCACGAAAAAAAAAAGAAATAAAGGTTTTTAATTTGTAATTTTTTATTTAGATAACTGTGTATTGAGGACTTTATACAAAATAATTCTAATTTTAATATTCCCCCGATATACCTGTAATTGGCACTCGAAAACGTGTGTTTTTCAGTACAGCTCGCATGAAAACACCAGCGACAGCGTTGACTTGACTCTTCGTCATGTGCAATCAGATGGCCAGTCCCAAGACGAATTCTATAATATATTTAATAGTTTACTATCTAATCCAGTTGTCAATATATCGAGTGTATATCGGGGTAACGTCGGCTAGGGTGATCACCTGTCACCTGTGCGGCTAAATTATTACGTAATATCACCTCAACTGGCTGTCTGACCCAGCAAATATCAATCTTAATTTCATACATTTTAACAGCTTTCAAGATAATAATTAGCGATCTTAATAAACTGGGTATTCATATTAATGAAAAACAAGGACTAATTATTAGGTTTCCTCTTAATTGTGAAGGATTATCATGAAGGAGACATAAAGAACAGGAATTGAAATCAATAAAACTTTACGACAATCTGTATGAAGAGTTTATATTTGAGATTATAACACTTTTATTAAAAGTTTTTGTTTTTAAAATAATGAATATAATACATATAGTAGATTTATATAAAAAGTTAAGCTATACTATGATAAATTAAAAGGTATGTGATATTTTTCACATTTTTTAAAGTTTTCCGCCCCTGATTTAGGTAAAAATGTTTTTGCTTATACAGAGCTTATTTTTTGTCTTACAATCTAAATTCTTTCAAATATCCTCATAAGTAACCATTTTAAATAAGTTGTTACATTATTATGAATCTTTGTATAAGTTTTTAGAAAAATGACCTTGGACATTTGGACTTCGTCATTTTCATCAAAGTAAAAAAGCATTCTTCGTCAAGTTTAAGAGATTATATTTGAGATGATAAGACTAACAACCAATGTTTTATCTTTTTTCGTAATACCTGTAGTACATAAAGTAGATTAATATAAATAAATCACAAATTTTATGCATAACTGATTAAGTTATACACTCATAAAACTGCGAGGTTGTGCATTTTCATTTGCTTGAAAAAGGTGTGAAAATGCAAATGAAATATTGTCCATTTTCAAATCCTTATATTTTGTAAAGTACTCGAGATAAACCGGTGAAATTTTCAGAGATTGTTGACTATAATACATGCTTTGTAACTTACTTATTCTTTGGTATATTGTGATACAAATAAATTATTTATAGGTATCTAAAAAGTTTATCTTATGTGTTTTAAGTTTATCATGTTGATGTCGCATATATTTTTATACCATTATGTATTTTACAATACCTTACGTGTTTATATTTTTATGACCTCTCAATATGCGATACCTGTTGACCCTTGTTCTTTACATGGGGTATTATTTATAAATTTGTAAATGCACGTCCTTTGATTGTTCTGCTGTTACGGTGAGTGGGAAGATGGACCCGTAAACCGGTTGACCACACCATTTGTTTGGCTTTTGTCAAATTAAATGACCATCCTAAGTCGGTATCGTAATTGCACTACAATCAAATATTTTTGTAATGTGATATATGTTCTAGTATATTATTTATATTCATGTATTGTATAGCTCTATGGTGACCTCTGCCACATAACTGAGCCAGTAACTCCTCTTTTTTCTTTAAGAAAAGAGTTTGGGCCTCCCTATTTTTACACTTATGGTTTGGATTTATCCATCATCTTTATATACTATGTAGAGGGATCCCAGTTAATTATAATGAAATATTATGAAATACCGTTGTACACATGAAACGTAGATTAAGGTATTCTATTTCTTGGCCTTTCATAAATGTGTATTTAATATTGTACATAGAATTTTATTGAACAGTTAAATTAATCCGATAAAATCTTTTCCGTGTTGGTTGCATTTGAAAACGGGTCACACAAATTGAGCATTATATAAGTGCTTTTTAACACTTCTTCAGTTAAAATAAAAACCAACCAATTAATGGATATCAAAAAAAAAAAAAAAAAAGATTCCGATCCTGCACTTCTTGAATTATGAAAAATATCACTGTTCTTTGCCATTAAATATGATAAAACCTAACTGGCAATCGTGAGGTGAAACTAACTTAAATTCCTATTAACACGTGTCCTTTTTAAATGAACCTGTAAATCCATATGGGTAATCAAACACTGCGTGAAAGAACTAAGTGTATTGTGAAAAGGCATACCATGTAAAATATTACTGCTACAGAAAAGGAAAAGTTAAAACATTTCAAATAGTGAGATGTGATGTAACTATAAGAAATCAGTTGGAACGCAGGTATAAATTTCAAGTGTTTTTCTTTCAATTCCATCAAAAGCTGCATTCCAGTTTCTTCCGTCCAATGCTCATCTAATTGACTTTGAATGCAGTTATTCTATGGAATGAATATTACGCAATCTATTGAAGTACAGAATGGAAGCGTATTAAGAGTGTTGCTAGAAAATGAAGAGCACAGCTGTCACAGACGCACATTGAGATGCACAAGAGAACTGATAAATCTCGGATTAATTTCTAATAGAAGATTATTGTTTGCTGTATCGCAGAAGTAGCTTGCTCGTTTTATTTCATTTTTTATGTTTCTTGTAGTGTTTTATATTTCGAGTATGTGAAAAGAAATTCGATTCAGAATGAAAATCGTCAGAATATACATGAGATAATTGTAGTTGTGACATTACAATGATCACTTAAGGTCTATTCTAAATTGATTGATCAAACCATCAAACCATTGTACAAAAAGAGTAGCACTTTGGAAGCTGGTAACTATAGACCGATGAGCATTTTAAGTGTTGTGTCCAAAATTTTAGAAAAAAATGTGTACATTCTCAACTTGTCAATTTCTTTAGAACAAAGAAATATTTTATTTGACTTTCAGTCTGGGTTTAGAAGTAGGTTCTCTACAGAAATTTGTTTGATACATATTTTTACTATATAAAAGGAAATACCTCAAAGGGGATGTTTATTGGTATGCTTTTATTAGATTTACAAAAAGCGTTTGATACTGTAGATTGGAGTTTTATTTGTCGAATGGTTTAAGTCTTATTTAATAGATAGAAAACAATTTGTACATATTAACAATGTCTCCTCAGAGCCAGGTTATGTCATACATGTATGTGGAATCCCTCAGGGAAGTATTTAGGACCATTACTTTTCTTAATTTATGTGAATGATATGCAAATTAGTTTCAATTCAGATTGCAACTTAGTTTTGTATGCTAATGAAAGCGCAATTTTTTTATGCTCACAAGAGTCCACAAGTTACATCTTAAAATCTTAGCCAGGCATAAAAGTGCTATGAGAATGCTGGAGAATTTTGTGTTTTCATGTAATACTAATTGAATTATGCCTTCATTGATAGAAATTACAACTTTTCCTGCTTCAGTATTTCTCTGGGAGATGTTTTAAAATACCGATTTGCCTAGTATCGCGAAGAAAATAAGACTTCCGATTTAACTTGTTACAGAACCTTTGTACAACTTTTAACGTCATTTAGTATGACGTCACAATTAACAGTTTAACGTAATAATGAAAAATCAGGGAAAAGTAGCACCTGTACATTTTCTGACGTCACATATTATGGCGATCAACTACTGAAAAAAGATATCGAACTTTTTACTGCTTATTGTATATATCTTGAGATCGGCGTCACGCATGAGCAAAAAATTTTGTGAGCGACTCTTTTATGTACATAGGCACATAATATAGAAAAATTGTGATCATTCTAATAGCACTTTAAGTCACTGTTCAGAATGGCTTATTGACACTAAACTTTCTTTACAATTAGGGAAAACTGAAAGTATTTTATTTGGTCCAAAACAGAAACTTAAAAAGTTTGTGGATTTTAATATTACGTGTAATGGACATACTGTTAATTGTTCAAAAAAGGTTAAATACCTAGGTGTACAAATGACAATTTTTAAATGGGGAATTCATTGTTGAATCAGTTGTTAAAAAGGTTAGCAATAGGTTAAGGTTTTTATATAGACAAGCAAATATTTTTTAATGTTAAGTGCAAAATGTCTCTTTGCAGTGCTTTGATACAGTGTCATATAGACTACGCTGCCAGTGCGTGGTATTCCGGACTCTCAAAACGTCTAAAACATAGATTACAAATTTGTCAGAAGAAGGTTGTGAGATTCATTTTTAATATTATTCAAAATGCATTTACTAGTAAAAACGGAAGCCGCAAATTCAAATATATAGTAATAGGCCACGATAAAACTTACTTTGTTAGGGAAAATTCTGATTCCAAAAATAAATACACTGAAACAGCTGTCATTCAGATGTTGAACTTTCTTATCGATAACATTTTTGTGGTGTTTGGAGGTAAGGTTTTTCAACAAATTGTCGGCATTCCAATGGGCACTAACTGTGCTCCGCTTCTGGCTGACATATTCCTTTATTCATACGAAGCTGAGTTCATTCAGTCTTTGCTTTCGCAAGGAAAAAAACAATTGGCTCTTGGCTTCAATTTTACTTACAGATATATAGATGACTTGCTTTCAATGAATAATCCTTCATTCGCAAATTACCTTAGCATCATCTATCCAAGTGAACTGGAGGTCAAAGAAACCACAGAAACTAGTAATTCTACTTCGTATTTAGATATTATGTTGTCTTTCGACATTAATGGTCAATTGAACACCTCACTCTATGACAAACGTGACGATTTCAATTTCGCTATCACAAACTTTCCTTTCATAAGTAGCAACATTCCATCATCGCCCGCATACGGCGTATTCATATCTCAGTTAATACGTTATTCCAGAGCATGTTCAAATTACAATGACTTTGTTCTGAGGGCTAGGCGACTTTCAGTTAAGCTGCTCAACCAGGGTTATATATGTGCTAGACTAGCATCGTCACTGAGTAAGTTCTACGGTCGTTACGAGACTCTTATTACTCCATATGATATCTCGTTATCCAGACTTTTAAATGATATTCTGGACTGAGACCGATTCCGATCACTTTACACAGATTTGACACCTTCTATACTAGAAGTTTACCTACTTCGACTTCTCCATATATAGATACATATGGAATTCACACGATTTGACTCTTTCTACGGGGTATATGTGACGGGTGTTTCTAGCAAGCAGGAGATGCTCACTCTCCCCGGGCACCTGATCTCACTCCATTACAGGGGTTCACATATGCTCTTCAAGTAGACATATTTTGTTATTTTCCATTTGTTTTTCATTTTCACTGATTTTGTATGTCCTATGGTTTCATGATTTTTGGACTTGTGGTTTGGATTTATCCATCATCTTTACATGTCCCCCATACAAACTGTCAACTACAATGTGCTCAAATGTCTTGATTTGTTGAATATAGAGAATAGGGTAAAACAACTCCGTTTGAACCATGTCCACAATATCTATCATTGGATAGCACCATCATATCTTCATAGAAATTTTATTTTAAGATCTGCAACTTCTGGATCATCTGCAAATCATGAATTTACCATACCCTGAATAAAGGGATATGAGGAGGGCACTTTTTATTATCAGGGCATTAAAGATAGGAATGTCCTTACTTTGAATATTAAAACTACAAAATGTAAAGGTACTTTTAAAAAATGTGTAAAGCAATTTTTACCGGACAAAGGGCTTTCTATGATAAATTGTGATCATCACTTTTATTGAACATATGGGTATTTTGGGTTTTAATACACGTCTTTTGCAATATTAGATTTAACTGTGACTGCCATAGAATGTCTTTCAATTTTTGTTTATTACATATTTCTTACGTACTGCTAAGACTACTGTGATTGGTTTTGTAATATATGTATATTGATGCTCATTAATAATAGTGCTAGTCATTGAACCAAAGCATATGTAACTGTTAGTTATGAAAAATGATGTTTTAAGATAGACCATTTTGCAAGTTTTGATATATATCCTTAGACTACTAGATTTATTCATAGCAAAAGTTGTCAATTTTATAACATGCATTATAATTCATATTGTCAAATGACATTGTTTTACAAAATAAATATAATAATAATAATCATTATTATTATAATTATTTTTTCATTACTTAACGCACGTCGACTGGAATTTTTCACAAAAATTGGGCCCTTTAGTGTAAAGTTGTGAAGGAACATTCAGTATCCAAAGAATACCTCAAAACTGAGGGTAATAGCGAGGATATGGACGTTGTTGTATTGCAGCAAAACAATTCGCAGGTGTAAGCATCTCGTTTTAGGCCACAACGACACATATTTTGTAAAGGAACACTCTGATTCCAGCAGCAAGTATACAGAAAAAGAGATCATCCAAATGTTATAATTTCTTATAGATAATATTTTGTAATATTTGGTGGGAAAGTGCTCCAACAGATTGTTGGCATTCCTATGGATATAAATTGCGTGCCCTTTATGGCTGACATATTTTTGTACAGTCTCTGCTCTCTTATGGCAATAAACAATTAGCATCTCTGTTCAACTTTACATACAGATACATCAAAGACGTTTGTCAATTAACAACCCTGTATTTAAGGATCACCTTAACATCTCTGGTTTCATGATTTTTGGACTTGTGGTTTGGATTTATCCATCATCTTTACATCATATATCCATAGGAATATCCATAGATACAACAGAGAGCGCATCTTCCTCTTGATTCCTCCATATATTCATATCAATTAATGACGATGGTTCATTAGTAACCTCTCTATCACAAACGTGATTTCAATTTCATTATTACCAGCTTCCCTTTTCTGAGTAGCAACATACCTTGCTCTCCCGCATTGGTGTCTTCATTCCACAACTTATATGCTATGCCAGGGCATGCTCTAAATACAAAAATTTCGTCCTGAGAGCGAGGCTTCTTGCCACGAAAATACTCTCACAAGGATATATTGACGAACGTTTGAAATTGTCACTGAAAAGGTTCTGTGGTCGATATAGGGATCTAGTGCAATTTCAGATTTCTCTTTCAAGAATGTTAACCGATATTTTGAGACCTGAACACTCAAAATAACCATCTTTACCATCTTTATGATTTGACACAATATGCATATATATATATACAGACATTTGTTCGCGTGCGCTTCCGACACCGGAGTATCAGTTTGGCAGCTTTTCTTGCCTTGAATGGAAAATTTGACTTCGTGTTCTTGTCTCCTTCGTGTGTTCGTACGTGTATATTTGTGTATTTACATCCTCGACATGAAAGGTTGTTGCAGGACTTTTGCGATGGGTGTTGCATGCAACCAAGGGACGCTTACTCCTCCCGGGCACCTGGTCTCACCTCGATTTAATTGGGGTTCCCATTTTTCTGAATATGGCACTATTTACGATATTGTCCTTTTTTCCATGGACTATGAGATATGGTTTACCCTTCGGTACTTCTTCGTTTTTTACTTTGAACCCCTCAATATTGTCCTGCTTAAAACTGCTTTTTGAAATTAACTTAAGATCTTCACTTATTTGACACAAAATGTATACAAGAATGCCGATCACCTTATTTTATAACATATTAAATGCGCATTTTGATTACACATTTTAATGTGTGCAATTATTGCTCTATTTTGGCACATTCATGTATTAAGATGATATCGCAGTATGTAGGACCCTATCTCGGGAACCAAATCTCGTCATCACTCTTTTTAGAGACACATTGCTGGTTTGGTAGGATTAATGCACATTCATCATAACTGCCAAATAGTTTCAGGTTTACAATATAACGTAATACAGGACATTCTGAAAATAGATATCTTAATAATACTCATCCTTGAAACTGTTGTCAGATCAATGATCGTGTTAAAACGTTATCAGTAGAACAATATAGACCATACGTGTCTTCTATTTGTATAATTGGTATTGAATTCAATTTACACAGGATATAAACTGTCGTAGACTCCTCCTCATACGCTGAATCTCAATGCAATCATGAAAAACACAGCCAGCTACGTTTCAAACTCCAAGTAAAGAAAAAAGAGGTCGAAAACGAAGAAGTACCGAAGGGTAAACCATATCTCACAATCCATGGAACAAAAGGACAATATCGTGAATAGTGTCATATTCAGACTAAGAATAGAACGACAATTTTACATTAATGATATACATTAGTATTTGTTAGCAATGCCCGAGATATACCTTATGTGCACATATTAAATTCTGGGAAATACTCATACAAAACCATGCGTATTAACAGAATATTCAAAGTTGTACAGTTCAAATAATAACTTCTCTAAGTCCAACGTACATGTACGTTTATACCTCACCGTGATGTTTCATTTTCAAAATTTGCCTTCATTAAACTTACCTTCAGTCCGCAGAAAACGTGCTGGCTGAAAATACCTTATCCCTTGATATGAAAAATACTGACTCATTAGATAATTTTTGGTATAGTTATCTGTCGACAGATAGTCCATAAATAGCATTTCAATCAAAAAGATGTACCTGGTATTTATATCTACTCAGACGCCTAGGATTATTCATCCCAAGACTCTGGGTAGCAAAAACGCTTACATGACTTCAGTCAGGATCATTTGGTACATACATACCAAATAGAATATGGCACGCGTGAATTTGACGCTGCTCCCTTTAAAATAACAAAATACAAAGAAATTAAGGTTATTATACTTATTATGCTTAAATGTGCAAGTGCACACTGATTTCGTAGAGTTATGTGAAAAGAAATGTGCATAAATGTATCCATTATGCATTAAGATCAGCTATGATCACAGTATTAATAAAGTACATTGCCTACTTTCAAACAGTTAAAGTATTCATCAGCAGGAGAAACGAAATTTAATTTATTTAAATATATATATATATATATATATATATATATATATATATATATATATATATATATATATATATATATATATATATATATATATATATATATATATATATATATATATATATATCCTCGAACCCCCGAACTCCGACACCATAAGCATGTAACAATGAAGCGTTCTTCGTTTGGTAATTTGTATGGTTATTTCTATATATCAGTCAATAAATCAAATCTTTTTGCGTATTTTCACATCCTTTTCAGCAGCAATCGGTGACCACAGTGCTTGGATAAGCGTCTGAATCGATCCGAGGTCAGGCATGTGTAATCTGTGTCAAATGAATGTAACTACGTCACCTCGGTACTTTAGGGGCCAAAGCAATTAAATTTCTTGAATTGTGTGTTTGTTGTCAATTATTATTACAATTATTATTATTAAATACGAAATAAACATATACTTCAATAATTATAATCCTTTAATACAATTATATTAAAGAAAACAAATGTTTGTAATCAATAATAGAATGAGAATGATATTAAAGAACATTTTAACAGTCAAATGGCACGTACAACAGTTCATAGAGGATGCGGTTGCCTTAATAACAGTGAATGCATTTGAATATGGCCCCTCTTCTCAGTGCTACTAATTTGGTGCAGTACTTTAGATGTACCCAGTGTCTACATATGTTACATTCATGCATTGTCCCCAATTTACAAATAGTAAATGTACGCATTTTATAGGGATTTGGGATAAAAAGTTTTGTTTTTTCCTTCTCTATACTTTTTTATGATTTGTCTGAAATCAATATTATTTATTTGCTTTTACTATTTTATATCATGAGGGAAAGGGGGGGGGGGGGGTTTCTTTCATGATTTTACTGAATATCATTAAAATAAATTATTAATTATTTATTTTATTATTGAATGAAGTAATAAAATGTATATTAAAACAAGTTTTAAACATTTAACATTACTCCAATCACCTAAAGGAATTATTACTTAATATTGAAATACATGCAATTGAAATACCAAGACGAAGAAGTACCCTATTTGCAAAAACTTTATATTTGTCATATCACTTTATAATCCACGATTTAACCCAATATATCTGTAAACATTACTATTACTCGCTATATAACATCTATATTGCGTCAAGAACGTCATTGCCAACAACAGAAAATACATAGCGTATTATTCGCAATAAAATAACAAAAAATTATCATTAGCCTCATTCTATTCTGAAAAATCAGGGGACACCTTCGGCATTGACCTTTCCCAATATGACTGACAAGAGGATGTAAACGTGTAAACATGTAAAACGTAGCTCTTTTGGGGGAATCACGGCTTATTTAGGTGCTATGTAAAAATGACTTATTGATTGGAGTACGTTTAGCATAATATCAAATATATTTAATGTACACATAACCTGTTTTTGATGCATTTTCTCGGAAGTTTGTATTTATTGACAGAAAATCGATCGAAGATTTGAAACAAGTGAAAAATGACGCCATAATCGCTATTGTTAACAAACGGCGACGGTTTTCCCGAAAGTGTCACAGTTAGGGTAGTGTCGTAGTTAGGGGGTTTGACGATATATATTTATATATATTTATATATATATACAAATGCGAATCCCAATAAAATCTAAGTGAGACCAGGTCCCCGGGAGGAGTAAGTGTCCCCTGGTTGCAAAAGTCCTTAAACATTTTTTAAAGTCGAGGAAGTAAAGACATAAATATATGAACACATAAAGAAGACAAGAACACGGAGTCAAATCATTCTATTCACGATATGAAATGTTGTTTAACTGAATTTCCGGCGTCGGAAATGCACGTGAACAAATGTCTATATATACATATTCTGTCAAATCAAGTACAATAAACAGGTTAAGATGGTTAGTTTGTTTGGTCAGGTCCTAGAATATCGGTTTACGTTCTTGAAAGAGGGATCTGAAATTGCACCAGATCCCTATATCGATCATAGACCTTCCTCTGTGGCAATTTCAAACGCTCCTCAATATATCCGTGTGAGAGTAGTTTCCTGGCATGAAGCATTCCTTTCAGGATGAAATTTTTGTTGTATTTAGAGCATACCCTGGTATAGCGTATAAGCTGCGAAATGAAGACGCCATATGCATGAGAGAAAATGTGGAAATGCAAAATGTATTTCACAATAAATCGTTTTTCGTAGATCAGTTTATAGATATATGCAATTTCAAGAATACACGTAACAAAAGGGAAAAAAAATGTTTGATAGTGACAGGTTCTCTTTCTCTGAGATAGAAGTATTATTCTTTCCACATCTTATACCAGAGTCCTTTAAAGCTGAAGAAATACTTTGAATACTGTTTTGGGGATTTCTTAGACTATGGAGAATATGAAAATCAAATAAAACTTTCAAGTAATTGGCTGAAACTAAGGACATGTGCAACATTTAGGACACATCAACTCAGTTATTCAAAATATCAGGTAACAGAAAGGCAAACAGAATCAGTGAAATGGGGAACAAAATGGAAAACAGGGCAAAGAACATCTATTAAGCATCCCTACAAAGGAATCAAACCGTATGTCCAGGGACAATAAGCATTGCCTGCTTGCTAACAATACTTGTCATTTAAGCTACGTATAAATTTTTAAATAAGATAAGTACAGAGACTATTGATGTCAAATTTGGTGTTTTAAATAGTGAGAATAAGTTTCAACCCAGACTTTTAGTCAACATTAAGTGTTATGAGATGTAACAGTGTATAAAAGTCTAGTGACGACCATAGAATTTCATTTGTGATTTGGAGGAAAGGTTTTTCAACAAATTGTCGGCATCCCAATGGGCACTTACTGTGCTCCGCTTCTGACTGACATATTCCTTTACTCATACGAAGCTGAATTCATTCAGTCTTTGCTTTCGCAAGGAAAAAAAAAAACAATTGGCTCTTGGCTTCAATTTCACTTACAGATATATAGATGACTTGCTTTCAATTAATAATTCTTCATTCGCGGATTATCTTAGCATCATCTATCCAAGTGAACTGGAGGTCAAAGAAACCAGAGAGTAGTAATTCTACTTCGTATTTAGATATTATGTTGTCTTTCGACATAAATGGTCAATTGAACACCTCACTCTATAACAAACGTGACGATTTCAATTTCGCTATCACAAAATTTCCTTTCATAAGTAGCAACATTCCATCATCGCCCGCATACGGCGTATTCGTATCTCATATATACGTTATTCCAGATCATGTTCAAATTACAATGACTTTGTTCTGAGGGCTAGGCGACTTTCAGTTAAGCTGCTTAATACTATTCTATACTAGAAGATTACCTACTTTGACTTCTCCATATATAAATATATATGGAATTTACACGATTTGACTCTTTCTACTGGGTATATGTGATGGGTGTTGCTAGCAAGCAGGAGATGCTCACTCTTTCCGGGCACCTGATCTCACTCCATCACAAGGGTTCACATATGCTCTTTAAGTAGACATATTTTGTTATTTTCCACTTGTTTTTCATTTTCACTGATTTTGTATGTCCTCTGGTGTCATGATTTTAGACTTATGGTTTGGATTTATCCATCACCTTTACATTACATATCTTTGGCTGAGCAATTTATCTGAAAGTCATTTTGTCCTAAAAACAAAGACATCATAATTTGAACTCACTCTGGTATAACGAATTTCTTTTCCCTCAGACATATGAAAGTACCATAGGCAGGCGTCGATGAAATATCACTTCAAATATAGGGAAATGTTGTGATGCTGAAACTAAAGTTGTCATATCTGTCATAGATTGAGGTGTTCAGATGATCTACAAGGTCATGAGATACCATGGTATCTATATACGAAGAAGAATAATTGCTCTGTGTGGCTTCCTTAACGTCCATATGTAGATCACTTAGATAGACGGCACTAAAATATTTTGGGAAGTGATATTACTTATTGAAGATAGTTCACACGTATACCTTATATGATGTAGAACAAAAGGACTAATTGAATTGTAATAATAGTTTTGTTCCATTTAAAGAGCAAAGTCTGGAAGAAATCAGCTTCGTATGAGAAAGTCAGCGAGGAACGAGACACAATTAGTGCCCATTCAACTGCAGAGATTTTGTTGGAACACTTTCCTTTAAACGCCACATACATGTTATAGATTAGAAAGATCTCACTACCAGTTTTAGCATACTTTTTTTCAGAGTCAGATTCCTCCACGACAAAAGAACGTTTATCATGTTTTACAAAAATAAATTGGAATTTGCGGTTGCCGCTTTATTTGTGAAAACTTTTGGCAAAATTTCGGAGATTTCTCAATATAGATCACAATTATGCTACAAATGTAAATTGTTCCGGCTAGATAAATGTGATCATGAAAAGTATAAAATTATGTAAAGAGCACGGTTTTCTATGTTGATGTCGCCTTATATATTTTTGATTGCAACATATTATTCTATAAATGTTTCTTGTGTAATGTATTTTATGACCTCTCCTCTTGAGAAACATGTTGACCCTTGTTCTCTATATGAAAGAATATTTTTAAATTTTGAAGTGTGTTCTTTGATTGTGCTGGCTTTGCAGTGAGTGGGAAGTTGGACGCCCGTAAATCGGTTAACCACACTAATTGAGTGACGTTTGTTAATTCAATTGATCATCCTAAGTCGGTATCGTAACCGTAGCACAATCGAATACTTTTGTAATGTCGTTTTTCCGTGTATATCATCATGTTTTGTGTGCATGTTCTTGATGATTTGTGTCATATAGCTTTATCAGATGTCTTCCGTTTTCTCTTTTCTCAATAGCGTATCGCGCGAGTGGAGATGCGTGTTTCATTGCAAGTTTCAATCAGTCACTTTCACTTTTAGAAATATGAATATTATTACTGTTCAATAATAATTCATTAATTTACTTATGAAAATAATATTTCATTAACCCATGCAAAAACATCTCTTGGCATGTATTATACGCGTTGAAATTATTTTCTTAATACATTTGAAAAAAAAAATCAAAATTGTGCTTTTTATTACAAGCTAGCATTTCTTTTTTCATAAACGTTTTGTGCTAAATTTTTATGCTCTTTCTCTCTCTTTCGACTTAGGAAAACTTTGGATTCTTGTTCTCTATTTGGTAGATTATCGGTAAATTTTAAAATGTGTGTCCTTTGATTGTGCTGCTTTTGCGCTAAGTGGGAAGGTGGGCGCCCGTAAACCGGTTAATCGCACAAATTGAGTGACTTTTGTTATTTCAATGGACCGTCCTAATTTGGTGTCGTAACTGTAATACAATCGAATATTTTCATCGTTTTCTGTGATTATTTGGATATAATAATGCTTTATGAGAATGTCCTTGACTGAAAATGTCTATTTATGAGAATGTCTTTTTCTTTTCAACAGTATGTATCCAATGGAATTTCCCATCCTAATTTTTACGGTGATCTCGCATATAAACTAAGGAAAGTTAAAGGCTACAATAACGTTATTTTATCATGTAATAAAATAGTCAAACGTCTTTAAAATAGACAATATGACATTGAGATCATCAAAAAGACTATAGGTCTTGTATTTGGCCCCTCTACAGCCTTATGCAGACTTTTACTTGAACGTTGCACGCTGACTAACAGGGCAGTGGGGACTATATAACGAGCCTTTTCCAAACCACTTTCAGAGGAGACATGGTTCTGAACCTCGTCCCCTCTGCCTGTTAGTCGGGATCTAGGGTCTTAGCTCGCTTTCAGACTGGCAGAGCACGGTTTATCATGTTGATGTCGCATACATTTTTATATCATTATGTGTTTTACAATACCTTACGTGTTTTTATTTTTATGACCTCTCAATATGCGATAACTGTTGACCCTTGTTTTTTACATGGAGGATTATTTATAAATTTTTAAATGTACGTCCTTTGATTGTTGCGATGAGTGGGAAGGTGGGCACGTAAACCGGTTAACTACACCATTTGCTTTGCTTTTGTCAAATTAAATGACCGTCCTAAGTCGGTATCATAATTGCACTACAATCAAATATTTTAGTAATGTGTTATATGTGCTAGCATATTATTTATATTCATGTATTGTATAGCTCCATGGTGACTTCTGCCACGTAACTGAGCCATTAACTCCTCTTTTTTCCTTGATTATTTGTGTCAAACATATCAGTAAAATGTCTTTTGTATTATCTTGGAAATATGTGGTTTTGCCATCCATTTGAATCTGACCTAGTTTTAAGAGCAAATAAATATGAAATTGCGGATCCAGAGTTGGGGTTAAATCAAAAGGGTTTTTGTGCCGTTTGCATAATTAAAATAACCAATTTACCGCACCTATATCTGAGGCAGTGGTTAACTTTGATCCAACGAATAATAGCGTAACAATGGAGAAGAGAATAGTGTCACCAAAATCGCTATCGCATTAGCTTATAATGCACACTGATTGTTTATTCTAAAAATTACACATAAGTTACTATAGGGGGAAATGCTGCATAGTCCATCAAACTCCTTGTGTCATATTTATTTCTGGTCGTTTTTCGACAAGAAGGATGTAATTTCGATCTAACATCATTTTTGAATTATATCATATATATTATATTATAAAGAAAATGTGACAGCATTCTTTTTAGGAAGTCAATATCGAAGAAGCACCAAACCGTTAATCATTCTCAAACTCCAAGGACAGATACAAAATCGTGTGTTTCAAAAAGGAAACGTTGTAAACCCCGAAATACTGAAAAATTCCGAGGTGAGTCCAGGTGCCCGGGGAGAGTAGCGTCTCCTGTTTGCATGCATCACCCGTCATAGCAGTTCTCAAGAAACATGTCAAGATCAAGAGTTTTGAAGGACATTTGACACAGATTTATAAAAATTATTCTTTAAAAAGTTACTTTTATTTTGACAGCTGTAAAAATTCAAAATATGTGTATTCTACTATTTCAGATGTCACCTTGCTCTTAACGATTTTCTATCTGTTGCTTAGATAGTAAAACTAAATAACTTTATTGTTTCTTTCTTTTCATATCTAATTATTATAATTATATATACATTTTATATAATAATAATAATAATAATAATAATAATAATAATAATAATAATATTATTATTATTATTATTATTATTATTATTATTATTATTATTATTATTATTATTATTATTATAATCAACATCATCACCATTTTGTGTGGGCAAGGTGACATCATCATGGAAGTGGATACTGATTGAGTTTATAGAAGCCATGTGAAACGCTCGGAGTTACTAGACTTTTCGGATATAATTATAATATTCATTACGATTTCCCAATATCGTGAATCATAATGACGTTATTCTGTTAAGTTTGTACTGAAAGGAAAAGGAGAGGTTTTACTACGCAGCTGTATTAAGTTGAATCGTCTAAAACATAATTATTGAAAGTCAAGCTATTTTAAAATTTATAAACAATAGAATGACTATGCGTGGAATGTCATCACCATTCTCTGACATTTTAACGATCAAACAGTTTCATTCGTTCAAAAAGATAAGCCTCGCATAAGAATAGAGCATATATCCGTTTGTGAGAAATTTAAAATGTAATTGTTATGATAAAGTTCTGATGAGGATGAAGTAAAAATACATTGGTAATATTCAGCATTTCGACTGATTATTTCCATTACATGCAAACTTCGAAACACAGCTATCTTCAATATAAAAAATTGTTTGAAATTTTGACCTGTACTTAATACGAAGTACTGTAACATTTTCAATAAATTTATAAATTTACCTGGGTAAATATTCATGGACCAAAGAAAATAATATATGAAGTGATTGTCATGTTTTGATGTAATTGGAAGCTGTCTTATTTCTGATAGCAGTAAGTATACATGTTCTCGTACAAAATAACACTGCTCGTGAATCAGTATTCGTAAAATCAGTTTTAAGGTAATTTGCTATTGGAATGACCACTCGATCAATTGTGGGATCTTTCGCAAAAACCTTCAAATCTATTTTGAATATAGCGTAGACACTACTATTGTTTGGCAATTTAACAGCGATCGCTTGTAATGCCACAGTCTAGGGAAAATTACTGTTTATAAGGAAACTTCATTTGTTATCATCAAGTAGAAGTCGGCAGGAATATTGTCAATTACTAACATATTATCCCCTTCATCACTGTCACATGAAGCGGTATAATACTTAATCACACGACGCACGTAGTACCACAATCTTTGTTAACAAATCTGCTGTAGCGTTCTTGGTTGACATGTCGTGCGTACATACATACACATACATACATACATACATATATGAGCATATGAAGAAGGGAAGGACACTGAATTAAATTATGCCTTGTTTTTTTTTTTTTTTTTTTTTTGGTATGTAAAGCTATTGAGGTGAAATTACAGTGTCAGTAATCCATGTGAACATCTGTCTGTATGTATACATATAATGTCATGATTTAGAGTCACCAAGTTCAAGATGGTTAGTTTGTATGATCAGATGCAAAAATGTCAATCACCTGTATTGGAAGGGAAATCTCTAATTGAACCAGATACTGATATAGTGCGATAGAACCTTTTCAATGAAAATTTCAAATGTTCCTCAATATATTCTTGCGAGAGTAGTTTTGTGGCAAAATTGTCTTATTTGGAGCATGGCTTGACATAGCGTATAAATTGTAAAAAGAAAACACCATGATAACGCAAGAGAGGAAGGTATGTTGCTACTCAGGAAACGAAAGTTGGTAATGAAAATGATATTGTCACGTTTGTCATAGAGATAATTAATTCGAGTCATACTTATTAATTGCTTGTCAATAGCAGGCAGGAACCTCTCATTGGGCACCTGATCTTGTCCAACGCCCCCCCCCCCCCCCTATTTTCAGGGATGGGGGTTTTCACTTATTTCAAGTTTGTAAGTACACAGTTATTACCCACAAAACTTGTATATATACAGAGAAATCGAGGTCTTACTGTCAACCTCTCTCAGATAACATGTATTTTAAAAGAAATTTCAACAAATATTTGAAGAATAAATATATGTAAAATCAAATCAACTACAAAATCATTCTGGAGATTACATTAGGTATAAATGTAGTCGTTTAAAGATACAACAGCTGTCAGAGTTCTATTTCTGATTCAAATTTTATAATTTCAACAGAATATATCGAGATTCTTAGCACACATAACCATCATTATGTCTCTATTTATCGAAAATTACAAATACAAGGCATCGCCTCTCTTCACGTACGTGCCAGGAGTTGATAAAACGTTTTCACATTTCACTGTCTTCATTGCCTATGTACATGTATTTTGTAAGAACCTCTAATAATAATAGAATTTTTTTACTATTTTTTTCTTCCCGGACATATGAGTATTTAAATCACTCTGCTGTTACATCTCAATTGTTACAGTTTTTTTATCATTATTATTATCTATTCACAAAATGATATATGTATTAGGGCCGTAACTATCGTGTAACATGACTGTTTATAACATATTCATATATTAGATGTAGGCAAGTGCAGGTGCGGTCAAGGCTTTCTCCATGTACACCGACTGACGAGAAAATTATATGAAATCAGTCACAGATTTTCGTCTCTTTTCCTTCATATTATAAATAAATATACATCTATTTTTACTTTGGTTACCTGTTCATGTGTATGTTTAAGCACATCTTTTCTAAATTTAAATTACAGAGAGCCTGACAAAGGAAATTCTAATATAAAATAAACAGTTTCGGACTGATTCGCCTGTAACATTTTGTTTTTGCAGCTGACCAATTCATATTGCATGTTCATAATTATTCTTATAAAGTTGAATTGCCAAGCCATTATATCTTTGGACATACAGATTAAAATTAACAAATTACTGAGGAGGAAAGAAAAGTTACTGACTCAGCCGTATGACAAAAGTCACCACGGAAATATACAGTATAAAGTGTAATGATATGAAAAAATAAAACACATAAGAACATCACGAAAATGTTCGATTATAGTGCAGTTACAAGGCCGACTTAGGACGGTCATTTGATATAACAAAAATCAATCAATCGGTGTGGTTATTCGGTGTACTGGCCACCTGACAACATTATAAATACCAGTTTTTCTGATAAACGTGAAGGCTTTCAATTTTCCTATTGTAATGTAAAGATGATACATAAATCCAAGCCATAAGTCCGAAAATCATGAACCCATAGGACATACAAAATCAGAGAAAATGAAACGAAGTGGAAAATAACAAAAAATATGTACTTGAAGAGCATATCTGAACCTCTATGATGGAAGGAGATCAGATGCCCGGGGAGAATGAGCATCTCCTGCTTGCTAACAACACCCGTCACATATACCTAGTAGAAAGAGTCAAATCGTGTAAATTCCATATATATCTATATATGGAGAAGTCGAATTGGGTAACCGTCTTGTAAAGAAGGTGTCAAACCTGTGTGGAAATTTTCTCTACTTAGATGGCGATGTCCCTAGACTCTTATCATATGGTATAGATATTTCTCGACTAGTTCGATTTGCAAGAACCTGCATATAAAATAGATACGGAAAAACATTTAATGCCTTATAATCATCATCAATATCGAAGAAGTACCAAACCGTTAATCATTCTCAAAGTCCAAGGAAAGATACAAAATCGTGTAAGTTTCAAAAAGAAACTGTTGTGAACCCCGAAATACTGAAAAATTCCGAGGTGAGACCAGGTATAACCATTACTGATTTGTGAAATGAGGCAAATTGTTTTGCTTTACTAGCATACACCTTCCAAGGTTTCTATGATTCGTGTTTTAAATTGCCTCTCAATTGTTGCCTGGGAAATGACGTACAACATCCAACAATAAATATGTTGAAGTTTGGACCATATAATATAAAACATCCTTCAGTAACTCCCGCCATGCCCCCTTTCTTAAGAAAAATATGGAACAAACTGACCGGTGATACATTATTACAGTACGAGAGAGAGCGACAGATATATATATATATATATATATATATATATATATATATATATATATATATATATATATATATATATATATATATATATATATATATATATATATATATATATATATATATATAGAGAGAGAGAGAGAGAGAGAGAGAGAGAGAGAGAGAGAGAGAGAAGATATGTAACCAATGCAAGCCGGATGACACAAATGACTTCTGACATTGCACATTAACCTTAAGTCACAGAAATAACAATATACAAAGAAAACGATTTTACAAAAATATTTGATTGTACTGTAGTTACGATACCGATTTACTACGGTTAATTGAACTACCAAACGTCACCCAATTGGTGTGGTTAATCGGTTTACGGACGCCCACCTTCTCACTTACTGCAAAACAACACAATTAAAGGAAACACATTTAAACATTTATAAATAATCTTTCATACAGAGATAAAATGATTTCTCAGGAAGAAAGGTCATAAAAATTTCACACGAAACGTTTATGGAATATGTTAGAATAAAAATATGTTAGGCGAAATCAACATCGATAAATCGTGTTCTGTCCGTCTGTAAGCGAGCTCAGATCCTTGATCTGAAGAAGTTCCAAATAACAGTCAGAGGGAATGAGGCATAGGACCTTGCCCCCTTTGAAAAGTTTCGGACAAGGCTCGTCATAGAGTCCCAATCGCTCTGGTATTCAACGTGCAACGGTAAAAAAAAGTATGCATAACGATGTAGAGGGGCCCAACACAAGACCTATAGTCTTTGCAATGAAGAACCCACAGGTAATTAAATCTGAGAGATTAAATGAAAAATAAATAAATGCAAATGATATCATAGAATGAAATCTACGTATCAAAATGCAAACTGACATCAGCAAGAGGCTAACTTTTTAGATAGACAAGATAAGTAGACAAAAAAGCGAAGACAAACTGAAGTAAACTTTAATTCACTTCTGTTTCTGCAGATGAAATTAAATACCTGATTTTTCATGGGGAATTTCAAATAATTCAATAAACCGTTAACACAGGTAGTACAATCAGTAATACACATTTGATAATTTAAAAGTTTTCTGCAGTATAGAGAACAAAGGTTAAGTTATCAAAGAAAAAATCCAAAAATATTAACGAATAAATCTGAGCATAAAAAAATAAAACTGACATCAACATATGCCATGATGTATAGATAATAATAATATTTACATCATCAATGACGATATAAACTTAATTATTATCCATCCATTGCAAGATAAATTAAAGTAAGAATTTAAATGGAATAAATGTTTCGTAAAGCAACGCTATAATGACACAGATGAATGCATTATAGTAATGGATACATTATATTTAAGTGCGAGAAGTACATTTCACTCCATCCACATGATCCTACACTATCTTTGTAAATATTTAGTAATAACTCAAACGGTTTAACCTTGAGTATGTTGCTTGATTTACAAATGCAAATGAGTTCATGTAATTTGTTGAAAGTTTTCCTTGACAAAAGTTGAGGAGATTCCATACAAACACCGATTCAGAACCATTCACTTTCACATTTCTAGCCCCAATATAAATTTATCTTATATATTTTGTCCTTGTCAGTTTAAACTGACAAATGTCGCTGATATATATCGCATCATACGCATACAAATATGAATTATTCGTTTCAAAAAAGAATACTGATATCATGTTCGAGTCATACAATGTACAACTCGTATTCAATTAATGAACCTATCCCTTGTGGTGTGTCTTCGTGCAATGTCCAACGCTTTAAACATAAGATCCTTAGCAAGACGTCACTCTCTGACAACAAACAAGAGAATATTTTAAATACAAATCTCACTGCAAAGGGTCTGATGCAGTCAGTGATTCACGATTCAGAAATTCGATAAAATCCCCATACAAATAGAATTTGCATATTTTTTAGCTGTCAGCAACTTGGTATCAAACTCTTTACTGATCAGATTAATACAAGTTTTATTTCGCTTTGTCAGTTTAACATAACAAAAACGACAGATGTCGCTGAAAGTGACACGTTCTAAGAACGAAGATAAAGATTTAGGTCAAATCAATGCCATCTTCGGAAATGCAGTTTGCTCTTTCTGGATATATTCCTTGTACGAAAATTTATAGCAAGTAGGTATGATTCATCGTTAATAGAAATGATTTACTCCAATCCACAGTAGGAAAATGCAATTAAAGTTAATGTTTTATTGGCAGCAAACTAATGATAGTTTACATCTTTTCAATTTTCGCAATTTAATTGCAATTGATTTTCAATTTATTTCAGAGCAATTTTGATATTACATGCGATACCGAGTTACCATTTCAAATTGATTGATTGATACTATCCTGACATTAAACGATCACATATTCAAAGTACATTCATAACATGTCAGATTATTAGCAATAAAAGGATATATTTCAGAGTCAAGCTATGTTCGTATCCTTGGCACCAGTTAACACCACTGATAATGAGTGTAACTGTCAACTTTAGCATTCAATCAAACAACGAACACTTCTGTTATACCAACACAAATAGATATCTGATAAAATCGTGTAGCTAGGTACAAGATTTACCTATAAATAAAACAATTACACATATACATAGATTCTAAAATAAATTTAGAGTATACTCTGACTGTTATTCGGGACATATCATGGACCTTAGTTCGCTTTCAGCCGGGCAGAGCTTGGGGAGCTTGTGTTGATGTCACTCAAAATGTTTGATATTCATCCCATACCTTATTCTGAGTAACTGTTGTCTATCTAGAGGATTATCTATATATTTTAAATGTGAATTATTTCATTGTTCTTTTGTGTGTAGTAGGAAGATACGTCGCCCGCAAATCGGTTGTCCATGTCATTTGAATTTTCATTTTAATAGGTAGTCCTTAGTCGGTACCCCAACTGCATTACAATCGAATAAATTTTGTGACCTTTTTTTTTTCTTTTTTGTGCCTAGCCGTTATCATCTGCCTGTCCGTGGCCACTTCTCTCATTTAAATGGGTCAGATGTCATCTTTCCATTCTTTATAAATGCAGTAAAACGAAATACTACTGGATTTCTTACCGTGTAAATATATTGATAAATTTACCTCATATGAAAAAATGTCCACGTTAATTTCTTTTTTAAATCTTTTTATTTCAATGCATACTCAGTAAGTACTTCGTTCACAGAAAACATGTACAAAACTTGACGCTTAACAAAACAAAAAAACAAAAATTCCTTTTCCTTTTGTTTTCTTATCGCCTTATGAAGTCACCCATTTTGGTACTACTCTGGTTTTACGAGCGCTAATCAGATATGCGCGTATTCTCTTGTGATAAGTTGTCGAAAGGTGTATATTCTGCACGAAATTTGTACACATATGTATGTTCTGATATTTATCATAACCACAGTGTGGATACCACTGTGTAGATATCACTGTGTGGATACCCCTGTGTAGATACCACTGTGTGGATACCACTGTGTGTATACCCCTGTGTAAATACAGCTGTGTGGATACCACTCTGTAGATACCACTGTAGGAACCACTGTGTGGATACCACTGTGTAAATACCACTGTGTGTATACCATTGTTTAGATACCACTGTGTAGATACCACTGTGTGGATACCACTGTGTAGATACCACTGCTGTTGGATAGTGCTGATAGTCCTCTATATTAATCACGATCCCATTGTAGTGCTTCTGTTCTGACCCGAACTATTTACCTCAAATTTACGGTTACAAGAGTTTGTGATTATTTAAATCTTTCATACATGGGTTTTTCTGCTCTTACTTCTAAATCCATTTGGTAATGAGTTTACTCTTTTACTATCTACACTTTGGATTGCGAAAGTCTCCGCCTTGAACATCACCAAAGAGACATAGATTTTCAAAAGCTGATATACGCATATATATTCTGAGTGTTACATGCTTTAATCAAGTGTTAGAATGTAAAAATGATTAATAAATCCAAACCAGAAGTCCGAAAATCATGAAACCAGAGTATATACCAAATCAGGAGAAAGGAAACCTATTCAGAATTTGCTTTGAATTTCCCCCATCGAGCTTAAAATATAGAACGATTTGCCTTGACTCTTGAAATTTGACACCGCAATGTTATCACCAATCGCGTTACTTCAAGCAAAATACGTAAGTAGCTTTCAATTAATAATCCTTCATTCGCGGATTACCTTAGCATCATCTATCCAAGTGAACTGGAGGTCAAAGAAACCACAGAAACTAGTAATTCTACTTCGTATTTAGATATTATGTTGTCTTTCGACATTAATGGTCAATTGAACACCTCACTCTATGACAAACGTGACGATTTCAATTTCGCTATCACAAACTTTCCTTTCATAAGTAGCAACATTCCATCATCACCCGCATACGGCGTATTCATATCTCAGTTAATACGTTATTCCAGAGCATGTTCAAATTACAATGACTTTGTTCTGAGGGCTAGGCGACTTTCAGTTAAGCTGCTCAACCAGGGTTATATATGTGCTAGACTAGCATCGTCACTGAGGAAGTTCTACGGTCGTTACGAGACTCTTATTACTCCATATGATATCTCGTTATCCAGACTTTTAAATGATATTCTGGACTGAGACCGATTCCGATCACTTTACACAGATTTGACACCTTCTATACTAGAAGGTTACCTACTTCGACTTCTCCATATATAGATACATATGGAATTCACACGATTTGACTCTTTCTACGGGGTATATGTGACGGGTGTTGCTAGCAAGCGGGAGATGCTCACTCTCCCCGGGCACCTGATCTCACTCCATCACAGGGGTTCACATATGCTCTTCAAGTAGACATATTTTGTTATTTTCCATTTGTTTTTCATTTTCACTGATTTTGTATGTCCTATGGTTTCATGATTTTTGGACTTGTGGTTTGGATTTATCCATCATCTTTACATGCCACATGACTATGGCACTAACAACAATGTACCACAGTGGACATTCACGGACCCCTGAAATTCAGAGGCGAGACCAGGTGCAAGGGAGGAGTGAGCGTCCCCTGTTTGGCTAGCCACACCCGCCGCGAATGTCCCTACACACAGACGAAACAACAATAATTCAACACTGTATATATTAAAATGAATGTGAACAAACACTGTATAGAAAGTGCCAAAGCCACATAACATCAGGAAAAAGGTATCATAACACTTAAGTCAAACCCTCCGCGGGGAACTTTTTTACGAGCTCCACACTGCAAAGGGAATAAGTGTGACATTCATGCAAAATACGAAAGTAACTGGTGTCACATGACTATGGCACTAACAACAATGTACCACAGTGGACATTCACGGACCTAATTTAATTCAAGTACAACAACCTAATTCAATTGCCACGTCACTTCAACAAGCTAGATATGTCATATGGTCTTTCCATATATAACATACACAAATTATAGGATACTTGAAAATAATTTGAAATAATGATCGCAAATTTTCTTTAGTAATGTACATTACACTAATTATTTTGTGTTTATGTGGTATATATAGTAAATCAAGACAGTAAAGCTATCTGGCTTCAGCATAAAATACAAATGATATTTTCCACGCACACTTGCTAAACATTTGTATATTTGTAGAATATTACTTGTTCCTACTTCGTATAAACGATTTATAACATCTGACATTTTAAAAACTCCATTATTCTGTATTTGTGTGTGGAGAACATCATTATAAGAATGAATGATAATCGAAATGGATGAAATGGTTTAATTTAGCGGAAATCTGGTTGTCGTTTCTTTATATTATCTAACAAAAGAGAATGACTTATAGAGCATTATGAACAAGTTTAGATAACATACATGATTCACAATATAGACAAAGGGTGGTATAAAACTATTATAGGAAGACTAAATACAAGCCAAGTTGTAAATGTACTACAAAATTAATCAATTGTTGTAAGATAATTTTATTTAAGAATAATTCATAAATTTACAATGGTAATAGAATGATGAGTTCTATGCTGGAGAACAACGGAACTGACGTCAGCTCATGTTGTGTACATGGCGGCTGCATTACAGAGGGTATTTAAGATATAATGAAACTAAAAGCAAAAGTCTTGACAATGAATAATAACACAAAATGAGTTGAAAACATATCCTGTGTACAAGACTGTCATCTTTCAACTGTGTATACATAGTTTTGAATACATTATACCACTGAAAACTACCTATAACCTGGCATGGCAATGCAATGAAAACCTGACCGACGTTCCTGCCCAAGTCATCAATGAAAAAATGAATTATATTTAGATTTACGATGAATGGAAAAAATCTATTGATAACTAGAGTCTACTGGTCAAATGTTTAAATTAAACCTATTACAATTTGTAAACGTAGAAAGAAAAGTTACTACATCAGGCGTATGACAGGACAGAAGTCACCACGGAAATATACAATATTTATATTATTTATCTATTATATTATTTATATTCATGTATTGCATAACTGAGCCAGTAACTCCTCTTTTGATGATATAATGAAAATAACACATGACATCACAAAAATATTACATTATAGTGCAGTTACAATACCGGCTTAGAACGGTCATTTGATAACAATAGTCAATCAGTTGGTGTGGTTAACCACTTAAAGGTCACACCTTCCCACTCACCACGGAACAGAATAATCAAGGACGGCATTTAAAAATGTAAATACCCATCCATATAGAGATTAACAAGTGTCTCAATGTAAAGATGATGGATAAATCCAAACCATAAGTCCGAAAATCATGAAACCAGAGGACATACAAAATCAGTGAAAGTCAAAAGCAAGTGAAAAATAACAAAATACATCTACTTGAAGAGCATATGTGAACGTTGCTAGTCTAGCACATATAAAACGCTGGTTGAGTAGCTTATCTGAAAGTCGCCTAGCCCTCAGAACAAAGTCATTGTAATTTGAACATACTCTGGAATAACATATTAACTGAGATACCAATACGCCGTATGCGGGCAATGATGGAATGTTGCTACTTATGAAAGGAAAGTTTGTGATAGCTAAATTTAATACGTCACGTTTGTCATAGAGTGAGGTGTTCAATTGACCATTATTGTCTAAAGGCGACATGATATCTAAATATAGAGTAGAATTACTACAGTTGAGAGGTTATAAAAATATATAAACACTTATGGTAATGTAGAAATACATCAGGGTATCAAAAATATATAAAGGGATATCAAAATGAGGAAACAGTGGTCTACCGGTCTGGAAACGAACTCATATCATTGATCTGTAGGAGTTCCGATGAACAGTCAGAGGGGACGAGGTTCCGAATTATGTCTCTTCTGAAGGAGGTTTCAACAAAGCCCGTAGTTTAGTCCCCACCGCTATGTCAGTCGGAGTGCAGCGTCCAAGTAAAAATCTGTATAAGATTGTATAAATGTCCAATACAAAAGAAAAAGAGGAGTTACTGGCTCAGTTATGTGGCAGAAGTCACCATGGAGCTATACAATATATGAATATAAATAATATACTAGAACATATAACACATTACAAAAATATTTGATTGTAGTGCAATTACGATACCGACTTAGGACGGTCATTTAATTTGACAAAAGCCAAACAAATGGTGTCGTTAACCGGTTTACGGGCCCAACTTCCCACTCACGGTAACAGCAGAACAATCAAAGGACGTACATTTAAAAAAAAATTATAAATAATCCTCCATGTAAAGAACAATGGTCAACAGGTATCGCATATTGAGAGGTCATAAAAATATAAACACGTAAGGTATTGTAAAACACATAATGGTATAAAAATATATGCGACATCAACATGATAATCCGTGCTCTGTCAGTCTGAAAGCGAGCTAAGACCCCAGATCTGTAGGAGTCCCGACTAACAGTCAGAGGGGACGAGATTCAGGACCATGTCTCCTCTGAAAGAGGTTTGGACAAGGCCCGTCATATAATCCCACCACCCTGTTACTCAGCGTGCAACGTTCAAGTAAAGGTCTGCATAAGGCTGTAGAGGGGCCAAATACAAGACCTATAGTCTTTTTGATGATCTCAATACCATATTGTCTATTTAGAAGTCGTTTGACTATTTTATTACATGATAAAATAACGTTATCGGGGCCTTTTACTTTCCTTAGTTTATATACGAGATCACCGTAAAAATTAGGATGGGAAATTCCATTGGATACATACTGTTGAAAAGAAATATTTCCAAATTTAGATAGAAGTTCTGAATAAGATCTGAAGAATTTGCCGAATGTTTTTCTTAGCTTGTGATATCTGTAACCCTGAGTTAAAAGTTTAGTAGTAATTTGTAAATTTCGTTTATGAAAGTCCAAAACATCGGTGCAGAGTCTGACAAATCGAACTAATTGAGATATATAGATACCATATGATGGGAATCGAGGGACATCGCCATGCAAGTAAGGGAAATTTACAATAGGAAATCCAAAATCCTCACATTTATCATAAATATTAGTATATGTTAGGTGGTTGATAATTTTGATGTTTAAATCTAAGAAAGGTGTAGATTTATCACAAGTATTAGCTTTATTCAATGTGAGCTCTGGTGGAAGTGTTTCTGATATAAATTGTTCGAATTCAGGGTTGTCGATAACCAAAATATCATCCAGATATCTGCAAGTATTATTAAATTTGTCAATGAGGTCAAAACGTTTGATTTTTGAATAGAAACCATAAAATCCCTCTCATAACAATAAAGAAATAAATCTGCTATTAGAGGCGCGCAGTTAGTACCCATAGGAATCCCAACTATTTGTTGATATATCTTGGCATCAAATTGCACAGAAATATAATTCATGAGAAAATCTAGTGCTTTACATAACTTATAGTCTTATTGATAATCTCCGGGTCATATTGTCTATCACAAAGACGTTTATTTTCTTTGGAGCTTGACTAAATAACAGTGTCGGATTCTTTGACCCTCCCCCTAAGTTTGTATACACAATCACCGTAGAAATTAAGATAGAACACTCTGTTGAATACATATTTTTGAAAAGTGATGTTACCGAATTTAGATAAAAGTTCTGAATACGATATAAAGATATAAAGAATCTGCCATATGTTTTCTAAGTTTGTGATATGTGTAACCCCGATATAAAAGTGTCAAAGTTATTTGTAAATGTTCGGAATGAATGTCAAAAACATCAATGCAGCCGCTGGCAAACAAAGATTGATTTAATGACATCAAATATTACATTTTTATATTATTAAGGTCGAAACATCTAGTGATATGATCATAGAGATCAATGAAGATCCGTTCCTGGCGGTTAAAAGAAATGCAATGTCTTTCTTATTGATGTACCGGGATCATAAATATGAATAACTAACCACTCTCTGGTGAAATTTAAACCACATTAAAAATGTTTAGGTACTATGATATATTTCTTACCGATAATCCGGAAATATATTTACAAACAACACAGATTATCCAATTAATTGTTTCATTTTAGTTTATTCCATTATGAAACGTTCAAAATAATTGTCACACAGAATGGTTTAATTTTATTTATCGATAGAATAAAACTCAATAATGGAAGAATGACAGAAGCCACTACGGAAATATAAAGTATATAGTGTAATGATATGAAAAAACCGTAAAGACATAACAAAAATATTCGAATGTAGTGCAGTTACGGTATCAATTAAGGACGGTCATTTAACATGACAATAGTCAATCAATTGGTTTACGGACCAACATTCCACTCACTGCAACAGCAGAATAATAAAATATACACATTTAGAAATATAAGTATTTTTCCATATAAAGATCAAGGCTCAAAAAGTGTCTCAAGTTGAGAGGTTATGAAAATATATAATAATGGTAATGCAGAATAAGAATAAGTACACAACAAGGCATGAAAAAATAAAAAAAAAAATCCGAGTATATTGCATGTGTGGATTCCCACTCAGCAGCTAAAAACAAGGAAAAAAAGAAATAAAAATAACAATTATAATGCAAACAGCCACATTAAGATATTCAAGCCTTATCTATCAACTTATTTATTACTTCATACAAAATAACAGTCAATTCTTCACCTGAGCGGTAATAAGTAACCAACGAAGAAGTACCGAAAGGTTAACAATACCCCGAAGTCCATGGAATAAAAGGACAATATTGTGAATAGTGTCATATTCAGACAAATTTAAAGTGAGGTGAAACCAGGTGCCCAAGTAAAGTAACCGTCCCCTGTTTGCATGCGATAACTGTTCAAGTGCAAGAAGTAAACACACACACACACACACACACACACACACACACACACACACACACACACACACACACACACAGATAAATATATATATATATATATATATATATATATAGATATATATATATATATATATATATATATATATATATATATATATATATATATATATAAGCACAAAAAAGGAAATTGTAACAACATTCACTATTCATAAGTATCGGATCAACCTCAATGAAGGTTAATGCAAATCGCCCGAGAAAAAGGGGTCAATATAAAAGCACAGGTAAGCGATAACGATACTAAAACAAATAAAAAATTGCCAAATTTTCGAAGCAATCTGCTTCTTCTTCAGGACACACACAAACACTCACACAAATATAAAGACACGAAAAGAAAGATAAAAAATATATACAAAGCACTAGTCTAATAAAAACTCGTTTCTTCAATTGGCTACATATTGAGCGTTTCTCTATGCGCTATCTAATAGGAAATGAGCCAAACACAAGCCTACAGCTTGCTTACAGGTCAAGTGGCGCCCCCTGAAATGTATTTGCATTGACCTACTGCAGGTAATGACTAAAGGTATTCTGGGGGCAGTGTCCTTAGTTTTGTATTTCACCTTCCACCCAGCTTTGCAAGGCCTATCTACAATCCTACGCAAGCACCTGCCTACCCTCCACAATTCCAAACGTATGGCGAAGGCCATCCCATCACCTCCTATGGTTGCCTACAGAAAGCCTAAACGTATTAAAGATCATGTAGTCAGATCAAGGCTTGACAATCCACGACCAATTGGTTCGTTCACAACATGCAATGACAAACGCTGCAAGCTGTGCCCCCACTCAGACACTACATCCACCTTCAAAAGTTCTGCAACCGGTAAGGAGTACAAGATTTTGGATAAACTCTCCTGTAAATCCAAAAATGTGGTTTACCTTATCACATGCAAGGTGTGTAAAAAACAGTATGTTGGGGAAACAGAAGATGCTTTGAACTTGCGAGTGAACAACCATAGGTCGTCCATCAAAACCAAGAAGATGCATCTGCCAGTAGCCAAGCATTTTAACATGGACAACCATTCTTGGGAGGACATGATTGTTGTGGCCATTGACCATAGTGCGATGTGGACAGTAGATGACCGAGTGGCGAAAGAGGGCTTTTGGCAACATAGGCTTCACACTATAGAATCAAGCGGTCTAAACAAAGTGTCAGATGTCCTTTTGATGAACAAGAAGTATTGACACCAGCATCCTATATTATGAAATAGAGCAGTCTGCGTCTGTTTGTCCCAAACACCGTATCTTTTGTGGAGATGCCCATTTTTGGGTAGGGTTTGGTACGGACAGACGATAGGAATCCGTGTCTTTATACTTGTCATGTAACTCGCCATCCAATATTACCACTTGTCTAGACAGTGTTTTTTTTTTGTTTTTGTACTTACTTATTTTATCACTTATTTGTTTTTCATTCCCATTTATTTCTGTTATTTATTTTCTTTGTCCTTCTGTCTATAACTTATTATCACCTAGTCTAATTACCTGCAGTAGGTCAATGCAAATACATTTTAGGGGGCGCCACTTGACCTGTAAGCAAGCTGTAGGCTTGTGTTTGGCTCATTTCCTATTAGATAGCGCATAGAGAAACGCTCAATATGTAGCCAATTGAAGAAACGAGTTTTTATTAGACTAGTGCTTTGTATATATTTTTTATCTTTCTTTTCGTGTCTTTATATTTGTGTGAGTGTTTGTGTGTGTCCTGAAGAAGAAGCAGATTGCTTCGAAAATTTGGCAATTTTTTATTTGTTTTAGTATCGTTATCGCTTACCTGTGCTTTTATATATATATATATATATATATATATATATATATATATATATATATATATATATATATATATATATATATATAAAGTTATTGTTATCAATTTTACTTTGTGGAGATAAACAGTACACTTTTACAAAAATTGAGTGTCTAAACGTTATCGCTCAGGTACAAAAGATTGATTAATTTTTGTTTAACGTCACACCACGAATATTTTACGTATATGATGACGGTATCTGCCTGATGCGGGGCATACAAATTTTGACCTTTGCAACGGACCCACCCGAAGCAGTGAGGGATCTTTAACGTGCCATGCATAGCACGACACAAGGCCTCGGTTTTCACTATCTCATCCGAAAGATGTTGTATTTACGCTGTGAATCTTAATAGAATTTTAAACTGCCTGAGAGTAGATTGTCTATCTTTGCAAATACATGTACGATGACTTGATGAAAACCGAATTATATATATATATATATATATATATATATATATATATATATATATATATATATATATATATATATATATATATATATATATATATATATATATATATATAATTTTTATAAGGGAACTTATAGGAAGATTTCTTGTTATAGTATTACTTCAGTTCAAGAAGACCTATTCGTCTTGGTTATGTTTTTCATATAAAAGACACACCTTATATAATGGTAAATCTAAAGCTGATAGAAACAGAAAAAGGTACACCTTCAAATGACTTGCAATATAATTACTAAAGCTAACGGGCAAGCAAATTTTAAATGTTAATAGAATTCACCTCTGAGTTTGATTCAATGTGTAATATCATTAACATTTGGATAAGACTAAACAGAGATAAAATGCGATGAACTTAAGTAACTGAGCTCATTGTTTTGACAGGAAAATCCTATCAACACCAAGTTATTGTCAGTGATGTATTGCTTCATACCTTGAGAGTTTCATAAAAAATACATTTCTTCATTCTATGATAGGCAGTATTCTTCGCTTCGTGGTGATATAATCAATATAAATAAGTGAATATTGGTATGTCCTTCTATACAGAAAAAAGTATATCCATTCATTGATAGGAATGTCACCTGTTCAATAATTACAGAGTGAAACAACATCTTTCGCATAAAATTTATTCTGATAAAATACTGTAATCAAACTGTATTTTTAATCTGTATCGATGTTACTCACAAAGATATTATCAGAAATTAAATGTGGCCTTTACAGGTATTGCGAAACAGTATATTCCAGGAGTGGAATTAATCAATTGTGGACCTTAAAGAATTCAAAAGAGTTATTAGAACATCTGAAATAAAAAAATTTTACTATAATTCACTCCATCAAGTCCTTTGACTTTTCGACTCATTACACAACGATCCCTAATCAGAAATTAAAAAAAAAAGATTAGCGGAAATTATCCAAAATGCATTTACTAGTAAAAACGGAAGCCGCCAATTCAAATATATAGTTATAGGCCATAATAAAACTTACTTTGTCAAAGAAAATTCTGATTCCAAAAATAAATATACTGACACAGATGTCATGGAAATGTTGAACATTCTTATCGATAACATTTTTGTGGTGTTTGGAGAAAAAGATGTCAACAATTTGTTGGCATTCCAATGGGTTTTTACTGTGTCCCGCTTCTGGATGAATTATTCCTTTACTTATACGAAGCTGAATTCATTCAGTCTTTGCTTTCGCAAGGAAAGAAACAATTGGCTCTTGGCTTCAATTTCAATTACAGATATATAGATGACTTGCTTACAATTAATAATTTTACATTCGCGGATTACCTTAGCATCATCTATCCAAGTGAACTGGAGGTCAAGGAAACCACAGAAACTAGTAATTCCACTTCGTATTTAGATATTATGTTGTTTTTCGAAATTGATTGTGAATTAAACACTTCACTCCATAACAAACGTGACGATTCCAATTTCGTTATCACAAACTTTCCTTTCATAAGTAGCAACATTCCATCATTGCCCGCATACGGCGTATTCATATCTCAGTTAATACGTTATTCCAGGGCACGTTCAAGTTACAATAACTTTGTTTTGAGGGCTTGGCGACTTTCAGATAAGCTGATCAACCAGGGTTTTATATGTGCTAGACTAATAACGTCACTGAGCGTCTTATTACACAATATGATACTCGTTATCTATTCTCTTAAATGATATTCTGGACTGAGACCGATTCCGATCTTTTACCCAGATTTGACACCTACTATATTACACTGACTTCTCGAAATATAAATATATATTTACACGATTTGACGCTTTCTACTGGGTATGTGTGACGGGTGTTGCTAGCAAGCAGAAGATGCTCACTCTGCCCGGGCACCTCATCTCACTCCTTCAAGAGGGTTCACATATGCTCTTCAAGTAGACATTTTTCGTCGTTTTCTGTTTGATTTTTATTTTCACTGATTTTGTATGTCCTTTGGTTTCATGATTTTCGGACTTACGGTTTGGATTTATTCATCCTCTTTACATTTTAGCACTGCTCTTAAAATATTTATATATTGTTAGACTTCCAATCATTCGACGATGAGCATCATTGCAGAGACATAAGCATCTGGTGCACAAAATTATAACCTATATAATTTCTACTATTTATTATATTGATAGGAGATTTAGGGGCAGCCGTGTTATTAAACGTAATGTAAAATACGATAGTAACTGGTGTCTCATGACTATGGCACCAACAACAATGTACCACAGTGGACATTCACGGATCCCTGGAATTCAAGACGCAAAAAGGGAAGGTAAATATGATACGAACACCATATTACAAAAAATAACTAAATTACTGTGAAACCAACAACACAATTCAATCAGAGATAAGACAGTGGTGTCAAGTAGCAGAAATCATTTATTGTTTATCTTGTCACATCCATCGGAATGTCCAAACTACAATCGAAACAGAGATACCAGATTGGACGGAAATTTACTCAGCTTGGTGAATTTTTCCTTTTGTTACCTTTCGCGACATGTGGAGTAATATAACCGTTTGCACCGTGATGATTCATTGTGATAGATTTTCATTTAAATTAACATGACATTTTACCGATTTTCACTACTACATTACCATAACCACCTAATATAACTAGGAGTTATATTAGTTCATATAATATGATGACATCACAGCGGGTGTGACCGGTCAGTAGGGATGCTTATTTCACTATGGCATCTGATTCCACCTCTAGTTCTGGAAGAATGGAAGTTCCTTATTGACTACTGCTCGGTATCTTAGCACTTTACTTAAGCCTAACTCCCAAGGACGAGACCCTCACAAGACAAGTACACGACGTTTACTTTAATACTGTCATACGCCACCGGCATATCCTTTGTATGCTTTCTAGATTAGTGGGCGCTGCCAGGATCTTATGAATGCATATATGACTCTTGAGCTATGGTCTAGACCCCCCAGTTTGGAACCCTGGTGCACACTTTCTGGACATGTACCACAATATACTTGATTCAGATGCCTCCTAGACCCCATGGAATTAGAGAAAAAAAAAATGCGGTCGGGTTTGTTAACCATACCAATGAACATTTTTCCTAAGCTCCAGACGCTATTTTGAACATTACTTCAAGCCATGTATTTTTATATGTTATAATTAAATTCCTCCTAGACCTCCTGCTTTAGGCATAGAAGCGTGGACAAAAGAAGTCGGATAGAAATGATATTACGTTTTCGGTATGCTATACTGTTTGTCTTGGGTGAACGGAAATAACGAAGCATAAGAAATATGATAAGAGATATATAAATGAGATTTTTGAATTCACAAATAATCATATTATGTCCCGTTCTATATTTTGTTACTGAATAAAGAGTGAATAAATAAGGAATACCATTTTTATCGTGACATATGTTAGATATTTATAATAACCCTTTCTTTTGATACGTTCTGTTTATTAAGTTAAGGGGAGGCTTGGTGTAGTGATTAGGTGCTTGGCTTGCGGCGCTGACGATCCGGTTTCGATTCCCAGGTTGCGCCACTATGTTTAAGAGGTTGGTAACCTCCTGCTGCCATGTTGGGATATAGCTGAAATATTGTTGAAAGCGACATAAAAACACCAATCAACCAACCAATGACTATTTACTCATTTTTATTTTGACTGCAGTTAAAGATGATGTCAAACATTATTTCATGTGGCGTATAATAATAGTTACATTAATTGGTAATTAACTGTGGTAAATAAATGTTCTTGAAAAAATCTATTCATGAAATTTTCAAGCACTTGAAGTGGCAAAGTTTGACTTGATTTTTATGAATCTTTTTTATCCAGTTAAGATAGTTTCAAAATCAAACTCATAATTAGGGGCGATTCTATTTAGAATAATAAATACCAATTTGCTTCCAATTATGATATTATGACCGGTGTGGTCGGTCGGCTTAGGATGCTTACCCTTCCATGGCACATTATACCTGACCCATCCCACCTATTGCATATATATATTATTAATTATGGACGTTGTGGATATATATATATATATATATATATATATATATATATATATATATATATATATATATATATCCACAACGTCTATAATTAATAAGTTCATAGTAATCGTTTGAATATTTTTAAAATATAAAGACGTTAAATCGAACTACCGTTTCCGTTTCCACAAATTCTGCTTCACAACATCAATTCATATTCTCCGAGGGAAATGGAGAAAGATCAATCCCTGAATAAGGAATAAACGCCATTCAGCTGTGGACTTCTACAGTTATCTTGACACTTTAATTGGAATGTATTCACTTTGCATTGCAGATTTGTTATGTAGCATGATATCTTTACTTTACAAGATGCTACTGGCTTCAGTGTCAGACCTGCCAATGTCTCTCTGATTTTCTGAATATATCAATCGCCAGGGAACACAATAATTATTCAACGTCGACTTTAGTCAAAAAATCAATTTGCTGTTACATGTATATTCTGAGACCAATAATTGAAAAGAAAATGCATGTTTACTAAGAGTAAATTGTGTAAGTTAACATGTATATTAAAAGGGATTTTGTTATAGTGTGATACAGATGATAGCGTAATTACTTCATCTTAAAAGAAAGATAGGATCATGTGATCGGGTTGTAGGAGAAAAAGTCTCCACGATCATGCCAGGACTACAATACATAAAAGACTAAAATATTGATACGTTATTTTTTTTTTCCGTACATAAATTATAATAATGTAAAGCACGACAATGAAAACAAACAACGAACCAAGGAGGAACAGTGATAATCATAGCCACCGCAAGGTGCGCTGAATGATTAAACAGCTCCGTTACACTACACACAACCGCAATGAATACCAACACATATAGAGACGACACAGAAATATGTAACCACTGTATGTGATAGAGGAATGTCGACTCACACTGTATAAAATAGCAGTCGCATACTATTCTACATCTTCCAGTGCTGTAAAAGTAGATACAGGATATGTCACGACACTTACATATAATCATTAAGACATTCTAACACCTGTAAAATTTCATGCTACGCATGGTGAGACCATATGCCAGGAAGATTATCATCCCCTGGTTTCATGCAACACCAGTTGCAAAAGTCCTGCGCAACTCTTTAAGTTCAGGAAGTAAATAGTCTATATGCATTATGTTTACATTATTTGAATACAATACAGCCGTTGCTTGTAAAAACACAATAAGAACACTACATCTTCCGTGCGTTTCGGCCAGCAACCTTCCTCAGCGGACTTTATTATGTTTGTGATGTCACAACATTTGGGCGTTAAAGTAGCGTCATTTGAAACGGATTATTCAATGGGAATGTAAGTTATGTGAAACCATAGCATTGCATTTTAGATTATGGTAAAATGATGTATTTTACGATATGCTGCGTGTAAAGGTGATGTCAGTTTGATTCCTGCTGACAATATGTAAATGGAAAATACGAAGAGAATAGAATATATGCATGCCCGTTATGTTGTGGGTTGGAATCCGGCCAGACATTAGCTATTATGATGAATATACATGTTTGTTTTGAAAATTAGCGTTTGTCAACAGATTCTAAGTCAAATCATCTTTGACGTGCAATATATCAATAAAATACATCATTTTACCATATTACAAAATGCAGTGGTATAATTGTACATGACTTACGTTCCATTGAACAATGCCTTTTAAAAGACGCTACTTTAGCGCCATATTGTGACGTCACAAAACGTAATATACAGAAACATTATAAAGCCCCCTGAGGAAAGCAGTGTTTTATTGTATTTATTTATTGATTTATATTTTTAAAGTGAAGGTAATATAAATTAAAAAGATATATTTACAAAATATAACATTTTATGAATAAATGCATACTGTCAAACATTCCACTATTGTTATTATTGTATCTATTTGACATTAATTTTACACGATATTTTACCTGACGTTTCCACAAATGTTTTCCGTGTACATTTTACTATAATGTTTTGTGTGCATGCACTTGATGATTTTTTTCATACAGCTTTGTCAGATGTCTTCTGTTTTCTCTTTCATACAATCTATGATAAATTACTGCCTGTTATAAATGTCATAAAATCTTGTACGGCATCAAAATTACTGCCTGTTATAAATGTCACAAAAACTTGCACGGCATCAAAATTGTGTATGGCGGACTTAATCTAAAAACAAAACTCGAAATGTAACCTCTTGCAGAAATGTAACTTCAGGCAGAATCTGAAATCCGTAATTTCCGCCGTAGTGAACACAATGAATAAAACCCTAATGAGCCATGAGAACAAAATTGACATCTCATCGACCAATTGTTACAATACATGGCATTCATTATATTTTCAACTGTCATTATCTTAGTAGTTTAAAACTGTAAACAAATGCCACGAGCGACCAGTGATTGTTTAAGTATCAGCACCAATTTACCTCATATTCAATCACAGAATTTAAGAGGGTTTTTCTATTATTATTATTCTCTTCTGAATGCAAAATTTAATGAACGAAGATTATTAACTTTTTCCCTTGCTTATACGTGATTGCTTTCTTTATACGTACATTGTACAAGCACATTTGCAGTGTTCCTGACACCGGTATACGTGATTGTTTGGATAATCCGTCGTTGTCATCAATTGTTCTATCAACAACACCAACTCGTCTACACCAATTGCATCAAAAGGGTCTTTGTCATGTCTGTACAAATAAATGTTCTGGGCCAGACAAGGTATTAAGACGATGTCCATGAGTAATCTGATTAGTCTGACATGTCTCAAACAATTCAGGAATATAAATCATTCGATTTCCCTCATTTCTTAATTTTATCACAATAAAGGACAAGAACATAAAGAATATGTTAAAAGTTAATGCTATTGTCTCCTTATTTTCTATTTCATATTACGCTGGTAGTAGAAATACATGTATATCTTATTGCAGTGGTTTTAAGACATGTATGTGCAAGGCATGGCAGTAAAATGAATCATATAAATTAAACATACAATGTATTCACATTATATTCAAAAGTTTTTATCTATATTAGAAATTAAATATGGGAATATGCTGACCAAAGGTATGTAAATATCTAACTGAAAAACTGTTCTTTGTCCTTATAGCATTACGGCAAAACAAATAATTCAACATGTCAGTTTGAGGTATAAAAGAACAAAATACATCCACAAAATTTGTTGTCGTTTGCCTCTCTGATAGGTTTAGTATTGTATGAGATTGCTTACCCTTTCATGACCTTTTTTTCTCGTTTCTTCTTGATACAACATAGAGAACATATACATGTATAAAAGAAACTCGAGAGCAATATCCATTCATGCACAAGTAATACATTTATACGAAAAAATAATATAAAATATAAACGATGAAAAACTTTCATCTACATTTAATATGGAGTATTGATAGGCAATTATTATTTCTATGAATCTACATATTTTTGGCTACATATAGATTAATAACATTAAGATTTGTAGAAAATCATTGAGGTCTTCAGTTCACAAATTATACGCTATGCCATGGAATGCTCTAAATACGAAAATTTCTTCCAGAGAGCGAGTCTTCTTGCCACAAAACTACTCTCACAAGCATATATTGAGGAACGTTTGAAATTGTCACTGAGGAAGTTCTATGGTCGATAAAAGGATCTATTGCAATTTCAGATTCCCCCTTCAAGAATTTTAACTGATATTTTGGGACCTGACCATACAAAATAACCACCTTAACTGTTTGACTATACTTAATTTGACATAATACGTATATATATATATATATATATATATATATATATATATATATATATATATATATATATATATATATATTATATATATATACAGACATTTGTTCACCTGCGTTTCCGACACCGGATTTTCAGGCAGGCAGCATATCTTGGCTTGAGTGGGAAAATTTGATTTCGTGTTCTTGTTTTCTTCGTATGTTCATGTGTGTATATTTATGTATTCACCTATTCGACTTGAAAGGTTTTTTCAGGACTGCATGCATCCAGGGAACGCTTACTCCTCCCGGGCACCTGGTCTTACCTCGATTTTACTAGGGTTCGCATTTGTCTGAATATGACACTATACACGATATTTTCCTTTTATTCCATGGACTATGAGATATGGTTTACCCTTCGGTACTTCTTCGGATTTTACTTATATTTAATGTCGTCTTATATCTGAAGCAGGACAAATAAGAATACAATACACTTCATCTCCAATATAACTACTGCAAATATTAGATTTTCCTTGGTCTGGATCTGTATTTCGTCATCTACATGCCATCTCAGAGGGTTCACCATTGCCTTTACTCACTGTTTTGTCTTTTTATTACTGACGGAAAATTACTCAGTATCTTATTGTTGTACTCCCTACTACTACCCGATCTCCGAAAAGCTCTATCTGGTCTATTTTATACATAAACCTTCCAAAGCAACAATGTCTGCATTGTATAATTTATTTTCTGTAAAACACAGTATCAGATTCTCTTGATAAGTTCTTTGAATCCTTTGTACTTCAATCAAAATATTAGTTCACAGTTCTCATGTTCAGAGTGGATTCTATAACGAGTGCCTCCGCAGTTATCCTAGGTGCCTGGGTTTTACCTTTTATTACATGACTCATTTGCTTTTCTAGTGCATTTATACAGCGAAACTGTCAGTTTCCGATTTCAGCTAAGTGGGACATAACCGCAAACTATAATTATGTAATAAAACTGACAAAGAACGAAACTTTTTTTATATGTTTATTAGATTTCCATATTCAGCATGGATTTTGTGGAGATTTAATTTGGCTATTACTACCTGAATATCATCAACGATTATCGGGCCGCCAGGTAAGAGATTTTTAAAAGGTCCAGGATATTGATTTGAACTTATCGTATTGATGTCATGTCAAAATGCAACGGAGTATATATTTCTTTAAAAAAGGCTGCAAATACTAAGCATACACTGAATAGGTGACGATGAACAATCAGCATTGCGAATTCCTGGGTACATTCAGCACATGTCCAGCGTTTGACGCTTCCCCAAACCCAAGAGCAATTCAATACGCACTCTGTAGTTTCGTCGTCATCTCTGTATGTATCATGTATATATTCGTATTCCATGTTCATAGCGTTGCAGAAGTATCCTTTAGTGCATTTAATACCACGATGAAATAGGTTATATATATATATATATATATATATAAATATATATATATATATAATTATATTTTTTTTTTTTTTTTTTTTTTTTTTAATGTGCCCTTTGATTATTCTGTTGTTATGGTGAGTGGGGAGGTGGGCCCGTAGACGATTCACCACAACAATTAATTTATTATTCTCATATCAAATGATCGTCCTAAGTCAGTATCGTAAATGCAGTATAATCGAATATTTTTGTGATGTCCTTATGTGTTTGTTCATTATACTGTGTGCTTTATATTTCTGTGGTGACTGCCATACGACGTAGTCAGTAACTTTTCTTTCTTCCTTTACATTATTAACTAACAGTGCTTCTCCGGGATAACTTAGGTCATACGAGTCAGATGCTTTTAACTTTTCCTTACATTTATCTAGTTCATTTATGTCTTTGATGAACGTTTCAAATTGTCACTGAGGAAGTTTTATGGGATCTTGTGATATTTCAGATTTCCTTTTCAAGAATGTTAACCATGTTAACCTTTGACTATACGTGAATTGATATAATACGTGTATATACAGATATTTGCTCACGTGCATTTCCGACGCCAGAATTTCATTTAAACAAAATTTCATGCTTTGAATATGAAAATTTGACTTCGTTTTCTTGTCTCCTTCATGTGTTCATACGTGTATATTTATGTATTTACTTCCTCGATTTGAAAACTTTTTGCAGGACTTTTGCATCCTGTTGCATGCAACCAGGGGACGCTTACTCTCGGGCACCTGTTCTTACCTCTATGTTATTGGGGTTCGCATTTGTCTTTCAATGACTATGCACAATATTGTCCTTTTATTCCATTAATTATGGGATATGGCTTACTCTTCGGTACTTCTTCATTTTTTATTTTCTGTCATATATGTTCGATGTTTTGCTCCTTGTACATCTTGTGATGCTTTAGTATGTTTAAAGTCCATTCCGGTCAGGTGACGAAATTAAAGAATGGTACGTAATGGAACGGTTTCCGCAGCTACTTCAGAGAGTTTATGGCTTATTCACATCTTACATAATAAATATTAGAACATTCATTGATTCGGTGTACGTTATGCGGATTACGGCAACGTATGTCTCTTCAGTAAAGGCAGAAACTGCAGTGATCGAAAGTGTGAATATTTGAAGAGCAAACAAAATTCACGTAAAAATAAGAACCTAAGAACCCATCTAAGCACAGAGCTATACATGAGAGCGATGCTTCATAATTTTAGAATAAAATACAAACTGTTTCTAAAGGTAAATGTACAGTATGTACTTCGAGTCAGTGCAAAGGTACTGAAAACTGGAAATGGGACACACTCAGGGTTGCATAAATGTCAGTAATATGTTTTTCGAATTATCGATTACAAAAATATCATCGAGATATCTACAGGTTTTATTGAACTTGTCAATGAGGTCGACACGTGTGCATGAAGTCCCTCTAATATGAATATAAAAATACATCTTCTATAAGGGAAACACAGTAAGTGCCCAAAGAAATCCTGATAATTTGTTGATAAATCTTCCCATTAAACTGAAATAAATATTATCCATCAAACATGTGATAGCAGAACACAACTCAGTACCAGTTCAATATTTAATACTAACATAATTTTTGTTTAAGAAAAATTCCTGTGTATCTGAAGTACAGACGTATGATATAGACTGCTGAGACACCCGCATATCGGTTGATTATTGCTTTACGTCTTTTTATACTACACAAAAAGAAATTGACCTATTTGCAAAATACTTATGTCTTTGTGTCTACTGGCAAATCAGCCAATAAGAAAAGCATCGTTTGTAAAAGTTATTATATTGATTTACTTAAAAAAGATTTGAACTCTACGACTACATATGTTGAAACACGGGCGCTAAAGAACAACACCTTGCATGAACCCGGCATGACTACTTGCAATTTTAAATTAGTATTGATAAAAATGATCTACATTTCGTGCATTGGTTCCCCAAATTGCACATATATCACTCTTTATATCTAATTCTACTCTCCGCTACTATGCCTTCTAAAGACATTACCTTTGCTCTGAAGCTATCAAAGACCATATCAAAAGTACTGCAATTTCGTTTTTCATAATAGTAATATAGATTTCTCTGGTCGATTAAAAACTCTAATAGATCAACTGTATTCACGAAATTTTAAAGCTAGTCCAATTTCCACATTTGATTTTTCAACCTTATATACCTCACTGGCACATGATTTAATGAAAACTAAACTGTTGTCTCTGATAACCTGGTGTTTCAACAGATAATCAAAAACGTACCTATGTAATCAGATAACTGTGGAGTTTTTCAAACAAACAATGTAATTATTATAAGCATTGAACATAAATCGACTTATGTAACACAATCACCCTTTTAATGGACAATATTTATATACAATTTAGAGGCAAAATTTTCAACATGTGATTGGAATTCCCATGGGCAATTTCGCTCATTTAATCGCATATTTCTTTTTGGGAGGGATTTTATGCAGTGTATTAAAAATAGAGGCTTTCGACCCTATTGATATCTTTAATGGCACCTATAGGTATTTAAGTGATACTCTAATAATAGATAACCCTGAGATTGTAAATTATGTAACTAGATTTTTTCATCTCTCAACTTCAATTGAATAAAGTAAATATTGTGATTAAGAAATGCCTTTTCTAGATTTAAACATTAAAATTATTGACAATAATATTTATACTTGCATATATGATAACGTTACGACTTCGTATTTAGATCATCAAAAAGACTATAGGTCTTGTATTTTGCCCCTCTACAGCCTTATGCAGACTTTTACTTGAACGTTGCACGCTGACTAACAAGGCGGTGGGGACTATATGACGGGGCCTTGTCCAAACCTCTTTCAGAGGAGACATGGTCCTGAACCTCGTCCCCTCTGACTGTTAGTCGGGACTCCTACAGATCTAGGGTCTTAGCTCGCTTTCAGACTGGCAGAGCACGGTTTATCATGTTGATGTCGCATATATTTTTATACCATTATGTATTTTACAATACCTTACGTGTTTATATTTTTATGACCTCTCAATATGCGATACCTGTTGACCCTTTTTCTTTACTTGGAGGATTATTTATAAATTTTTAAATGTACGTCCTTTGATTGTTCTGCTGTTACGGTGAGTGGGAAGGTGGGTCCGTAAACCGGTTAACCACACCATTTGTTTGACTTTTGTCAAATTAAATGACCGTCCTAAGTCGGTATCGTAATTGCACTACAATCAAATATTTTTGTAATGTGATATATGTTCTAGTATATTATTTATATTCAGGTATTGTATAGCTCTATGGTGACTTCTGCCACATAACTGAGCCAGTAATTCCTCTTTTTTCTTTCCTATCGTAAATCTCCTCATCGTATGGTATTTATATTTCTCAGTTGGTTAGGTTCGTTAGAGCTTGCACTAACGTTGTCGACTTTCACACTAAAAATTTACAAATCGTTTCAAAACTGTTGACTCGGGGATACAGATACTATTGAACTAAAAATACTTATGGAACACTTTTAAAGATCTTATCAAAACATTTCTCATTCCATTTCTACGGCAATCTAGCTAACAAATTAAGGAGGGTCAGATATCTTGATGAATTCATTTGTTCCGAATCTAAAATTGTCAAACGTCTACTACATCGACAATATGACACTAAGATCGTCGCTAAGACTTTTAATTTTGTATTGGACTCTTATACAGAATTTTGCAGACTTTTTCTGAGCGTTGCACGTTGGCCATCAGGGCGATTGGGACTTCATGACTGGACTTAATAAACCTTTTCAGAAGAGACATGATCCAGAACCGCGTCCCCTCTGCCTTTTATTCGGGACAGATATATGTCTGAGCTCGCTTGCAGGCCAGCAGAACACAGTTAGCTCATGTGGATGTCGCTCTATATATACTCACGGACTTTTAAAATGCCTATCTAATATCATTATAGTTTAATCAACAACTAGGGTAAATAATTGCATCAAACTTAATTTATATAAAAAATTTGAATTTTATTTGACAATATGATTGATACTATTACACGGTTCTTTAAAAAATGATTTGATTTCATCATTTATGTATACCACGTCCAAATTTCATGTGTTTTGTTTAGTAACGAGTATGCCCCCCATTTGCTTTAACGCATGCACGCAATATGGACAGCATGGATTGACATAAAGTTCGAATGTTTCTCATAGGAATATTATTCCACTCTTCTTGAAGACCACGTGCCAACGCATCCACAATTCTTGGTTGACGGTGACGTTTACTTAAGCGTCTCCCTAACTCATCCCACATGAACTCTATAGGATTGAGGTCGGGTGAACGTGCTGGGAAATCCATTACATTAATACCCTGGATGTTTAGAAAGTTTAAGGTGACTCTAGCCATGTGCGGACGTGCGTTGTCTTGTTGAAACGTAAAAGGATTTGTTGACAGTTTGATGACGTTGAATTAATGGAAGGAGCTCAGGGTGTAAAACGTCATCGATGTAGCGCCTTGCGGTAACAGTGTTCCTCAAAATGACCAGTGATGACTTGACATGTTGATTGATGGCTCTCCAAACCATGAGCCTACCACCAAATTATGCAGTTTGCGGCAAAACGTTTTTGCGTCTCCTATAAATGCGCTGTCTTCCGTCAGCCATGGACAAATTGATTCTTGATTCGTCGCTGAACACTACGTCATGCCAATTACGTCGATTAGCAAGCATGTTCCGGGACCAGGTCAGACGATTTCTTCGGTGGCGAGGAATTAGGATAAAGCCTTTCAATGGGCGACGGCATAGCAAACCTTCCTCTTTTAATCGTAGGCGTACTGTCCGGGGTGGATTTGCCTACCGTGACAACCTATCGCATCTATTGGCGTGTTTACGGCTGTCGCAATCCTGTCACGTAGAAGACGTAGCCTTATGAAAACGTCTTGACGTCTTGTTGCTACGCGTGGCTGACCACTTCGAGGACGATCTTTCAAACTTCCTTTGGTCCGATACTTCAATTTACAAGTCTCGTGATTGTAGACAAATGGACGTTGAAGATACCTTGATTTACGCCGGCGTCTACAAGTCCAAAAACAGCATACCTCTATTGCACTGACATTCTCGGTATTTCACGTGTTAGTTTTAATGAAGCAAAGTTTGAAATCAGGATAGATAAATGCACTAGATACCAATATACGTTATTTCTGAAGAAAATGACTCAATGTAATACACGTGGTCGAGTACTTTTTGAAAAGCGCACGGGTGAGCAGTATTACGTTATGGTTGGGTTATTTGTCTCGCCGATAGCATGAAAGTTACCGCAACCACACAATATTAAGCAGATATTAAAATCGATTTATTTTCAAAACATTTATGTTTTACATGAAAAAAACAAAAAAAACAAAAAAAAAAACAAAAACATATAGGCGTTTTTAAAGTCCATGAGTATATTTCTGTTATTTTAATCTTACTCTACATTATTATATATGTTTATATATTTTTATGACCTCTCAACTCGTTTATCCTTTTTCTTTATTTTGTAGGTTATTTGTAATGCTTTTCCAATGGGGTGGGGGATGGACCTGTAAACCGGTTAACAACACCAATTAAGTATTGTTTGTTAAACGGTATTCCATTACTTGTTACTAAGTTTTACTTGTGTCCTTGGAGATTTCTGCCCTACAGTTAAGTCAGATGTCTTTCCCTTTCCGTTCATTCACCGAGGCAAATTACTTAGTGAAAATTTATTATCACAAGGATATGAAAACCAACGTTTCAAGTCGCCATTCCGTAAATTTTACGGACGATACAAAGATCTTGTGTTTAATTACCTAATATCATTTTACGACATGTTGACTTCCTTATTCGGTTGAAGATGTTGTTTATCGCTAAGATCGTGGTAGATTTCTATTGCAATAACAAACTACTGTCCTCGCCACCAGTTCCGTGCGCCGGAAAAGATGCTTTTATTATTATATCTTTTAATATGTCAATGACAAAATATGACAAACATATCAATTCGTCGAGTCGTAACACAAAATAACATCCCTACCCTATTTAATAGCCATATATAACATATATTCTGCAGAATAAGATTTAGAAGGGCTAATTCCCATAGTAAATATACGACATGACAGTGACCTAGTTCTTATGTCGCGCGCTATGACACCACGTAACAGATCATTCCAAAATCAAATGAGGGTATTTAAACATGAAAATTACAGACGTGTGTAAGGAAATTGGCATTTGCATTTAATAAAGGGGTAGTCAGTCTAGAATTTGCTTATAGAAAATTAATTTTGGAATTGCGGCAGCGTTAGAATTAGCAAAAAGTACTATAAAAATCCTAGATGAGATCAACCATGTGACAAAATAAATACATAAAAATGAAAAAATAAATAAATAAATAAATGAAATAAAATAAAAATAAATAAATGAATATATATAAAAAAAAAACCAACCTGTTTTTGTGAAACACTAATCCCCCGGCGGCACCAAAGTGCAAGAAATTATTTTTAGCATGAAGGTCATTGTCAAGGTCAAAAGGTCATCGACCTTGGTGCCATTTAAAAGATCTTTATTAGTTGAGTACGTATGTCAAATATGAAGTCTCTTTTAATATGCTTGATAGATAGATGTCTACCATCTCTGTGATTTGCCCTTGTCATTCAGTCAGTTAGCATTCACTCAATGTTAATGTGTAATGTTAATGTTTTATGATGAATTGCAATTACATATGATGAGTTGTTGTGTTTACTAACAATATTCATATCTAGTGGCTTTCTAGTCATTGTCATGTTTATAACAATGTTTGTTGAAAAGATCCACGGCCAATATTTTGCCAACAAATATTGAAAATAATAAAATATACGGTATTACAACTCCAGACAGGTACTATGATCTGATTATTATTTATGACAGTATGGTTCAAAGTATTCAATATTTGATCTGCTTCTGTTCTCCATTTTGATAGCAACATATTATTCTATAAACTTTTCTTGTGTAATAAAATTGTATGACCTCTCTTCTTGAGAAACCTGTTGGTCCTTGTTCTTTGTATGGAGGATTATTTATCAGTTTTTAAATGTGTTTCCTTTGATTATGTTCCTTTGCGGTGAGTTGGAAGGTGCATGCGCGGAACCAGAAATTTTTGTCGGAGGGGGTCTAACCAAAAACGGTAATTTTTTCTCTTAGACAAGGGGGGGGGGGGTCCAACCCCAAAAATGCCTAAATATTACCTTTTTCGGATTCCAGAGGGATTCAGACACCCCCCCCCCCTTCTGTATCCACGCATGAGATGGGGCCCCTAAACCGGTTAACCACACCAATTGAATGACGTTTGTTACTTCAATTTACCGTCCTAAGTCGGTACCGTATTCGCAGCAAAATCGAATATTTTTGTAATGTTGTTCTTACGTGTATATTCTACTATTGTCATTTTTGTGTGCATGTCCTTGTTGAGTTTTGTCATACAGCTTTGTAAAATGTCTTCATTTTTCTCTTCCATGGTTTTATATTCAGGTCCAGAATAATTAAGAATATTTGAACTGGTCTCTTAGTATTCTCATTTAAATGAGATTGTAGAGATTAAGATTTGGAAAGGAAAACACTTTAAATAGTCGTCCCTTTACTCTTTATATGTTTTTGAATACCTTTTATCGAACTTGGACCAATATAAGATAGAAAACAATCTTAATTATCAGTCTCAGATGACAAAAAATCTTCCTAAGTTTCCTCATGGATTTTGAGCATTGACTGGGCTAGATTTATTACTCGGAGTGAGAATAATTAATCTTATATTAGCGCTGTTATGATGTGAATTTTTAAAGGCATCGAATTCTATGATACAATCTCTGGTATATCATACAATCTCTGTCAAGTTTCTCTGCCCTATTGCTGCATTGTGTTGATTTCCTACAGGTTAGATGTGAGACACTCAACTGTTAGAGAAGCCGGCGTGACCTAGTGGTATCGCGCTGGACTCCTGATTGGGAGGCCGGGGTTCGATTCCCGCTCTGGTCATGCCGGTGTCCGGTCTTTCGGACGAGACAGTAAAAACCGAGGTCCCGTGTCGTGGTATACATGGCACGTTAAAGATCTCTCACTGCTTCGGGTGGGTCCGTTGCAAAGGTCAAAATTTGTATGCCCCGCATCAGGCAGATGCCGTCACCATATACGTGAAATATTCGTGGTGTGATGTTAAACAAAAATCAATCAATCAAACAATCTCAACTGTTAGCTATACCATATAATCATTTGCTCATTGTTGTTTGTTATATGAAAACGTTTCTTGAATAGAGAGATCTTTGGGATTATTACTTAATTTACGAAGTGGCGTTCAATGTCACTTTGCTATAGCAGTAAGATGTTATCACTCGCGGATTGGGTGTTCTGGATTGACTGGAAAATGAAATGTTCAGCTCTTGATTTCAATTGTTCACATTTCTCACATGGTTTGGTCAAGACATGTAAACAATTATGCAAATTTCCGATTTTGGAACTAAACGCAGTTACAACTTCATTGCATGGCAGCTGACTATTCAAAACAATTATCTATTTAAGTGAAATTTCGAAAACATTTTCGTTAAAGGTCCTCTAGAATTGCATCCAGTCTTAAAGTCTCAGTCTCATTTCTTTCATCTTACTGCAAATTCTATCTACGTGCCCATGTGTCAATCGACTATTTAGCTTGAAGAGTGAACTCGGACTGTGTAAACCGAGTAAAACGAAGTATTGTCAACTGTACACTGATATTATCTATATTAACATCGATACATGGTTAATTTCATATTCCTTTAAGACGGTAAAGAAATATTCATTTATTTAATTAAATAATGGCCAAGAAAGTTCATAATCTGATTGGATATGATTAGTTACCGGAAAAAACCCCTAAAATGAAATAGAAAAATTCATACGTGAACACAAGCACAGGAAATAGATCTCTGGGTCGTTTTGGCACCACTAGGGTATGGGATTACAAGGCTGCAGCTTCTTTTCACTATGGATAATTTCAGTCTATCTCCATCCCATATATTCTCCTCTATATTTAACAGGGATGAGCAACATAAGTGAGAAATACGACCATAAGGTATATAGTTAGACAATTCTCCGGCACTGATGATGTTTACTGACCCAACATCCTCCAGCGAGATTGAGGATTTTTACTGACCCCACATCCTCCAGCGGGATTGATGATGGTTACTGAAACCCCCTCCCCCAATCCTTTAGCGGGATTTATGATTGTTACTGACCCCACATATTCCAGCAAAACTGATAATGTTTACTGACCCCACATCGTCCAGCAGGATTGATGATGGTTATCGACCCCACATCCAGATTGATGATGGTTATCGACCGCACATCCAGATTGATGATAGTTATCGACCCCACATCCTCCAGCGGGATTGATGATGGTTATTGGCCCCACATTTTCCAGCGGGAACTGGAATTTTTGGTCCTCGCTGTGGCTGGGGTTGATTCTGATGGGGTCGAAAAGAAGCAGGGTTATTCTGCTGATTTAATTTATTGATATATATATATATATATATATATATATATATATAATAAAATCTTTACCAGACCTCTACTTAGTTTTGCGAGAAGTTAACTTAAGTAATAATATTACTGAAAGACTTAATGTGTTACAAAGGCGTGTCAGGTGCTTGCGATATTCATTTTCTCGGGGCTGAGATTTATTGTGTAGACTTGATATTTTACAGTGTCTGTTTTTATTTTTAGAGTTTCATATTTTTTCAGTGTTTTTCAGAGTCATCGCAGAACTCTTTAGTATACTCTAGAGTTTTAAGGTGATTTCCAAGGATGACTTCCAATTGTAACAACTCGTCTATTTCCGTACGCAAAGTTTTGTAAAAACAAATACGGTGATGGTGTTCAGGTTGGGTCGACGTCATAGTTTTCCAATATATTTCAGGATGGTCACAAAAATAGGCAAACATTGTATACTCTCTCTCTCTCTCTCTCTCTCTCTCTCTCTAAGCTTATCAGAGTGAAAACGGAATTCTCGAGGGTTTTAAATCCCAGTAGCGATTATCAAACAATTAAATTACTTGTTATAATAAAACGGATAAAGTGAACAAGACACTTAGGGTGCTGCATCAATATACACTCCTTCTTCTATCCCACTCAATTTTTACCGGCAAGAAACCATAGACGATAGCCAAAACCAAATCATTAACAATATATACATCAAATCCAAATGACTAGCATTGCTATTATGACATAAAACATAGTTGGCAATAATAATAATAATAATAATATATGAATACAAGTCAAGTATGGCTATGGTCATATCACAACTGGTATAAGGAAATACATTAAAGACATCTTAAGTAACTAGTATTGCTTATCATAACGATAAATATAGTTCACAAATATAGTAATAAAATGATATATGCATGATATTACTTTTGATATAAAATTACCATTTTGTTTTTATGTTCAAATTGATCTGATATACATGTATATGCCAATGTCTCTAGTCTTATCGTAAACTATTTAAATCGGAAAGATGTATAGATCAAAACAAGATGAATATTTCAATCTAATACAACTATATTCAGGGTGATTATGCAAAAAGGCTCCTTATGCTCTATGGTATTTTTCAACAGCAAATTCTACTTTCTCTTGAGACAATGGGCTTACAGTATCTGCTACTTGCAACACAAAATTAGTGAATATCTATATGTAGTGTTGTTACGTAGATTCGAAGCACAATTGAATTGGGGAGTGTTAAATAAACTAAATTTCAAAAATTCGTTAGAAATTCAAATTTCCTACATGTATTTGTTTTTTTTTTTTTAATGTTTCATTTCTGAACTTATTTGCTCTTTAGAAATATTTCATGCATTTATCAAATTGAATTTTAGAAACATTATTCAGTTCATTTATTTTGAAATGACTTAGAAGATTTACACCCAGATTTATCAAGATTACCGTCTTCAATAAAGGCATTTATTCTGAGATCATAATTGGTTATTGTCTCGAGAATTATAAGAAATAGAAGATATGTTCTATGTTCAATTATTATTGCCATATTGGAAGTCTTACAATGAAATCCAATATATCTTTCAATATAAATTTTTGTAACTTCTCAAAATGGCAATTACATATATCGTATGATTTGAAATATAGGTTAAAATCTGGTTTTCAAATGTTGGGGGTCTTATTAACAAAAAAATTTATGTCTAAGCCTAAGAATTGAGACCTAAAATACCATGTGTCATTATTCTAAGAATCTGTCGAACGTTTGTCTGTGAATAGCTTGTCAGATACACTGTTTACAGAAACTGTATATTAATTCTTAGAATTAAGACAGATGCTACCATATAGGTCTCAATGTAGGTTAATGTAAGTTTCTATGTGAATAAGGCCCCTGAAGCGTAAGTAATAATAGACAAAACTTGTATCTTATACCTCTATCACACATCGGGCATGCCCATGTATCATGATACGCGGCAGTAAGAAACGACAGCGTAGGTAGCACATACTCCTTGATACGTAGCATGATCTCCTGGAGCCCGTTTCATCAATATGTGTAAATTTTCGACTAACTAAATCTTACGCCATTGGCGAGTCTACTTACGTACATTCTTAGTTCAACAAAATGTGTGTTTCATCAAAGGGTGTAAACGTATACGTATGTAAGGATTCGACTAGCGAGTTGACTAATTTTGCGCAGTAGAAATGCATGCTTGAAATATATTGAATTATTACTTTTCATAAGTCCAAGTTTATTTCTAACAGATGTTTAACTTAAGATATATTTAGTTTGCAACACACGCTTACATTTGTATGTAGATGAACTACAGAACACACGATGCGCTTGTAAACTATGTTTCTGTTTAAATGTGGATAATATACTGTATTATTTACTACATGGAAACATTAAAGAAGGCCAGAAGTCATTACATTGGTACGCAAGGGTGCGGAATATTTTAGTGCGCACTTAAGAATACGTAGCACATACGCATTAGCCTCTATACGCATTGCGTACGTCACAAGTACGCCATACAAACGATAGGAACGCAATAATGACACAACGGGAACGTTGATTATACTCTTACAACGCCGTGCGAATGATTTATAAATAAAGACGACCTAACTGAGGCGTAAGTGCGACACGTAAAGCGTTGCTTATGCGTACCTAAGGCGTTCTTTTCTTATCCACTGCGTACGATAAATAGAGATATTGGTGATTTGTTTGGTCTGTGTCGTAATGGTCTATATGTAAGGCCTACACACTACGTATCGTTCGCTATTGCGTCGTTGCCGGAGTATTTGGTGATTTGTTTGGTCTGTGTCGTAACGGTGTATATGTAAGGCGTACAAACTACGTATCGTTCGCTATTGCGTCGTTGCCGGAGTATTTGGTGATTTGTTTGGTCTGTGTCGTAACGGTGTATATGTAAGGCGTACAAACTACGTATCGTTCGCTATTGCGTCGTTGCCGGAGTATTTGGTGATTTGTTTGTCTGTGTCGTAACGGTGTATATGTAAGGCGTACAAACTACATATCGTTCGCTATTGCGTCGTTGCCGGAGTATTTGGTGATTTGTTTGGTCTGTGTCGTAACGGTGTATATGTAAGGCGTACAAACTACGTATCGTTCGCTATTGCGTCGTTGCCGGAGTATTTGGTGATTTGTTTGGTCTGTGTCGTAACGGTGTATATGTAAGGCGTACAAACTACGTATCGTTCGCTATTGCGTCGTTGCCGGAGTATTTGGTGATTTGTTTGGTCTGTGTCGTAACGGTGTATATGTAAGGCGTACAAACTACGTATCGTTCGCTATTGCGTCGTTGCCGGAGTATTTGGTGATTTGTTTGGTCTGTGTCGTAACGGTGTATATGTAAGGCGTACAAACTACGTATCGTTCGCTATTGCGTCGTTGCCGGAGTATTTGGTGATTTGTTTGGTCTGTGTCGTAACGGTGTATATGTAAGGCGTACAAACTACGTATCGTTCGCTATTGCGTCGTTGCCGGAGTATTTGGTGATTTGTTTGGTCTGTGTCGTAACGGTGTATATGTAAGGCGTACAAACTACGTATCGTTCGCTATTGCGTCGTTGCCGGAGTATTTGGTGATTTGTTTGGTCTGTGTCGTAACGGTGTATATGTAAGGCGTACAAACTACGTATCGTTCGCTATTGCGTCGTTGCCGGAGTATTTGGTGATTTGTTTGGTCTGTGTCGTAACGGTGTACATGTATATGTAAGGTGTACAAACTACGCATGGTTCGCTATTGCGTCGTTGCCGGAGTATTTGGTGATTTGTTTGATCTGTTTCGTAACGGTGTATATGTAAGGCGTACAAACTACGTATCGTTCGCTATTTCGTCGTTGCCGGAGTATTTGGTGATTTGTTTGGTCTGTGTCGTAACGGTGTATATGTAAGGCGTACAAACTACGTATCGTTCGCTATTGCGTCGTTGCCGGAGTATTTGGTGATTTGTTTGGTCTGTGTCGTAACGGTGTATATGTAAGGCGTACAAACTACGTATCGTTCGCTATTGCGTCGTTGCCGGAGTATTTGGTGATTAGTTTGGTCTGTGTCGTAACGGTGTATATGTAAGGCGTACAAACTACGTATCGTTCGCTATTTCGTCGTTGCCGGAGTATTTGGTGATTTGTTTGGTCTGTGTCGTAACGGTGTATATGTAAGGCGTACAAACTACGTACCGTTCGCTATTGCGTCGTTGCCGGAGTATTTGGTGATTTGTTTGGTCTGTGTCGTAACGGTGTATATGTTAGGCGTACAAATTACGTATCGTTCGCTATTGCGTCGTTGCCGGAGTATTTGGTGATGTGTTTGGTCTGTGTCGTAACGTTGTATGTGTAAGGCGTACAAACTACGTATCGTTCGCTATTGCGTCGTTGCCGGAGTATTTGCTACATTGCAAGTGTATCCATTTCGTTACCACGGCGTAATAAGCTTATTTGCCAGGTGCTGTAAAACTGCACAGAAAGAACCTATTAAAGGTGATAATTTGTTTTTAGATCATTCAACCAACATTCATCCATGAACTTAGACGAAACTACAGTGCAGGTAGCAGTTGTCGGGTGGCTTTGTAGATTGAGGACAAGGCCGTGGCTATATGCGGATCGGAGATTTCAGTATGGCCTTTACAGTCGTCTTATGGAGGAATTGCTATACGAAAACGCTGCATCTTTTAGCAATTTCATGAGAATGGAACCTGACCTCTTGGTTGGCATTTTTGAAATGATGAAGAAAGAGTTTCCTTGATTTCTTCATAACACACCCTGTAAACGCCATGATAACGTAGCAGTAATGTGACACACAAGGAAACGCCACGCGAACGCAACATTTACCCCGTAGCAACGACAGGTACGCCGTGGGTATGTTTTAAATGTCACAAGTACGACGCCATGTTTTATACCTTAAACACCACACATACGCCTGAAACGCCATGAAACCGTCGCACATACGGCATGTTCGCATGGAGGCTTACAATTTTGACAAAATACGTCAAAAATCCCTGATTGTTTGTTTGTGTGTTTGTGTTTGTGGAGGGGGGAGTTGCAAAGGTTTAAATTTCTATGCAATGTATCAAGCAGATGCTTGAACTTATCGTGAAGTGACGTAAAACAACCAATCAATCAACCTGATTTCAAATTAGTATTCATAAGACATACAAATATAACATAGTATTCATTCTTAATTTCATTACGTTTACATTTGATACAAAGTCTGTCTGTTTAGTTTTACATATCTACCTTTCTGGATTATAATGATATAATCTTCATATAATTTGGTCATAAGCTCAAAATTTAGCACCTTATTAAAGATGTATTTTCAATCGTAATTCATATAATTGATCCATAAAAGTATGTTTAACTGTTATCATTTTTACATGAATTTCTTGATCAATTAATACATTTGTAAGGTAAATGGAATTATACTGAACTTGAACTCATTTTAAAAGTGAGTTTAACTATTATCATTTTTACATGAATTTCTTGATCAATTAATACATTTGTAAGGTAAATGGAATTATACTGAACTTGAACTCATTTTATTCATTTTTTTTTTTTTTTTTTTTTTTGATAAAGGGTGTAGCCCCTTTGTCTATATTGCGCGCCATGCGATGTTTATTTAGTCAAACCACAATTGCGATGTCACAGTGACGTTCATGTAAAGTCCTGCCTAGTATCTCACCCCCGCCTGGTATCTCACCATCCGTCTGGTATCTCACCACCCGCCTGGTATCTCACCACCTGTCTAGTATTCCACCACCCTTGAGTGTAAATTCATTATCTGGCTTGCTCTTTGTAAAACATTGCCAACTTATCCAAACTGTCACTACAGTTTTACAATATGAAAACACAATGTAAAAAACAAAAGTTGGATTTTTTTTCTTCAAAACGTAATGTTCACAATTCTACATAAGCGTAAATTCATTAACCTTTAGTCAGATTTTCACTTTAATTGTAAGCTTCCGGGCAATTTGTTAGGGAATGAGTTTCTTTGCACCTCATCTCATTCTAAAAAGACCACTCCACCCCACTATATTACCTTATTAAGGTTATATTTAAGGGGCGCCTCATGACATTGGAAACTCTTTATGATATTATACGCAATATCCTGATATTAGCATTGCAGTCTCTAAATTTTTCCACAATGTCTCGTTTTATTCCGTATAATACTGAATAAAGCAAATGGAAATTAATAAAAACCATTGAAGCATATCATCCATCACCTTTATCTTCATAAAATAATCACCCAGTAAAAATAATTGTGATTGGAGTGGAGTGTACCATAGAATCCTTTATCCACTTGAACTTAGAAAATTCGAATGTCAAATCCGGATATATAGCGTAACCTTAAAACGTATACACCTAACCGAATATATCATATATCTGCCTCCGTGGCCCAATGGATAAGGCACCGGCCTCCTAAGCCGGGGATTGCGGGTTCGAGTCCCGCCGGAGGTTATATTTTTGTCTACCTTGACATTTACAGATATCTCAAGCAGTGTGTATATACATCAGTTTATCTTATTTTTATAATCCTCTGAGTTTTCAATACATGTATAATAATTTGTTAAGTATATTCTATTATATCTTTGCATTTTTAAATTCTTATTTCATCATTTTTCTTGCATATCGATCTAAGTTAGTTCTTTTTTCAGTCTTGCGTGTCAAATAGTCAGGTGTTTGGTTTCTGTCTTGAGTTCCAGTCCATCGGGGGTTCGTCGTTGACATAGTATCCTTATAAGTAAAGATGTTTTTGCCCAAAACTCTAAACGCTTAATAAACTTTCAAGAAATCGTACCATTCATGATTATGTTGCTGCATTTCTAATGAGCTTTCAGAAACCATACCATTCAAAATTCTGCGGTTTGGGGGTAAAGGGGGGGGGGGGGGCATTTATGGACTATCTCGAAGTTGTAACGTCAGCGTATAAGTTAACATACAAGTGTGTGGTAGAATTGTATACTAATACAAGAGACTTCTGAAAATAACTTCAATAAAACTTTCATTAATAATTATTAAAATGTAGAATTGAGCAATATACGCGATAAGTAAACTTGTTTCTAGTTAAAAAGGCATGTTCTATATATTATGTTTATAATGCTGTAAAAGTGATTAAATACCTTAAGAGTAAAATATAGTTGATAAAGATGACTCTTGTTCATACAGTACGTAGACTTTCCCTTTATCAACCTAATGCCATAACAACAATGCAATAATGAACGATATTCTTCATATGTTTGTGTCTACATATACTGGAAAAACAATCATAAAATACAGATTAAAGAACGAGATATTTTCTAAGTATGTTAAAACATTACAAAGAATATATAGAGTTATAGACCCTGTTTGCTGCCCTTTTTGCGTTTGATGCCGGTGTTGTAGCATAGACTTTCCCCCGCATAGAACTTCCCCTCGGTGAAACCGACCCAGTAAAAAACTTTCCCCGGAAAAACCGACCCTTTATAAATCTTCCCCACGGAAAAACCGACCCAGCATAGATTATCCCCCACGGATAAAACGATCTAGTATAGTTTATCCCTTACCTAAGATCAGTACGCCCCCCCCCCCTCCTTTCAGAGATAAAATCCGGTATGGTTGGAATATTACAAGTGAATGTAACTAAATATGTATGCTGCAGTAATGCGTTACCATGTTTATTTTAAAACAAAATTTCACCGGATATCGGCACATTGCCAGTTTGAAATTGAAATTTTGAAAAATTTGATTTCCCCGCATGAGGGCATTGGTTTATTTACTATGGTCCTAAATGAGAATCAAATTATGAATTGATTTCCCATTGCGACACATTATCATCTACATGTCGAGGGAATGCAGATATAAAAACATGTTTGATAAAATTAGATTTAAGAAGCGCCAAAAATTACATTTTAAATTTCCTTTGTGGAAAAGGGGCAGGCTTGGTGTAGTGGTTAAGCGCTTGGCTTGCGGCATCGACGATCCGGGTTCGATTCCCGAGTTGCGCCACTGTGTTTAAGAGGTTGGTTACCCCCTGCTTCCATGTCGCGATATAACTGAAATATTGTTGAAAGCGACGTAAAACACCAATCAACCAACCAACAACCAAACTTTGTGGAAATTATATGAAATGATATTCAAAATTCGTTTAACAATTATTGGATCTAGAGAGTGGACGTAACTTGCAAAAATTTTCGGGGAAAGGAACCAAGAGATCCCTACAAGATTTGCCAGAAGTATCACTGGCGAGATGTTTTTATCTTGGGAAGCTCTACCTACATATATATTTACATACAAGCCCCTCTCACATACATGTACCGTCGGTATTATGCACCTGTAATCGAAGATTTGAGATATGTAGTTTTTGTCCTGTCCGTTAGTTTGTCTGTCTGTTTGTCCACAAAACTTGGACCTTACCCGTAACTTTTGAATGGTATGTGACAGAGCTTCCATCTTTCACTCGAGTGAATCCTTATGATAAGATCTTTCGTCTCGGTATATTTGAACATCGTCTTCTTTAGAAAATCTTACATCTTTTTCATGACTTTTGATTTGTAAGTGATAGGGTGTTCATAATGTGTATTCCTTGTAGCAAGACCTTACCGCTGATATCAACAATGTTTACCTTGTGACTCTAACTTTGGCATATCTGACATACTTTTTAAAGACTTAAACCTTGGTCAGAACTTTCGAAAAGTAAGCGATATGGATTTCATATTTCATTTGACCTAATTCTGCAAAACTTGGCCATAACTTTTGAGTAATAAATGAAAGAACTTTCACATGAGTATTCCTATTAGCATGTGCTTATAGTTGGTTCCATGACTTTTGACATTGACCTTCTAGTTTGACCTACTTTAGAATAACAGCTTGTGATTGATAATCGGACCAATTCGTGCTTCACAAACACATCTTGTTTATTTGATGTTGTTTTATGTCGTAAAGACATATTCGCAAATTATATTCGGATAGATTTGTGGCGAAATGTTAAATGTTATCTGATCATGGCGAACTAATATGGTCCTTTCTTTGAAGTTTTGGCTTCGTTTTGTTTTCTTTTGGTTTAGTCTTTTTTTTTTCGTCCTTGTGCCATAATAATCAAAGGGAAGAACCCATCCGGATAGAATATCCTTTTTAAAGTGGGAAGTTTTATACTGGTTCGGTTAATCCGGGGAGGGGGGTGGGGTGTCTATGGGGAGGAAATAGCCTAAGCTACAGCACCGGTACGACATTTTGGGGGAACAATAGTACCGTTTCCCGTAAAATCTTTAACATTACAATGAAATATTGATGATGTCTTAGGTCATTTTACAGGAACAGTGGTGGTTTATAACTCCATCTCCTAAAAAGGCTCAGTTCCTAGGTTAATGTGGAATTTTTTCGTTTGTTTGTCAGTTTGCTTTTTTTCACTCGAAGTCGGATTGCATGGTCACATGATCAAACCTGCGCCATAATTTTTGGGGATGGGTCTGGGATTTATCACCGCTTTCTGTGAGGAATGTTATATTTTGAAGTCTTTCCTCTCTTCAAATCTTCAGTCATATTTAATTTGGAAAAGAAAAGGAGACACTCCAACAAATACCGGCATTCTGTTGCCTAATATAGCTATTGGTCCCAAAATAATTAAGAAGCTTCATGATTTCTGAAAACCACAGAATTTACCCCTAGGTCCTATTTGGATATTTTCAGGGATTGTATTTGATTAGATGATAGTGCGAAGTAACGCCTACGCCGAGAATAAAGATAATGTGTCTATGGTTTTATGTCTCGATGTTGAGATCTGCTATAGACCGAAAGATAATGTGTCTATGATGTAAGGTCTCGATGTTGAGATCTGCTATAGACCGAAAGATAATGTGTCTATGATGTAAGGTCTCGATGTTGAGATCTGCTGTAGACCGAAAGATAATGTGTCTATGATGTAAGGTCTCGATGTTGAGATCTGCTATAGACCGAAAGATAATGTGTCTATGATGTAAGGTCTCGATGTTGAGATCTGCTATAGACCGAAAGATAATGTGTCTATGATGTAAGGTCTCGATGTTGAGATCTGCTATAGACCGAAAGATAATGTGTCTATGATGTAAGGTCTCGATGTTGAGATCTGCTATAGACCGAAAGATAATGTGTCTATGATGTAAGGTCTCGATGTTGAGATCTGCTATAGACCGAAAGATAATGTGTCTATGATGTAAGGTCTCGATGTTGAGATCTGCTGTAGACCGAAAGATAATGTGTCTATGATGTAAGGTCTCGATGTTGAGATCTGCTGTAGACCGAAAGATAATGTGTCTATGATGTAAGGTCTCGATGTTGAGATCTGCTGTAGACCGAAAGATAATGTGTCTATGATGTAAGGTCTCGATGTTGAGATCTGCTGTAGACCGAAAGATAATGTGTCTATGATGTAAGGTCTCGATGTTGAGATCTACTCTCTATAAACCGAAAGAAACCATATATGATTATGAAACATCATGATCAATAAATTGTTGTTTCATATTTGAGGTAGTAGACGAATTACCATTTCTCCGCCATATTCACTTTATTTCTTGAAATAGTGTCTAAAATACAGTAATTATAAAGTCACTTTAGAGTAATGATATTATATCATCGACACAGTGGCGACATCCATAATATACACATGCTGCTTTGTCATATTCAACAAGGTGTTATTCTGAATGTTTAAGTTGCAGCAGCAGCAGCAGCAGCAGCAGCAGCAGCAGCAGTAGTAGTAGTAGTAGTAGTAGTAGTAGTAGTAGTTGTTGTAGTAGTAGTAGTAGTTATTTATTAGCAAAACAAGAGGCTCAAGTGTGTCTGTATCGCTCACCTGAGCACAACTTGCTTATTGACAAACAAATGATAGCTCAATTTTGGTAGAAGACTTTGAGTACATTTTTTGTACTTACCTTCTAAAAGATTTGGTGAAATCTGTGAAGTGGTTAGTTATAAGAAGTCAAAAATATATATAAACAATGGATCAAAACATACAACTTTGGTATGGGACTTTGATAACTTATTTCATGTAAGGTTTGGTGATACTCTGTGCAGCAGTTGCCGAAAAGAAGTCCAAAGTGTGTCAGCCAATCAGAGCACTTGACAACCATCCTGGTTGACTGATCTGGTCAAAAGATACCATCTAAGATATGGTGAAATTCTGTGAAGCTGTTACTGAGAAGGAGGTGAAAATGTGACAGAATTCAGAGCCCTTGGCAGCTACTTTGGATGATGGATCAGATAAAAAAATATAATTTTTTAGAGGATCTTGGATCCCCAGACCCCTGGCCTTTTGTACTTCCACATCATTTATAAGTTAGCTACGCCCTTGCAGGCATTTTCACAAAGAATCATACGTAATTTCTTTTACGTATGTACAAATTACAGCGGCGGATCCAGAATTTTTGAAAAGGGGGGGGGGGGGGGCGCACATGTGTATTAGCCAAACTACTCGGTCATTTTTGTTGCCAAGTCTGGATTTTAACATGTAATTTACCCTCTAAATCCGCCACTGAATTAAATTGTTAAGTCAATAAGGAATCTGTATGTAAAAATCTTAAGAAAAAACTTATGAATTTTTGTGAAAATGCCCGCTGTGCTCAAGTAAGCTAAAACATATGGTTTAATTGCATGTACAAATACAATATCAAAGAAGAGATTTTAAGAGTGAGGCATGCTTCAAGAATTTTCCCAGGTTACAGAGTTGTTTCCTGTTTTTATTTGAAAATGTTGAAAAAGTTTAAACATTGACGGATGTGTCCAAGAACTAAACTAAATCCCTAAACTTGAAATGAAATGAATGTAACTATATAATTAAGTAAAGATTTCCGCAAGTAATATTGTAGTGAAAAAGAATAAATCAGATATTTAAAAAGTAAGCACTTTTGTGAAACATCTAAAAGGGAATCTCTCTCCTGTAAAAGCATATCTGTGAGGTGCTGTTTCAAAAAGAATTAAAAGGGATTTTTCATTCCAAACACCTTGTTTATTCCAAACGTCACTAAAACCAGAAGTACATAAGATGATGCGAACATTGGATTACCCAAGTATTAGCAGCAAAGATGGTAAACATTTCTTCATACAAATTCTGTAATATACAATTGTTAGTTTTTACAAGTTTATGCCGGTATTTGATTATTTTAATTCTATACATATCATAATGTAGGAGTCGACCGAGTTCAGGATAGACCATAAAATTAAATGTACTAACATTCAGAACCCTTTTACAAAACTGCATATGGACCTTTTCTACATCATGTCCATTATGAAATCCCTACATTTCAGACGCATGATTTAAAACGCAAGACACATACATGTATGTATCAAATAAACAGATTAGTCTGAATGTGTGATAATTTTTCATTACAGGTTTTTAAAATATCAAACATTACGACCTTGCATAGAAAAATGACATTTTGCATTTTGTTATAAATATTTCACTTCTGAATATTATACGGGATTTGTTGCTGTGTAATTTACATTACTGGCTGGACTGTTTATTTCATATGGTTTATTATCATTTATAGTCTAATGCCTTAATCATATATATGTAGCAATGTGTACCTACTATTACCTATGGACGGTTTCGTCTTTCCTGTAGCTACTTTAATCTAGATTTTGACCAGACATTTAAATGTCTATCATTTGTCTTAATTAAAGTCATCTCCCACCTCATCAATTTCATTAAGATATCGTCTTTGCCAACTTCAGAGACCCGACAAAGAATGTCATCTTTCCTTGATACCCCGATATAAGTGTGGAAATTTATGGCGGACGTATCCAACCGGTGGGAGATGTCTCTCCTTCCTGAACGCCTGATCATATCAATCAGGAAGTTCTTAAACTGATTTACAAAGTAAATACTGTCTTGCTCCTATATCGGTGACATAGTATTTATCAACATAATCAGTGAACATACTGGTATAGTTTAAAACGTATCATATGTAGTAATAAAAATAAGTAAAATCCATAAATAGTGAGATAATTTAATTTCGTCTTCAAGTAATAGAAGAACATTAACCCGTAACAGTACTGTGGTCTGTAAATATAAACGAACGAAATATCTCTTAAAGGGTTTGTTACTTCAAACACGCATGTATAGTTTACTATATAACTATTATCTTTGGTGGTTATTGTACATGGTACTCCTTCTTTACGTGTGGATAAATATTCACAATTTGTATATTTTCGTATACAAGTCCCCCAACAAACATTTTATTTAATGTTTCATTGTAGACTAATCGTGATGCCAAACTATCGAATGGTAATTTAATTTCCTTCTATAGCTTCCAGGAAACCAAACGTCGGTTACTAATGGAGATTAAAGTCTAGTCCGTACTTGGTAAATTTGATTACATGACGTATAATTATGACCACATGTATAGTGTAAGAGAAGTAATGGACATTGCCATTGATTGAAAACATCATAATTGCATTAAGAAGCTTTCCACACATCCTGAAATGTGCCATCCTTTAGGATATTCATTAACAATCACGAACACATTACACTCAGATCTAATGCCATCTCCTCTTCAGCGAATATCCTTTCACTTTAATGTAGACCGACTGTTATAAAACGATATAACATGGTTTAATAATTCGTCTACGACTTTGATCTGAGTATAGTAAAACCAATCAATGCACATTATGAACGCATTATTTATGATACTTGACGAGTATTTCATTAGGAATTTTCAATTATTAAGCAGTAATAAGCATGACTGTGTTAATACCATAATTTCTACATCAGAAAAGAAGTCTGCATTTAATATAAATTTATTACTATGCTGATAGATTAAATGACATCAAAGAAACTTCTAAATTCAATATTAAACGCAGACGTTTCCATGTTAATTTGGCAATCACAAATCAGCTTCTTGAATAGAGAACGACTCTGTTTAGTGCATCTCGTGGTAAGGTAAATCCAAATGTTCAATATAGTGTTGTTCCCGTGCTTAATGCATGTGGCGATGTGCACGTGCTTTTACTTGTGCATCATGTTTATCGCTTTTTAATGGCCGAGATTAAAAGTATCAATGAAACTGAGGCAGCTACTAACTCTTTTGTGGAATTTTCTGCAGTGATCGAATTTGTTACCTACCTGTCTGCTTTGAGAAGATATTGGTTGCGAGTTTTAATGATCGTTCCGAAAAAAAAAAAAAACATAGATAATGAATAAAGAATTATTCCATCCCGAAGTACCTATGTTCGCCACTATTTTGAATGAAATAAACCTGATGGGACAATAAATAAGTCGAGGCGGTTCAACTTTTTCTTTAAGATAAAAAAGTTTTGTTCAACGCGAGATATTTGTTAGCTTCAAAACATTCATATCTTTACGTTTACGATGACATTTTAAACTCGTACCGACCTCGAATCTTGGCAATATACATGCGAAAGAAGATTGAATCTGTGATTTTTAAGTTGAGTGGAAGTTTGAAATGTTTGGTTGACAAAGATTCTACTGTATACTGTGACGATATTTGTCTGCATAGGGAATCTGTGATGAATCCTTTATATACCACCATCTATCACTCAAGTGGTATCTCTCACTCTCTCATGTAAGACAGTATACCAGTGAATGAGCAAGTAGTTTAGAAGTGTAGACAGTTCACCAAGCTTACTGAGCCATACCATAATGGAGTAGACATTATAGATCTTCAATACTACTCACATTATGTTCTTTACATTTATAGTTTTACTCATAATATGTAAGTCGTTACTTATACTGAGTAATAGGTAGTGAGAGTACATGTAAAATGCTACAGTGTTCGTTTAATCTTCCATTGTCCGATTTATATAAAACCCTGGGTAACATCACTGTGCACTGCCTCGTCAAAAGAAACCACTGTACCAAGCATGAAAATGCAAAAATAGGGTCCCGCTAAATCGGCACATTTTGCTATCCTAGGTGTCATACAAAACTAGAACTTAATATTTAATCTGATTGTTACCTTTATTACTGTTAAATTAGTTCAGTTTTCTTCTTTAAATGTTTGTAGGTTAACTGATCTTCTTCGGGCATCTATCATTTTCCATGTGGAAACCCCCCCCCCCCCAACACACACACACACACACACACAAACGCCTCCTTCATAATGATACCGACTACAGTTGTATCAAATTATGAGATATGAAAACTCCTGTTCAATATTCACGTCTTCATCGTGTGATCTTTCTGTATACTAAGTTTAATCAAAATCTCCCAGAGGGTTTAGGAGGAGTTGCGATGATAAGGTATTTTAAGAAAATCTATGTCCAAGGAGCATAACTTCTGTAACAGCATTCCGCTTCCAATGAACACATCCTCATGGTGTTCCTTTTTTGAACCACGTCTCATCAAAATCCCAAAAAGGGTTTAGGAGGAGTTGCGACAAGATATTTTGCATAGAGAAATCAATGTCAAAGGGTCATAAATCCTGCGAATGTTTTGGAACGCATTCCCCTTCCAATATACATATCTTCATATGGCGTTCTCTTTTTTTTTTTTTTTTTTTTTGTTCCGGTTTCCTCAAAATCTACTAACGGGTTTAGGAGTTGCGAAGACCATGTATTTTGCGTAGAATATCAGAAACAAAAAAATCAAAGGGTCATAAAACTCTTGTAATTAGACGGGGACAAAGTTTGTCCAGTCTTATGCGAAGAGGTCGTTTTGATGTTGACCTAATACTATCTCTAACTTCAAATTTATGCCAAAATATAGTACGGAGAATGCATCTTATTTTTTTTTACGAGAAGAAGAAATTGCGATTACGAAAATTCAAATAGTAACTATTTATTTGCGAAGGCATGTACTATGATGTAATGAAAACGATGTACATATGGAGACTACGCAAAATTACAAATCTCTGTAAGAATACAGATTATGTATCGGTTACGGAAATGGCCGATTAGGTATGATTGAGCAATATTATTCATAGCCAGATGGGGCTGCGCATCTTTTTACCGTTTGTGATGTGAATGCTGTTTTAGAATGGATCAGCGTTATCTAATATAACGTCTGTGATATGAATTTTAGATTGGGTCATCTTCAAATAACGAAATTCTGTTAGATAGCGTATGCTCAGTACTCCAGGATATGGTTTAGTTCTATCAGTCTATTGTCAAGTTGCGCTGTAATGTTTTGTTTGCAGACTACTTGGGTCTGTGGTACATTTCTGTCTGACAGTATGGTCAGCAATTTAATCACTAAGAAATCCTGATATTCTACTGTAGATATGATATGTGTTACATTACCAGTTTAAAATATTTATCATTTTAATCACAGATCAATATTGTTGAATGTCCCCGTCTATCTGTACTATATTTTGATTTTGAGGAGGACTACATTCCCCTTCCAATATGCACATCTCCATAGGCTATTCTTTCTTTGTACAAAGTTTCATAAAAATCCCCCAAGGGTTTAGGAGTTGCGAAGACAAGATAAATAGGACAAGTGAACAGACAGACGACAGCAGTTTAGCCTAATATGCCCACATTTTATGCAGCTAGGCGTATAAAAACTAGTGATATTTATCCATGTGAACTTCAGTAAAGGAAAGACAAAACTTCTAATAAAGGAATAACTTTTTAGAGCATCTTCATTAAAATCGTTGAAAACAATATACATAATAACATGATAAACGCGACGAATTTGAATTTCCCTGGCTAGGTGGCGATGTCCATACGCTGGGTTCGAATCCCGCTCTGGGCACACCGGTGTTCTGTCTTTCGGATGAGACAGTAAAAACCGAGGTTCCGTGTCACGGTAGGCATGGCACGTAAAAGATCTCTCACTGCTTCGGGTGGGTCCGTTGCAATGGTCTAAATTTATATGCAATGCATCAGACAGATGCCGTCACGATATACGTGAAATATTCATGGAGTGACGTAAAACAATAAATAGATAAATAGATAGATAGATAGATAGATTATTGTTTTACGTCGCGTCGAGAGACGTAAAACAATAATCAATATATACATATTATATAACCCCAACTATAAATTACCTCGACCATTGATTTCGGAATCTAACCAAAAACAAGAAGACTTCTTCAGAAACAGTTTTCGATCATACTGATAAATTACGTTTGTTGATCTCAGCAGCAACATGTCTGAGGAAAACGTTTGTCAGAAGAGAGTTATCTCTAAGGTCTATGACACTCCGCAACAGAACCATCCCTTGACAGATCTGGCATGAATAAACGCTTCCAGAGGCCATTGTATACATTCCTATCAAATTTGAATCAAAAACTCTTCAGATGTTCTGAAGTCGAAAGTATAAACAGTTTATGCCAGACAGACAGAACCGAGGAATGATTACAATACATCACTTCAGCCTTTGGCTAAAGTGAGCTAAACAAGAGGCCAAAATATGAGTAATTCTGTCATATGAGCACAAGGTGTTAAGTTACAAACAACTGACTGATTGATTCTCATACTTACTGAATGATTGATTCTCATACCTACTGATTGATTGATTCTCATACTGACTGATTGATTCTCATACTTACTGACTGCTTGATTCTCATACTTACTGACTGATTGATTCTCATACTTACTGACTGATTGATTCTCAAACTTACTGACTGACTGATTCTCATACTTACTGACTGATTGATTCTCATACTTACTGCTTGATTCTCATACTTACTGACTGACTGATTCTCATACTTACTGATTGCTTGATTCTCATACTTACTGATTGATTGATTCTCAAACTTACTTACTGCTTGATTCTCATACTTACTTACTGCTTGATTCTCATACTTACTGACTGATTGATTCTCATACTTACTGATTAATTCTCATACTTACTGACTGATTGATTCTCATACTTACTGAGTGCTTGTTTTTATGTTTTTTATGTTTTTACTTGAATGACATACTAAAACATACTACATGCTGCAAAACATTCAAAAGCTTGTTTTGATGTTAAATGGATAAATAAATAAGAAAAATAAGTATTTGAGCTGATACCATTCCTGCTAGTACCACTCCATATCAAAATTAGAAATACGTTATAATAATCGAGACAGTTCAGAAAATTACACTTTGACATAAAATTTTCAAATAACCCTTGAAATATATATTTCCACACAAAAGTTGTCAAATAAATGCTTTCTTTTCCATACAATATATTAAATAGAGATGATAAAATAACAAAAGCACGGTAAACAGGGCATAAAACACCCCTCAGCTGTTATCAAAAAGACCATTTTAATATGGGGCAATCAAGGCATGTACTTGAAGGAAAGGCAAAGGTCATGATACACCGCCAAGTGTGCTAAGTATGATGCTGTAGAACTAAAGCATTTAAAAGAAAACATTGTCTGAACACAGAAATTATACTATAATCCACAGCGATCATTCAGTCTAAATTCCTGGCATATTGCCTTGGCATAAAGAAAAACTGTGGCAAGTTTGAATATTCACATTAAAAGTATTAAGAAAATATGACCAGGATAGTGTCCTTGACCTTAGAGTCATAACCCTGGGTCAGAGTCATGAAATGCTGTCTTGTCATAAGGAAAATTTGGGACCAGTAAGAAGCTTCAAAATTAATGTATCAAGAAAATGTGGCCCAGTGTCTTTGGCCTTAGAATCATAGCCCTGGGTCAGAGTTATGACACATTGCCTTGTCATAAGGAACAATTGGTACCAGTATGAAACTTCAAAATTAATGTATAAAGAAAATGTGGCCCAGTGTCTTTGGCCTTAGAATCATAGCCCTGGGTCAGAGTTATGACACATTGCCTTGTCATAAAGAACAATTGGTACCAGTATGAAACTTCAAAATTAATGTATAAAGAAAATGTGGCCCAGTGTCTTTGGTCTTAGAATCATAGCCCTGGGTCAGAGTTATGACACATTGCCTTGTCATAAGGAACAATTGGTACCAGTATGAAACTTCAAAATTAATGTATAAAGAAAATGTGGCCCAGTGTCTTTGGCCTTAGAATCATAGCCCTGGGTCAGAGTTATGACACATTGCCTTGTCATAAGGAACAATTGGTACCAGTATGAAACTTCAAAATTAATGTATAAAGAAAATGTGGCCCAGTGTCTTTGGCCTTAGAATCATAGCCCTGGGTCAGAGTTATGACACACTGCCTTGTCATAAGGAACAATTGGGATCAGTATGAAACTGTAAAGTTAAAGTATTTAGAAAATATGGCCAGGACAGTGTCCTTGACCTTGAATTATTAACCATGGAACATGAAACAAAGCCTTGCTATTAGGAATATTTGTGATCAGTATGAAACTTCAAAGTTAAAGTATTAAGAAAATGTGGCCAGGACAGAGTCCTTGACCTTAGAATCATAGCTTTAGGTCAGAGTCATGACACACTGCCTTGTCATAAGGAACAAATGTGAGAGATATGAAGCTTCAAAACTAAAGCATTAAAGAGTATTGCCTAGATAAGTAAATTTTATTGATTTTGAGCCTTCAGTCACAATCCTTGGTCAAGGTTATGACACAATGTCTTTTCATAAAGAACAAGCAGCAAAACTAAAGCATGAAATATGGCTCAGGCAATGAAATTTAATTGATGCTTCCAGTTACCTTGGCCATAGAGCTAAGACCCTGGGAAACATCATTACACACTGCCTTGTCATAAGGGACAATTGTATGCAGTATGAAAATGCAAAACCATAGCAGAGCCATACCAAAGATGGGCATATCAAAAAGTGTGAAAAGACAAAAAACCCATTGCTTTATTTCAAGAGACGTCATTTTCTATGACACTTTATACATTCATTCCCATTAAGTTTATGAGTGAATAATGATAATATCTAACATTTAAAATGTTCTCATTTCACTCTGGACATGGGTATAAAAAATAACACTAGGCACCTCATTGCACATTCATGTTCAATTTTGAGATTCCCTATTTTCATAATCTGTGTCAGAATACTCGAAATCACTGTCATCACTATCACCAAATGTTTCCACATTTAATTCTAAATTCTGAGACCTAGCAACTGCCTGAGCTGCTAAGCTTGATGTTAATGCTATATCGACTCTTGGAAATCTGTCAAGTTGATCTTCCAAACTTGTACTGTGTCTAAAGTTTTTTAAACTCATATCAACATCTAAGTCATCAGTTTCACTACCAGTCCCATATGACTCTCTTTCATTTTCATTATAGTCTTCATTATATTGAAAATTCAATGCAGATACACCTATATTTGTATCATCAGATTCAATTATTTTACAGTCTTTTGGTAGATCTTCTTGAATTGTCTGAGTATTTTCATCATTTTGCCTTATACAATTCACAGCATCATTGACGTAATAATTTTTCAAAGCCTTTTCTTCATTAATGTCTCTTTTTTCTCTTTCTTTTGTATATTTTGATATGGTTTGTTCACAACTATCACTTTGTGTTTTCTCCTCTTCAAGGATGTGCACTGACTGACAACCTTGTCCTTGAGCTTTTCCCAATGCTATCTGCTCTCTTTTATCCATCTCTAATGCTCTGACAGAAATGACAGATTTCAGCTCAGTTAAAACTCGCATTGCTTCAGCTTTTTCTTGTTTCTTCTTTGCCTACAAGTCATAAATGGAAATGTAGGTTAAAATGTAGTGTCCCCACACGTGTGTCAAATGCAACGATAGCTATCCACAGACACAGGACAGAAAAACAAACACAAGACACCGGTCAGACAAACAGGAAACCCAGGATTGAAAGAATTATCAGTATTTTCTAATGTCATCTCCTTTCATCTCAATGCACTTTCTCCATCTCTGTTCCAATTTCTGAATACCTTAAAGATAGAATACTTCATTCTGGTCCCTAAGTACCCATATACAGCACTGTTTCCAGAATTCTTGCCAAGTAGGTAAGATTTTAGTTTGGGAATAGAAAGAAATCAAAAGGGGCGAAATCTGGAGAATTTGGGGATTTTTGCCTTCTGAGCACATGAAACGAGTGTACACAATATAAATGTTCTTGTCTGTGGTGGCCTCCTTGGGATATCCAGAATGCTCATCATCTTCACTGCTCTTTCTTCACCTTCTAAATTCAGCAGCTCGTTTTTTATCAGTACTTTAAGAAAGTGACTTCTGCCAAAGCCTTTTCATGAAGTCTTCATGAATTTCCTTGGAAGTCATTCCCTTCCTACATAGATACTTACTCGCTGCTCTAACTTCAGCTTTCTCCATTGGGGTGATTTAACTACTTTAATGTTTAACAGTGAATTGTGTGTATAATGACAGGCATTGAAATACTACTTCCTCCACCAAGAACATTCAATATGACTGAATACTGGTTTGATTAGTGTTTTTATAATTGTATTTATTGTATAGAACTTTTTTGATCTTACAGTGTGTACATTATATCCAACTGCATAAATAGATAATGGGCAATTTTTATTTATACATAATTTCTTTATTTCTTATAAGGAAAGGGGAAGGTTTGGCTATAATATCCCTGGAACTCCACAATTCTTCTAAGAATGTACATGTATACTTAGTGATGTAAAATTAAGTGAGTCAAAAAATTACTGATGCTGATGAAAAAGTATCCAATTCACTTTGTGTTGCTTTTCACCATTATGTAAAAGAGTGTGACATTAACACAATTTTAATTGTTACATTTATGGTGTCATGTAATACATCACTTGCTGATCTTGATAATGGCTGTCCTTTTGTCCAAGCTTAAACCTTTTATCGTTGTTTTTCATAGTGACATCATGATACGTGACAATAATTCACTGTAACGTCAGAACGAAAAACAACGCCAAAATAGATTAGCTCGTACAAAAATACATCTATTATCAAGATCTGCTAGTGGTCAATAGTGCATCATTGATTCAACGTCAAATGCCAAAGTGTAAAATTCTGCCATATGGAAGGGTCCACATTTTAACTTTCTGGTCAGTGTCTAATTTTACATGAATCATACTGTTCACATGATTGTGGTGTCGTAACAACTTTAATTTCATTACTGTAACAGTAACTATTAGCAAAATTAATTTTGTTATTTACTTGAGATATTTTACTTTTCCGAGTCTTCCAAAAAGAAATACTAGTAAACAAACAAACTTTTTTTTTAAGGCTAAGTAACCTATATTGTTTCACTGAGCTACTACAGCACATGACAAATTCAGCAGAATTTTCTCTATGTAATGTTTAGAGTCTAGTGTGAAGTCAGAATATTTACAAATGATCACTTATACCTTTTCTTCTGGTGACATGAATTCATCCCATGAGAAATCACGATCAATGTCATCTTCTTCATCAATGTATGCTTCAAATACCTAATGTAAAAGAAAATAAACTACAGTGTGTTTAGCTAACCTTTTTGTACAAAGAACAATAAACTCAGCTGAGTTTATTGTTCTTTGTTTTATGTCACTTCCCTCTGGAGGACTTTTAAGATGTACATGTATAATCTCTTTGTAATAATTTGACAGAGGACAGCAAACCTCATATGGTGGGTTATTTGATGACAACAAACCTCAAATGGCAGGTTAAATAAGGGCAATGTATACCACAGGACTACAAAACTCATTTGGCAGGTTATAATAAGGGAAATCTATATCACAAGACAATAAAACTCATTTGGCAGGTTATAATAAGGGCAACATGCATGGATATCACTGGACAACAAAACTCATATAGCAGGCTATAGTACTGGTAAGTGGAATGTATATCAAATGACAACAAATCTCATTTGGCAGGTTATGATAAAGGCAATGTATATCACATGAACTCTAAATTTCTTCAAAGTTAAAAGATATTATTATCAATTCATTCAAAAATCAAGGTCTGGTTATCAAAACCTCCACTCTCAAAAAGAAATGTTTACTAAATATAACATTTATTATTATTATTATTTAAAAGATATGGCTAAGGTTTTTCTTTCCAACTTGTTAAAAACTTATAATCACAAAATAAATCAATATATTCCAGTAAGAATCTTTGGGCTAAAGGAATAAGAGATCACAAGATGGACCTTATAATAAGTTTGACACTATAATTAGAACAAGTAATTGTTTCCTTACATAATTTATTTGTTAAAGTTAACAAGATACTATCCTTTGCCACATACCCAAACTAACATTATATTTCAGTCTGCCCCACTCCTTTTGTAAAAGGTGAAAGAATTGCATAACAACATGTGTCTCAATATAAATCACAGAAAATGAAACTTAATATACCTGTTTTTTGTAAGTCTTTTAGTTTTATAACAGTACACCTGAAGTGTGTAATGTTAAATGTAATGATGATGTTTACATCATCATCTAGTGAAATAATATCACTTTGTGACAAACTCGAGATCACCTTGAATTTCAAGATTAAGTGACTTATTATTGAAATGATAGAGAATCCAAATTGGTTGGTCATTACATATGAATGACATCTAAGATATTTTCTAGATAGGGTGCATATGATGCATTAAGAACAAGCTGTATATGTGAAACTCTAATGCCCACAGCGGGATCAAAGTCCAAAAAGTTATTTTTAGTGTGAAGGTCATAGTAAAGGTCAAAAGGTTATCGACCTTGGTGTCATCTGAAAGAGCTTCATTAGTTGAGTATGCATGTCAAATATGAAGTCTCTATCCCTTATGGTTTAAAAGTTATAGTCAAGGTTAATGTGTCATCAGACAGACAAACAGACAAATAGACAGGATAAAAACAATATGCCCCCTATCTATAGATCCGGGGCATAAAAAAACGGACATGTTTGTAGCAACAAAGTCAAAATAAGACAAATTTTGCCATGGTTACACCCACCCATAGGGAATATGTAAAATTGTGAAATAAAGTTGAAACTAACGTTAAAGTTTTGGAAATTTAAGTCAAAGGTCAGGGTCAAGGTCATGAGGTAAAAAATTATTGTAGAAAGGTCTTGTCACAAAGAATAGCATGTAAAATGTGAAAGCCCTACCTCTTACGTTTCAAAACTTCTATTCAAAAATTACACCTAATGTTAAAGTTTTTGAAATGTAGGTCAAAGGTCTAGGTCACAAAGTCAGTGACCCTTGTTTTATTTGAAAGGGCTATATTAGTGGAGTATCCAAGCCAAATATGAAGTCTCTATCTCTCACGGTCCGAAAGTTATGGGAAAGTTATAAATGTAGTTGACGACAAACAAACAGAAAGATGCTTGGGAGAAAAACAATATGCCGCTACTCTATCAATCAAGGGGCATAACGTTAAATATTCATAAATAAGTATATTGAATACTGCTAAAATAATATATGCCCCTACTAGTTTCCATAAATTTGCTAAGTCCAAGGGCCGTAAATCTTTCAAAAATACATCAATCATGACCAAATTCAAACCTGATCTGTAACTCATTGATACAAAGCTACATATTTAATTTCAAGTCAATAACTTCAATGGTTGCATAAAAAAGTCTGGAAAACCAAAAAAGACAATAGACTGTAAACAGCTTTTGTATAAATCAAGACTAGGAAACAAAAACAAAATGTGAAAAGGATCAAGTCTGAATAACTTTTTTCCATTTTTTTTTTCTTTTAAATAATGCAGTTAACAAAACTATTTCAAAACTTTTAAAATTTTGGTTTGGTGAGAACTGAACTACAAAATATCTGCCATTAGTAGTGTTTCAACCATTTCTCCTAAGTATTCCAAAACTGGCCTATATCAAAATAAGAATGAAATTTATCAAGAAAATGACACCAATGTGTGTGAAAAACAGATCTAATATGACTTATTGAGTATTACAAAACACTTAAAAACTGATTTTGACGTAAAATGAAATTTAAATTTCTTTCCCTCAGTAGGGTTTAAATCTATCAGCAAAACTGGCCCATATCAAAATAAGAAAAAAATCATAAAAACCAAGAAAAATAAATTTTGACATGAAACTTTTAAGTAACTCTTCAAATAGATATTCTAATAAAAGTTGGCAAATAATTGCTGTTTTGCTTCTCTATATATTGAATGAAATTCACCAAGAAAATGACCCAATGTGTGTGAAAAAAATCTAACATGACTTACTGAGTACTACAAATCATGATCATTACAAATTTGAATTTGTAGCCACAGTTCTGTCTTGATTTTATTCAAGGTGGACATATAATTTGTATGAATAGCATAGGATGTTATCGTACTTTTTTATCCAGCCATAACACTACGCCTACCTCATCCTCGATGATGGGGTCCTCTATTTTCACAATCTTAATCTGATCTTGATAGCATTTCTCAGAAGAGGAATCCTTCATATCCATCATGTTCTGCTCCATCTTATCTAAAACATATCACTATCATATTTCATTTTGTTTTAACACAGAAATCTAAAAGAAAATGCAATATTATAGGAAGTAATTAAGAAGATCAATGCCTAGTGTGACATAATAAACCCGTCGCTAAGTTTGTAGGGATGAACTTTGAAAGTATGGAAACATTCCCCCATTGCCTATTACTCAGGACCTCAAGATGGCACATGTTTTGACCCTGGGCAATAAGCCTGTGAAATATTATGGAAATACATGAAGTCAGTAAGGAGTTGTGGCAAAGACAAGAATTCAATACCCTCCACCTTTATTTTCTTCTTTGTCAAACATATAAGAGAGTAGAAGACATATAAACTTGTAACATATATTAAAGTTCATACATAACTCTAGCACTAATCTAAATTTGAAAGAGTTAGAGTGAGAAAAGAATTTCTTATCATTGAACAATAGAAAAAATTAAAGACCCATAAAATGCATTCTCTGCCCAGAGTTCCATGCTAAAGCCACTACATCTCTGTCAAAGCTATTTTACAAGATTCTTGTAAAAGTTTTTAAAATCCACGGTTAGAATATAAAATTAAATATCCAAGCATGTGATGATATACTTCATATAAAGTGTGATTTAAATTCAGTGTAAATTATTTAAAATGAATGTTCAATTACATTAAATTTGGAACATTTCATGTGTTAGGCATAAATAAAGATAACCATGGAATTCAATGTAGATAAGACTTACAAAGAATGTGATAGTTCGTTGAAAATAACAAATGCACAAATGAAAGTTTTATGATTCCTTTAACTTTGAAGATAAGCTTATGAATTTGCCATGTGACAAGGAACTATTTCTCAGGCGTTGACAGAGATATAAGCGAGAGTAAGGTGCGATAACTCTGGGTAGAGAATGCTGACAATAGTGATATTTTCAAATCTAAGAGGCATCTTCTTTTATTGCATCATATTATTCTGTGTAAGTTTTATGAAAATCCATAGTGTCTCAGAGAAACTGCCATTTTTCTATCCATGAAAAAAAAAATCAGTCGCATAACTCCAATGACATGATCAAAATCAAAGCACTCTTCATCTATATTATAATTAATGCATTCTGTATACTGGTAAGTTCAATGAAAAATCAATAATATTTACTAAAGTTACTGTGTGCCATAAACTGCCAATATTGTATCAATGTCAAAAATTTAAGTCCCTTAACTCCATAACGACAAGGTAGATTTTTCTCAAAATCGAAAGGGCGATTCCTCTATGTTATTTAAGCATTCTGTATAAATTTAGTGAGAAACCATTAACAATGACTAAAGTTACCATGTCCAATAGTGGAGAGACAGACATATGGACCTTGCCACATCATAATATGTCACATCTATGATGGATGTATAGAAAGATAAGGAACACACGAAAATTGCTCATGCATTTTCTATACCATTTTCAGATTTTTTCTCCAATTGCTTTAGTCTGTTCATTCCCTCTTCCCAACAATTCTTACAGGCCTCCAATTCTTGTTTAATTTGTTGTAATAAGCTGTCTTGTGATTGGTCATCTTTAGCAGTTGCTATGGGAAAAGACTGCTGTTTTTCAACAGAGTGATCAATCAATGCTGTGAGAGAGCGAATTCTGTGAAAACAAATTAAGAAATACATATGCTACTTCATTCGCATTATCATGTCATTCCTTATGGATTTTTTTGGAGGGGGGAGGGCTGTTCTTCAGAAAGTTCCTTAAATCAACAAATAAATGTGAAGATCAAATTCAATAAGAACAAGCAAATTCAGGGAATAGACCACTTGCCGATCTTGTTAATGGCTGTCTTTTTGGCCGAGCTAACACCTTTTGGCGTTGTTTTTCACAGTGACGTCATAATACGTGACATAAATTCATTGTAACGTCACAACTAAAAACAACGCCAAAAGATGTTAGATCAGACAAAAAGACTGCCATTATCAAGATCGGCAAGTGGTCTATTGTGGTCTCCCGCTTTCAGGGTTTTATCAATAAGGGTGCAGTGATTTGTGACATATTGTCATGATTGTGCATGTCTACAGACAAACATACTAAATATGAAGGCTTTATGTCTTACAATCAATAAGTTACATTGAATTAGGTCAAAGGTCTCAGTCAAGGTGACATGATTATAAATTCTGGTACCAACGGAAAGGTATTGCAAATAGGGACACACATGACAAATATGAAGGCCCTATGTCTTATGGTTAATTAGTTACATTGAAGTAGGTCAAAGGTCACAGTCAAGGTCACATGATAAAAATTTTGGTAGGTATTGCAATTAGGATCGTACATGCCAAATATGAAGGCCCTACTTCTTACAGTTAAAAAGTTATGACCCAGGTTAAAGTTTTTATGACAGATGGACAGACGAATGAGTTTTAATGTCCCACGCTTTTGCGAAAAGCGGGACACAAAAAAAAAATTTTAACCTTTGTGATGGCTCTTATTGACAAGTTTATCATTAACATGAAGAGAAATAAATCTATCTCTAAATGCATAAAAATAAGGCATGAATCAGTTAAAAGTATAATTATTTATATTGTACCAAATGAAATCTTAAAACAAATTTTGTATAATGAATTTTATTTCATTACTTATTGTAATCAAGTAAATAATAATGAACAAGTTATGCTTATCATATTGTTTTGTAGGTTTTTTATTTTGTGCAATAAGCTCTCTAGGACAATATCAACCATAATTTTATCAGCTTGTGAAGTATCTGTGCCTACTATTTTTCAATGTAATCATTACGTGTCATCTTTAGATAATAAGATGATTTAATTTATGTGACTGATAACTACACTGCATCTGAATTTACATGTATAATAAAAAAAATATAACCCATTATGGAGATATCATAAAAAATGAACACATGGTTTTACATATGAATATTTTTGATGTCAAGAAATTTCACAGTAAGTTGACAGGTACAATGCAATGGAGAAATGAGAATGCCTAATAACTGAATTAATTAAATTAATTTTAATAGACTAAGTACTGACTTGAAGACAGTTTACATTAATGATTACTTATCAGTGATATTCACATAAAGAGTAGAAGGAAAATGTTCGAATTGGAATCTATAATTTGACACACAAATGTCTAGGACATTTGACTTAGATTCCTCCACAAAGGATATAATACACACAACACTACTGAAGGAAATCACTTTTCTCCAGATGGCGCAGCGAAAGTCCATGACATATTTTCACACAAGGCAGGGTGAGAATGTATTTTTCAAATTTAATCTTTCTAGGACTATTAACTTATTTACAGGCACCCATCTTCCCACTCACCACAAAAGCAGCACAATCAAAGGACACACATTTAAAAATTTATAAATAATCCTCCATACAGAGAACAAGGATCAAACAGTTTCTCAAGATGAAAAACTTCAACACATGAAAAGTCTTTTCAGCGGAAATAAAATGGATCTTATCAAATCACAAAGAATTCGCTATATATACATCTATTAAATGTAATGTTAAAATGACACCCCACATTAAGGCATTCATATGTAATATAACAAAGGAAATTACCGCGTAGCCTTGCAATGAGGTATTCATAAAAAAAAAAACTTTGTCAGTTTATACTATAAAGAAACTAGCATAATTATTGTTTAATTTAATTTTATTTATTTATTCATTTTTAATCAATTTATGTATTTATTTCTTATTGATTTGTTTACTTATACAGTATTGAATTTATTTAAGAATCTATTTCTTATTATTTTATTCATGTATATATTATTTTTTTTTTTTGTAATTTACCTATTTTAAATATCTATGAATATTATAATCATCATGATTATTACTTTTATTAATTTTACCACTATTATTATTACTATTATTATTATAATTATTATTTTTGTAAAATAAGTGTAAATTTCATTATTTTTAATGTTCAGAAATTGCATTCAATTCTTTTTAACTCCCTTAACTTGTAAGGGTTTCATTTACATCTAAATATTCTATTTACACATCAATATGTTTTATATCTAAATGTACAATGGATATAGTAAATACAAATCCTTATATAAAATGTATATATACATATAAGTTTTAAGTTGTATGCAAGCAAATGTAGCTGTCAAGCGCGTTCATGCAACAGTCAAGCACATTATCCCGGTATCGAAATTAAGTTTAATTCACATGGAAATCTGCATAAACGCAAATGCGTGTGCTCAGCAGTCCTGAGCGCAAGAGAAAAGCAAACTTCATGTTAACGCGACCTTAACATAATGTTATGTCAGGACTGTACTCACTGTATTATTTCTCACCTCAAAAGAGCCGCCTGAAGATGAAGATCAAGGCTATGGACAGCTACATGAATTTTTTCTAAATCAGTCTGATCAGCAGACTCAGTCAACTTCATCATTTTGTCCTCTGTGTGAAATATATAATTCATATGATGATTCCTTAGATTACTCAGTGCTTCTTGCTGCTTGTCCCCTGCAGATGATAGCTGAACCATCTCAGGAAGAAAATGAGAACAGATGGAAGAATCTGGAAATGGAAAACTCTCACTTTGTAGTTAAAATTACAAAAAAAAAGAAAATGTGAAAGTTTGTCTTGAAAAAATTAACAAATGAAAAATCTCATGCTATAATACACCATGACTTTAACATATTTAGGGCTTATTTTTCATCACAGCATTAGTCTTTTCAGATTTTGTATTATGAAAACAGTGAACATCATGTTCCAGTAGATAATCCAATAAATTTGCCATGAAGGTCCTGATCAACAAAAGAAACTAAATACAGTGTATTGCTCACCTTTTTCTCTAATTGTAAATACAAGCCTCTTTAAGAATTCTGACTGATGCAAGAAACACAACTGTGTCATTCCCTGTAGCAGACATAAAAAGGCATAAAACAGGGCTGTACACACAATGAAAAGAATGCCTATTCTACTCAAATGTTCATGTCATATACAAGAGAAAGAAATGTAAAAATCAAACTGACTTATTTTTCAAGTAAAAGTGTCATAACATTTTCAGGTACTAAATTTCACAATAATCAGAAAATATCTCAGTGACCTTGATACTCCACTTATACACTTAATTAAAAGTCTCTGACAAAGGACTGGAGCTCTACTGACGAAATATCTTATACATAAGAATAAGTTACTAAATTCCATATAAAATTGAATTAAACATATCCAAAATCACAGAAATCAATTTGTAGACTATCACAGAATATGAACTGTGAAGGCTAAATTATGAATCCGGATATGGTAAAATATCCATTTACCTGATGACCTGGCCTCATTGCGCTAATGATTTTAAGACACTGCAAACTTTATGCCATTTAAAAACAAAATTAATCTATTAATTCACATTTATATTGGTATGTGAGCCAAAGTTAATTACATGTTCCAAAATAAATCATTTTCAATTAATTTAAATTCAGTGAAATTTGCCTTGGTTTTATTGTAACTGTGCATTTGTGCAATATATCACAATATAAAAATGAAATATCGCAATATGGTTTTTATTACCAAACCCTAATCAATACACAGACACCACCAACTGAAACACTGGGTTGAGTTTTAATGTCCTAGTGAATATTGTATGTTGTGAAAGGTACATTGGCAATATGAAATACCAACCGATTGAGAATTTTTACTTAGTCAATTATCAGATCAGGATGAGTTGTAGTATTTAAAAGGCCATACTGTATGCTGTACTTGGCTGTATCATTTAATTTGGTAATGATCTCAAATACGTAATAAATCAACATATCAAATATTAAGGTGTATTATGTACAAAAGTTAAATAGGAACTTACCTTTTCATATCATATTTTTCAAATATGTTTTATCAATATGTAAGAATTTTATTTCAATTCTTAATATTTTAATATCCTCTTTCCGATTGCATAAATGACCTATATCAATCTTAATTAAATTATCAACACTTATTTTTATTCCTCCTTTACATCTTCACTAAAGTGCCCCTACAGAATCTAAATCCTGATACACAACGTCATTCATCCAAGTACCTCTGGATATTAGCTGACCAATAAATGATAAACACCTAATATAAGGATGTATTAGGAGCAGAAACTGTCATTTTTAAGAAAATTTCTATGTTCAAGGGTAATAACTGTCAAAAATTACTGGACCACACCATATTCGATCTTGACCTGAATCTTCCCTTAATACATCTGTAAACCTAATATCAATTTTATTAATCAATCAATTCTTCAAAGATTGGAAACTCAATGATGATAGTACAGTGTAACATTATATGCCTCTGGCCATTTCATTATATTTAGTTTGTGCCTCGGTTTTTGTCTATACATCCATAGACAGAAAATTTTTTACAGTCATTTCTTAAATAAATCAAAGAGAATCAATATCAGTGTATAAGAATAAGTCTTAGACAAGCAATCCATTGGCCTTTTTTAGACAAGCAATCCATTGGCCTTAAGTCACCTGAGTGGTTAGCACCCAATATGATATATTATGGAACAGAGTAACAGAACGTAACCCCTGCACCAGGGGTCATAAAACCTACAACTTTGTAAACATGCATTCAGTTTAACTTCAGTATCAACATGAGAAAGAACATAAATTATTTAGATATTAATGACATTAGTGCTGAAACACTGCAAATTACATTTATAGAATTGCAATAATTCCATCATAAAATTGTTAAGTAGAAGTGAGGAAAAGATTGTAGGGAAGGACAAACATATAAAAAATGCATATAAAAAGAACCACTCTCAGAGAAGAAGGCATGGAATGTTCATTGAATACATAAGAACTGTATCAAAACCAAAATCAAAATTACAGTAAAACTTTGATATCTCAATATTTGATATCTCGACTACACGGTTTATCTCGATATAAACTTCCAGTTACAACCGTTTTTATTCATAAAATGATGAAATTCACCTCGGATGTCTCAACATAGGATATGTCGACTACCATGCTTATCTCGACATAATTTTAAGTCCCTATGTCAAGATATAACTGGTTTATCACGACATTGGCTTCTACAGGTGACCGCAACTGAACTGGTTTATTTATCTTACCGCTGTATATACACGGCATAATTACTCGACCATTACAGCCCACACATCAATAGCTTGGCTTATTAACTTAAGTTTGTGATTGATTGATTGATTGATTTTTGTTTTACGTCACACCACGAATATTTCACGTATATGGTGACGGCATCTGCCTGATGCGGGGCATACAAATTTTGACTTTTGCAACGGACCCACCCGAAGCAGTGAGGGATCTTTAACGTGCCATGCATACCACGACACGGGGCCTCGGTTTTTACTGTCTCATCCGAAAGACATGACACCGGCATGACCAGAGTGGGATTCGAACCCCGGCCTCCCGATCAGGAGTCCGACGCGATACCACTAGGCCACGCCGGCTTCTAAGTGTGTGAATGATGATGATGATGATCCTTGCTAAAATTTCATCTAATTTCATCATTAGATGAAATTTTAACAAGGATCATCATCATCATCATTTTGATAACAGATGATACTAATTAAAATTTCATTCAGTGATAATATAGTAATTTAGAGACATTACATTAGTACAAAAGCAAGCTATAGGCAAACTTCAATCACATGTAAACATTTAAAAGGGCACTTATTTTCGAAATAAATCATCAAAATTCTTGTGTGGTTATTTTTAGAACCTTTAGAGAACCTTTAATGCAGCTATAGAAAATCCATCAGTTGTTTCATATAATTTCTTCTGTGAGTCTTGATCTTCTGGCTTGATTTGTAAACATAAACCATAATCTTCTAGTGGCACCAGAGCTAAATAATTCTGCAGACCTTCACTGTCTATGCTAACAGGATATCTAAAAAATTAATGATGAATAAAATTCATGTTCACCTCGAAACAATCAATATTGAGTCAAGAGCATAATTTTCCAATAACCAATTTGATCTATGGTTTCCCACTGTGAAAAATAGCAATGCTTTGCATTACAACATTGAAGTACATAGTTACAACAATCTACTGTCCGCGCCACTCACTTTATAAACCGAAAAATCTGGATTTTCACTAATTTATCTTTAAAATAGTTTTACAAAATTAATATCAATCGACAGATCTTGTTTAGTCGTAACTTTTGGTGTATGTTATATGTTTCTACGAAGAAGCATTCATATTTTATGGCCAAAAAATCATTTTAGATAGGGCGTTTTCTATATTAATTTTGATGTGACGTCGCTGATGTTTAACATTGAGTCTATGGGAAACTTGGCGATGTCACGTCAAAATTTAACATGGAAATCGCCCTATCTAAAATTGATTTTTTTCTATAAAATATGAAGGCTTCTTCATACAAACATATAGCATACACCAAAAATTATGACTAAACAAGATCTATCGAATGGTTTTGCCTTTTTGAAATTATTCTGAAAATGAATAAATGAAAATCCAGATTTTCCAGTTTCCAGAGTGAATGGCGTGGACAGTAATCTGCTACTTACAGTTTTAAAAACTTAACTGTAGAATCTTTGTAACACAGCATTAGGTTTCTAGCTACGATAAAAAGTTGCTTTCTCAGTTCTGGACACTGCCTTTGGGATAGTATGAGGGAATTTTGTTCTAGACGTGAGACCGCACTCTTTTGGCTTACCCTGAAACCAAAGAAATGTAAGATTTATTTGTTCATTGTTTTACTCCCATTTTTTATATGAGCTGTGGTATGTTTTAATTTGATCTTCAAATTAGTAACATGTATCAAAGGAGGTAGAGCATACTATTATACTTTAATTATGTCCACAATGAACATATATACAAATGCACAGAGTAAAATTTAGTCTACTTCTGTATAGACAACGTCCCTTCAAGTAATACTTGATCGGGGCCGCATGCAAACTCAACTCCGGTGCAGTCTAGATATAGATCTATATATCAAGTGATCTCTAACTGTATAATAAGTCAGTTTTAAATTAAATAAAATATACAAAAAATATAAAATCATTTCTGTTTTTTCTTTCATTTCATGGTATTCTTTCAATCTCGTACATATTGATGGGGCCGCTATCAGGTCACGATTCTGATTGGCTAAGGTAAGACTGATGCATGAAATTTGATTTACCAGTTTCAAATACAAGATGTAGCCTAACTGTTCTCAAAAAAAAAAAAATTTTTTTTGAAATACCTATAATTAAATATAAGAAATGACTGTAAAAAATTTTCTGTCTATCGATGTATAAACAAAAACCAAGGCACAAATTAAATATAATCCACAAAGCAGATTATATTTAGTTTGTGCCCTCGGTTTTTGTTCTCCATGGGCCTCATCTGAATACATGTAGGTACTGCCCAATATGGTATGTGGAACAGAGTAACAGAACCTAATTTCCTGCACCAGTGGTCATAAAATCTATAACTTTGTTAAGAATTTCCTCCTCAACATGCATTCAGTTTAACTTCAGTATCAAAGGAGAAAGAAAATATTTAGATATAATGACATTAGTTCTGAAACACTGCAAATCACATTCATAGAATTACAATAATCCCATCATAAAATTGACAATACTTAATTTAAACTTCAATAAAATGAAACATATACTTTTTAAGAATACTGCCTCTGATAAATCTACAAATCAAACAAGATGTGTTTGCGAAACATGAATGCCCCCAGTGGCAACAAAGTCCAATTAAGACTAATTTTGAAATGTACATCGAAGTCATGGTCAAGGTCATAAGGTGAATGACCTTGGTGTAATTTCAAAGGGCTTTGTTAGTGGAGTATGCATGTCAAATAGGAAGTCTCTATCTCTCTTGGCTCAAAAGTTCTGGCAAAGGTTAAAATTGACAACAGACAGGCAAAACAAACAAAAAACAGACAGACATGTCAACAACAATATGCCTTTGATCTATTATTCTGGGGGCATAAGAAACCATACATAAAACCTTTATAAAACATTTACAAGGTAAATCCCCTTGACACCAATTCTGCCTCCTGGATCAAACGAAGTGATTTCTTCATCTGTTTTGTGAGACTTTCTCCAATCCTTACAAGTTCAGCTAAACTTGAGCAGATTCTTTCCAATTCATACTTTTTCCATGATACAAAGAGAAACTTCACGATCATCCAACACAAATAAATAGAGGTGACCATAGCTGACACATCTGTTACAGTTGCATATTTCCATGGCATTCTGGGATAAAGAATTCTGTGACAGTAGTAAGCCAGTGTACAGGGTATGGTTAATGTCAATAATCTGAAAAATGAACATCTGATATAATATGTATACAATAAAGTACTATGACTTTTGATAACTATTCAGAAATAACAAACAATTAATGGCAAGATTTTATTTCTCGTCCTAAACTAACACAATATAGGTTTTCTAGCATTGCTTCATGGTCAGTAATAATATAAAGCAATGTCTATGAGAAGCACACATACATATTGTGACAAATACACTTAATGAGTATGAACTACTGAGATGTTGTGCTGTCAAGATATCATATGTGTTAACCTCTGACTGAATACTGTGTTCTACAAATTTTTAATTTTGATTTATACACATTTGTAAGTTGGTTTGTTTTGTGCATGTGTGAATGATACTTGTAATACACCACACAAATGACCCTTTAACATATTTCATTCAATGTGTTTACCCAGCACTGATATTATGGATACTACCACTCACATATAACCCTTATAAACAGACATTTATATCCTGAATATTGCACAATGAAATCCAGAAAACCAACATACCCTAACATTGACAACATTATTTCCTGTACCAAATGGTCTTTGATTCCTTTTCAACTATAACTTTAAAATATATATATGCTGTCTGTACTCAGACGTCATTGTTAAAGATGGGAGGTAGAAGTGACCAGGTTGGGACCTGAATCTGGGACCATCTGTTAACCTCACCAGTACACTACATACTTAGTTACCAAACTGATATCCCAGAGTATAACACTCCTCCTTTTGCAACCACTGAAACTTCAAAAGTCAAAAGATACAGGCAAAATTAAAGTTTTTTAAAAGCTGGTCAAAGTCCAAAGGTCAAGGTCTTTAGGTCAAAAGTCATGGCATAATTTGAAAGCTTTGGTCATAAGGAACCTATGAGTGAAGTATTATGTTGATACTCTTCTTATTTGTTAAAAGTTTGCTTCAACCAGAAACAAAATGTTGACAGAAAGACATCTGGACAGACAAATGATGGATGGACATTGCCAATCTATATACCAGATTTGCTTTGCAATGCAGCCAAAAATGCATGCCCATATAGCGACTTGTACATGGTAGTCATTGTTAAATGCATAAGCACTGTACCCACAGAGCAGCTCTAAGAACTCATTTTTAGTAAACTCTGGTAACTGAGAAAGCACTGTACCCCCTACGTATAGGCTTGCTCTAGGTACCATCTGTTAACTGTTTATGCACTGTACACACACAGAAGGACCAGACCGGCATACCATTAGTTACATTTCAAGTTAATATTTACCAAGTTATACAGAATTTTCTCTTACAGCTTATGTATGATCTTTAAGGAAGGTTTTGGTATCTGCCACGATTTTGCACATTCAACCAAGTTATTCCCAATAAAATCTTTATCCTCCTCTGTAAAGACTTTTGAATGCAGTAAAGACTTCAGACATTCCCTGCAGTAGCTTTGTCTCTAAATAATGAAAAATGATGATGTAAATTTTGCTTTCTGTACACATGCTGATTTTGCAAATATATGCAGAATAAAACACATTCACGCTATTGAAGCAAAAGTGCTATAGTAAAATCGTAATTTCTAATAATTTCTAAAACACACACATACAGATACATCAAGATAGCCAAGGTATTCCATACAGCTATGGTACTGGATATTGGTGTTAGATACTTCCTGATATCTTGAACACCTGGGTTATCTCGAAACCAAATTTTGGTTCTGAAATTATTCCTTAATAACATGATCAAAATCAACTTCTATGTGTCAAACAGTGACATATCAAATACCAAGCTTATCCTGAATACATTTTCATGTCCAAAAGCTCCCATTTACCATTTCCACTTCAAAGTTGGCTTTGTATAGATATATTCACCACTGTTTTCCATTGACTGGTTGACTAGGGGCATAGCATGGTTAGTTGACTGTGTTGGTACATACTGCAGGATTAACATGATAATACATGCAATCCATTGCAGTTTCACATACTCTGTTATATGTAAGAATTATTACAAAATCGTGATAGGTGATGATATATGAATTTGAAATAAACAAGCATAGTCAAATATTGCAACTATAAACATTAAAAGAAAATTAAAGAGAGATATTTAAGAAGCTCTTAAATTAGGAGAGTTTATAAACTATTGTCTCGCTTTAATAAAATGTAGAAAATTTTTTACAAATGGACAGAATTTTTTTCAACAGTCATCACAAGAACATCAGTCATAATTGTGGAATTTTAAAATAACAATTTTATGTCCAGTCATTATAAGCATTGTCTGATACAAAAATCGATGAAATTTCCTGAAAATGTGCATAAATTGAACAAAGTCCACAATGACAAGTTCTCTAAGATCACTCTGATGTTTTCAGTCTGTCAAAGGAGGATACATGTTGCATTCTATGTCATACAACCTTGTATCCACTCTCTGCCATATCCAAACAAAATAAAACAAGAGGCCCAAGTGGGCCTATATCGCTTACCTGAGTACCTAGATGATCAGTCATGCAGAAAGGAAGAAGACTCACTTATTTTTGCATTACTGTGACTAAGTCAACACAAATGTTGAAAATATGTCAAATTTTATTTCAGACCAGAATAAAAAACAACACTTTTTTGCACATCCATTCATGTGACTTTAATATTAAGCATTTGCTTTGTCTCTGCAAGATGTGATTCAGGGCAACAAGTTAGTCATTTTCTTTAGGTGGGGGTCTTTTGTTGACTGATTTCAAGTTTGGGTCATGAACAACAACTGTTTCAAATATTGTCTGACTTAAAATGGCCTTATTTCATATGTTGAGTGTTGAGAAACATCTAAAAACTTATTTAGATGTGTAAAGAAATGAAAAAAAAAAATTTTGACCACAGCTGGATTTGAACCGCTACTCTCCATATTTCAATTACCAAGTGGTATATGTACCATTGTGAGACCTACTTTTTAGACATGGTGGCATTATCTGTTAACCAATCTGGATGAAATTTACCAAATTGATAGAGGACCTATAGTACTTCATGTATTCCATGTTTCATTAAAATCTTTCATGTGGTATAACAGCAGAAGTTAAAAATGTGAAGAGTTGTTCCTATACACCCTCATTTGGAAGTCTTAAAAAATTCATAGAAAATCCAAAAATTGAGATATTGACAAAATTCTTTCAAAGTTACAATCCTTACCATAATTATGATCACAATAGTCCATAAGAAATCATCATTATCAATTAACTAGGAAATATGACACTTTTCTGCATTGAAATCACCAAGTCCAAACAAATGTTGAAAAAAAATTCTAAAATTTGATTTTGGAAGGGAACCAAAATGACAATATGTCTTCACTCATCCCTCTAGATCATTTCTATGTATTCTGTTTGTCTCTGTATACAGCACGCATGAAAAAGAATATTGTCAAAGTAGGGTACCCTTTTGTGACCTACTTTTGACTATGGTGGCGCCACCTGTAAAGAGGTCTGGACGAAAAACAACAGAATTTGAAGAGGATCATAAGTGACTTATTTCTACCAAGATTTATTAAAATCCTTTGAACAGTTTTGCAGAAAAAGTTGAAAATGTGAAAAATGGCCAACCCCTCCTTTTTTTGGAAATCATTAAAAATTCATAAAAAATCCAAAAATTGAGATATTGACAAAATTCTTTCACAATAATATTCCTTACCACAATTATGATCAAAATAGTCATTAAGAAATCGTCAATATCAATTAACTGAAAAACATGACATTTTTCTGCATTGAAATGACTAAGTCCAGAAACACATCAAAAAAGCGTAAATCTTTATTCGACGGATCTTAACCCCGAACACAATTTTTGATAACCCATCTTTATAGATTGTTGAAATGTAATTAGTTTCCCTATTTATGTACTGGTTCTGGAGGAAAAGATGTTTGAAGAGGGGTACCATTTTGGGCACTTTTGGCCTCACCCTGGATCCACCCCTGAGGGGACGACGACGGACGGCGCACTATGACTAAAGCTCACTGGAGCCTTTGGCTCAGGTGAGCTAAAAACACTAGTAGGGGACCATGAGTTCTTCATTCATGCTGAGTTTTATCAGAATCCTTCAATTATTTTTGAAGGAATTTGTCAGAGATTAATACGAGGGGTGTTCCGAAATTATTGTTACTTGCGCAATATCTTGTGGAAATAGTGCTAAATGAGCTTAAAACTACCTCATGGCGATAGCGTGATATCTGAAGCGTGGTATAGGTAAATTTCTCGCTCACAATTACACTGACCTTGGTGCTGTGTACATTGTTTTGTAGCGTACACGTTACACTCTATATAAATATGGTTGGCAAGAGAGTTGAAAAAGTAATTGAAAATAGGGCCTATATCAAAGGTATGTATCTACTTGGCTTAAAGGCGGAAGATATTCATCGTGAGGTGTGTGATATTTATGGGAAGGGTCAAATGTCATATATGACTATTTGTAGGTGGGTTGCTCAATTTAAGTCGGGACACCAGCAGCTGAAAGATGCTGCTCACACAGGTCGCCCTGCAACAACAACAACAAAGCATAACATTGAATGAATTCGGCAAATCCTTGAAAAAGATGCAAGGTACACTGTCAGGCAGTTAGCTAAAATGACAGGCTTGTCTTTAGCACGTATTCACTGTATTTTAAAGAAACATCTTAAGCTGGGCAAGATCAATGCCAGGTGGATACCCCATTTAATAACTGACGACCAAAAGAGGTCCCAGGTTGACAAGGCCAAATCTTTATTGAAGAAATACCCAAAATACAGCAAAAAGGCTTTTGATAATTTGGTCATAGGTGATGAAACATGGGTGTATTTTTTCGAGCCCAAAAGAAAATGCTCTAATCGAATCTGGGCAAACAAAAACGCCAGGCGCCCTAGCATTGCTAAAAGAATACGCACCGTGAGGAAGGTTTTTTATGTCATATTCTTTGATAACAAGGGTCCAATCATGCAAATCCCTGTTCCGAAAGGCAAAATTGTCACAGCAAAGTATTATAGAGACGTTGTACTTCGAAAACTGAAGAAAGTCTACAAACGCCGCCGCCCACATACAGGTTTGAAGTACCTCAGGCTCTTGCATGACAATGCGCCAGCACACAAGGCGCGTATTTTAACGGAGTTTTTGAAGGCAGAAAAGGTCACTGTCCTCCCCCACCCTGCATTTTCACCAGACTTGGCCCCCTCTGACTTTTTCTTGTTCCCCAAACTAAACTTTCACCTATCTGGAAAAAAATATAAATCAAGAAATGCCCTTGGCTCTGCCATTCACCAGTATCTTATGAGTATACCAATTCAAGAGTACGAAAACTGTTTCCAAAAGTGGATTGATTGGTTGAAACGATGCATAAATGCAGAGGGGGAGTACTTCGAAGGACAGGGCAAAGTAAAATGATCACAATTACTTCTATCAAAAAGAAATCGCCAAAGTAACAATAATTTCGGAACATCCCTCGTATTACATATGAATAGTACACCTCTTTCTATTTTTTATCTTGAAATTCAGGAAAGTTCTTGATCTTACTTTTGCTTTCAAACTGTTTGCAATAAAATATGTTTCGCTAGGACCTGATCAATTACAAGAATAAAAACAAAATCCCTATTCCTTATAGTTCAAATATTATATCATAGACAAGGTTTAAGTTAGAGAGAAACAGAAAATAACAATCTTAAAGAGTATGTGCAAGTAGCCACAAGTAGTGGCCTTATATGAACGATATATTCATATAGGGCCACTACTTGCAGCTAACATGCAAATATCTTAAACCTGTCCTTTGAAAGGCATTAAAAATAACTATGAGTTTATAATCATCAATATGCAAGATCCTGATTACTGATTGATCATTCTGACTCGTGCTTTTACACACACCATTCTTTTGTACTTCAGTGAGGCTAAAAATCTGCCCAAGTTTCGAACAATACCTGACTAAAATACAAAACATGAACTGTACAGAATGAGTATTTGAAATCATGCGTATTTAAAGTACTTCAAATTTTTACACAACAAAAAGTAATCTGCATCTACTTATCAGTGACTGAGAATACAATGTGATGTAGACGTGTGGTATAACAAAAATGGAGTGTTAAACCTTGGTTTATCTGTGACTGAGAATACATGTGTGATGTAGATGTGTGGTATAACAAAAATGGAGTGTTAAACCTTGGTTTATCTGTGACTGAGAATACATGTGTGATGTAGACGTGTGGTATAACAAAAATGGAGTGTTAAGCCTTGGTTTATCTGCATCAAAAAGGGTGTGTTAAGGCTCGAGTTATCTGAGGCAAAATTTAACCCTCAGGTTTATTTAAGGCAAAAATGGTGTGTTAAACCCGAGGTCTATATGATGTAAGAAGGGTTTGTTAAACCTTGGGTTTATCTGCAGGACTGGTGAATTAATTCTCCGGTTTATCTGAGGCAAAAATGGCATTTAATTATTATATGCAACACTATGAAATACATAATTAATTACCATTTGTATGATTTCCTCCAAAATAATGGAGATTCCGAGGAAAGACTTCAGTGCTGTGATGTTCCATTTAAAGTTCCATAAAGAAGTCACCTGAAATAGTTCAACATTGTTTCTTGTTTTATATTTTTTCATTAATGCCTTATTCTGTACCAGGCTCATTCCATCCAATATGAGTTGGTTGTCTGTGATCAGCTACAGTAAACTTATACATATAAGCTTGCCTTCTACTCTCATGGCTTTATTATACAGTGTTACAGACATACGGAGGGAAATAACTCTTCTGTTTAAGCTATGCTTGGCATATCAGCATATTGAAATAATAACTAATTCATTGCAACGAAAAAATTCTTTGAGACTTGCATCATCACTGTTTTGCAAGAAATCAAATGAAAAATAATTCAGTTTGTATATATTTAAAACAAAGTAAAAACAAAAACACTGTCCATGACATCATGTGCAAATAGTGACATAAAAACAAACAATGAAATTATTCCAGAAAAATAAAGTTTACAATGATGTGGAAAGGGTTATGATAAGCACTGGTATTTTGTCCGTAGCACACTTATTCCAGTGATTACTTACTTTATAGAGTAACTTCTTATCTAAGAGCTTCTTGGCGTCTTTAAGTGTCTTGTCATCTTTGGATGTTTGGACTTCACTATGACAGAGGTTATCCAAACCTACTTGTTTTTGATACTGATATACAGGCGAATTCTGAAAAGAAATAGATTATGTGATATATGAATCAAGATGACAGAAATGATTCATTTTTACTTTGATTACAGTTGATTTATGTTTATTCTGACACACTGAAAAAAAAATTCTAATCAAATCAATCTCCACAATGAGTTGTTTAATTTACTTAAGTGAATACATGAGGTATGTATCTTTCATGACCACCTACAGTTTCTGTATAAACTCTTCCTTATGCCTCAGGGCGAAATAAGCATCAGCATTTGATACATTAATTTTCATAAATTCAATGTCAAGAACAGGATTTGAATCATGGGTTGATTGACTGATTTTTTTTTTACGTCACACTATGAATATTTCACGTATATGGTAATGGCATCTGCCTGATGCGGGGTATACAAATTTTGACCTTTGCAACGGACCTATCTGAAGCAGTGAGGGATCTTTAACGTGCCATGCATACCACGACACAGGGCCTCGGTTTTTAATGTCTCATCCGAAAGATATGACACCGACATGACCAGAGCAGGACTCGAACCCCGGCCTCCTGATCAGGCGTCCGACGCGATACCACTAGGCCACGCCGGCTTATTTGAATCATTGGACAATATGGGTTATGATCATATTTCTCAAAGGAACACTTGAATGATATAATTAAGAACAGTCAATGAAGATAGTAAGGGTAATTACATTATAACAGAAATTTCTTCTAAGTTGTAAATCAAAATTTAATCTGCCTTAATCTGTGAAGCTTGCTTCAATGCACATCACCACTGACCAGATACCATATTTGATACTTCTTTACATGACTTAAAAGGGCACATGTCAAGTTAATGATACACTGAAAGAATATAAAGATATTTATATGAAGCAGTTCAATGCCATTTCTGTGAATTTTAATGCAAAATAGCAACTGCTTTGTATAAACTTCTAATTCATCAATTCAAAGTATCAACCTCCAGAATAATTTATTATTTCTTATTTATTTCTTTATTTATCTATTTTTTGGGTTTTTTTTAATGCTCTACATCTATGTTTCATATGTTTCAGACAAAGATTTTAAAATCTCAGTTTTCTAGGTCTCACAATTAAAGGATTAGCCCAACCCGCACGAGTAGTAAATGATAGCTATAAATCAGGTGCCATGCAGTCACTTTGGCCTTTTACCAATTGGGCCAAAAGTTACATCAGCCTTTTACACTTTTGGCCCAAGACATTTAAAATAAAAAGACCATTCAGCCTATTGGTCAGCCAAGTCAAAGAGACATTTCAGACTAATATCTGACATAATCTCCATTAGTTATGATTGTATAAGACTTCATCTAATTTAGCATTCTTTTTTATTTTTTGTGACTGCAGTAAATGTTGTACAATGCGTTTTACAATGCACTGTCATATGTTCAGCCAACATGGAATATAACCATTTGTATAATTATTGTCAGGCTGAACAATTACTGTATATAGATCTCCTCATTACTCTGTGTACTTTTTGTGGTCAAATGTAAGTATGACTGATCGGATTCTGCTTAATTGGTTTGATGACTTTGCGTCATAGAGGAATGAAGTACAATTACGAAATGTACATACAGAATATTTCCGAAAAGACTAGGATGTAGTTTTTATCAAAACTGTACTAGAAAACCTCTTGCAGGTAATCGTTTATAAAGAAAATTGAATAAAGATATTTTGATTTAAGGACAAACTTTCAATTTTTCGTACCGGACCGCCGGTCCCCTTTCCGGAAAAAAACTACTGACCCGAATCAAAATTTACCGGCGAAATCCGACGGTCCAGTGACTTCCGTGTAGACTGTACAATAAGTAAATTGTTTAAATTTTATTTTATTCATTACAGTAGTTATGGAAATTTAGAAATGACAAATTGTCAGACAAGTGAAAGTTATATTCGGACAAGTAAACTTTATGGCTACTTTAATCTCTTTTGAGATTCTTACATGTGGCTGTTTTATTATTCTGTCGTTTTCTCGCCAGAATCTCTTGTCAGCCCTACTTTAAGCTATTCCAGTTTTCCTGATTTTGTATATATATTCAATCTTCCTTTTCAATCATGATTGATTTTGTAAATGTACTATAACTCACATGACTAGTACACTCTGAAAGAAACATGGCCGCGATCAAAGAGAGGATTTGTGTTATTGTTTTCACCTGGACATTTTTTGTGTTATAAAGCGTATATAATGGAAAATTTGGCACGACAGTGAAGGAAAATATGTCTGGATATAATCTGTGACCTGCATTCTGCAGGAAACAAAGGTTTGTACCATGTTTTCTATCGTTAGTACACGGGGTGTCAAATCAGGAAAACCTGAATAACATAAAGAAAGGCTGACAAGGGATTATGGCGAGTGGCAATAGTAAACGACTGCATAATAAAACAGCCATGTGCAAGAATCTCAAAAGAGATTATGGCTACTTGTCAGAATGGACAGGTAGGGAAAAATGTTAATGTCGAGCCCTGAGAATCCTACAGAGTATACTGTAAATGTAAATAGCAAAACGAAAACATTTTACAGCGCGATAAAAATCTTATCATTATTATCAAAAAGATTTAAATAGAAAGTATTAAATAGGACATCATCCTGTTATTTGCCCTGTAGCTTTCAACTTGTATATACACAGTATATAAATACGTACATGTATGTTGTATGTAATAATTATGTCAATTTGACTAAAACAGCATGTTTGCAAGTTTTTATAAATTTCCATTTGCTTTATTCAGTATTATACAGAATAAAACAAGACACTATAAAAATTATTAGAGACAGCGGGGCAAATAATAGGATATAGCCGTAAAAAGTATAATAAATGTAACCAATTACGCAAAAATCAACATCTTCATCCGACTCACAGTCCATCTTCAATGTTAAGAAGAGGCTTAAGCATTTACTTGACGGGTAATGTATAGCAAACGAAAGCGCACACGGAGCCGGATAGTCATAACAAAAGCGGAGATGGATTCTCTGCCACCGAATTAAAAAATTTTTATAATTTATATATTTTTCATAGCTCCCATCGTTTTTGATACGCCCGTCGTAGACAGACGTATTATGGTCTGGTGTCCTTGGGGCTTTGGGTCTGTCTGCACCTTGTTAACACGATCCAGACCATGGATACCGTTTCGTTTAGGACTTTCAAACTTGGCTTGGTACATGTACACCGAAATTCTTATGGCATGAGGACGAACCCTATTGAGTTTCAATATGAAGGTCAAATATCAGGGTCAATTTGGGGGCAAGCATAGCAAATTTTTGAGAATGCAATGTGTAAACAAGGTATACAGACAAAACTGTTTATGCCGGAAAAATTAAACTTTGCACACTTACATGTATTTCTTATGACTAGAGGATGAAACCTATTCACCGTTCCACAAAACACAATTTTTTATTGTGATGACGTCATCTGAGGTCCGACAAAACTCCGGCAAACAGCGCATTTGTTTATGACGTCATAGATAGAACAATTAAAAAGGACTGAATGTCACGTTCTTTTACAAACCGTGGAAGGGTGAATTGATTTACAAGTTCATATCAACAAAATTAAGGTCACGGTGCTTATGTCAGAGTCTTGTCCAAACCATAACTTTTAACACCGTGCATGGATTTGAACAATATTTCTCAGAAATGTTGCCCAGATGACCTGACTCAAAGGTCAAATCTGCAAGGTCAAGATCACAATGCATACGATGTGAAAATCTTTGTCTGGGCCATAACTTTTTACCCTTTGCATAGATTTAGTAATATTTCACAGAATTATATTGCCCAGGACCCAAGGGTGTGTTCTGACCTTGAACAAAGGTTATATCTACAAGGTGAAGGTCACACAGCAAATGGTGGGTAAGACTTTGTCTGGGCCATAACTTTTTACCCTTTGCATAGATTTCAGTAATATTTCACGAAATTGTTGCCCAGGACCCAAGGGTGTGTCCTGATCTTTAACGTACCAAGCTTATATCTGCGAGGTAAAGGTCATACTTCAGAAGATGGGTAAACCTTTGTCCGGTCCATAACTTGTTATCTATTGCAAGGATTTGAATAACATTTCACAGAATTATTTTCAAAAGAAGAATGTTTCCATCCCTTCAAACTAAGCGACGGGCGTATTAGGGCACGCTAGCTAGGCGCTGCTCTTGTGAAAACTTTCTTTCTTTCAGCACTTCATCCGTCTGGTTGTAAATTGTTGCAATATATAAGTTGCATTTGAGTAAAATATAGAATATGAATTTAGGAGACCATCTAGTGATCAAATATAGATGGTTGAATACGACCATGGTCATAAGAAAAAAAAAAATGTTGGCATCTCCTTCAGTTTATTTGTTCTGATGATATCTATGGTGATATGAACATGTGCTACCCTGATAGAAAATATTTGAAATATATATACATACATAAATGATATTAAGCGTTTTGTTGTATGCTGTATGTTTAGGTGTGTCATGAGGCTCAGATGTTGTTGCAGGAATACACAACGAGACTTGAGAGTGAGGTGATGGGGTGGGTGTGTACTTTTTTTTTTTTTTGGCGGGGGGGGGGGGGCAAGATATGTTTTGAAAGATATCTGGAGTTTATTTATTTATTTGATTATTTATTTATTTGCGAAGAATAAACGACAGCTTTTTTTTATATATGTATAACGACATACATGTATAAATCTCGGGGGGAAAATCCAAGATGCCCAAGTGAACATATAATGACTCACTGAGTGCGACAAAATATTAAAAAAAACTTGTTTTGGTACAAAAGGAATTCATATGGAGAAATGCGTCTGTTTTACTAATTTGAAAATTGATTTTTTCCCTCCAGTGCGGATTGAATGCTAACCGAACTGCTAACCTTCGGCATACCAGAACAGGACTATATCAAAAACAGATTTGAAAAAAACATAATAAACCTAGAAAACAAAATTTCACATCACACTTTTAAATAACTTTAGCCTTTAAATAGATATTTTCAAATAAATGCTTTATAAAGCTTTTGAGTATTTCCCCCTCCCCCTTTTCCACTTAAATACCTGCTTTTATCACGGACATTGGGATAATAAAATTTAAAGTACGTATTTCCCATATAAATACTGAGTTAATGATATTACATGTATAAAGACTTTATTGTATTCTTGTATTATCATGTAATCATGTACGTCTGAGGTACCATTGATTCAGAGAAAGTGTTCTTCAATGATCATAAGATCTTGATTAAGGAGTCTGTCGGCGGAATCTTGGTCCGCCTGCAGTTCTAAATTAAACCTAGTGGCATGCCTTGTTACAATACCAAACAAAAATCTGATGTAGTATACATGAATTAAAAAAAACTAAATTATCCACCTTGAATCATTCATCTTTGTATGTCTGCATAGACAATTAATAGGGTTTGCCACTATAGAGTTAAGCCGGCGTGGCCTAGTGGTATCGCGTCGGACTCCTGATCGGGAGGCCGGGGTTCAATTCCCGCTCTGGTCATGCCGGTGTCATGTCTTTCGGATGAGGCAGTAAAAACCGAGGCCCCGTGTCGTGGTATGCACGGCACGTTAAAGATCCCTCACTGCTTCGGGTGGGTCCGTTGCAAAGGTCAAAATTTGTATGCCCCGCATCAGGCAGATGCCGTCACCATATACGTGAAATATTCGTGGTGTGACATAAAACAATAATCAATCAATCACTATAGAGTTATCCAATACAAGGCACCACTACCTTACCCATTACTATTTATATAGTTCTTATCTTTCAATTTCGTTACACCTTTCGTGTGGTAAACACATTTTTGTTTTTAGGATGGAACGGATAATTCCGATATATTAATCACAATTCATTACGGTTTTTCTTTCTTTGTCCTTCACAAAATACCTTTCCTGTGTGTGTGTGTGTGTGTGTGTGTGTGTGTGTGTGTGTGTGTGTGTGTGTGTGTGTGTGTGTGTGTAGGACGTATATTTTGGTTTCGTAATGATCAAGATTCGTTTCAGTGGACGGTGAAGTCCGAGGAATGTGTCACAGTAAGACAATGGTAATAAAAAAAGATTTCTTGTGCGCCCATTAGATTCGTTGCATTGATCTTTATGTCAGTGCAATGCCTCAAATTGATGGAATCACTGTAGAAGTTAAATACTCTAAAGGATAAGTTCAATGACACTTCTATATATATGTCGATGATTTTTTAGTAATACAATGAGTTTGAAAAATATATTACTGACATTTATATATCCACCTGAACTTAGATAAAACGAAAATAATACCTCTTATTAGGACATTACTTTCTTGGACTTTTAAAAAGAATTAAAATTATTTAAAACAATATTCATATAAACCCATATATTAAATGTGACGACTTTGGATTTCCTGTTGTAAATTTTCCCATTCACATGGTGAAATTCCGTAAATTCCCATGATATGGTATGTATATTAGTCATTTGGCTCGATTTGCTAGAGCCTGCACTAACAATTTGGATTTCACGCAACAATATTCAAATCACTTTCAAACTTATAACTCAGGGTTATTGATACCCTAAATTTCGAAAGACTTTTGGAAAATATTACAGATTTCATTCAGGCATATCTGAATTCCGAAATGTGACTTTTCAACAATACGTGTCCAGCGGAATTCTCATCTTGGTACAAGTTATGGAGGGTTAAAGGTTCCTATAATTTCATAGCGTCGGGTTATATAACAATTAAACACCTTGAACATCGACAGTATGACCTATAGATCATCGCAAAGACCATAGGTCTTGTATTTGGTCCCTCTAAAGCCTTTTCCAGCTTTTACTTGAGCGTTGTACGCTGACTAACATGGCATTGTGGATTTATGACGGGGTTTGTCCAAACCTTTTCAAAGGAGACAAGGTCCTGAACCTTGTCCTCTCTTACCATTAGTCAGGACTCCTACATATCCAGGACCTCAGTTCGTTTACAGACGGGCAGAGCACGGTTTACTTATCATAATGTCACCTACCATATTTTATCCTAGCACATAATTCCATAGTAAAACGTTTCGTGATGAATTTTTTATGATCTCTTGTCTTGAGAAATCTGTTGATCCTGGTTTCCTGTGTGGAGGATTATTCATAAATTTATAAATTTGTGTTGTGTGATTATGCTGCTTTTGCAGTGAGCGAGAAGATGAAGAAGGGAGGGGGGGGGGGGGAGGGGCGTAAACGGAATAACCACACCAATTCAATAACGTTTCTTTCTTTAACTGACCTTTCTAAGTCGGTATCGTAACTGCGGTACAATTGATTATTTTTGTGATATCGTTTTCTGTGATTATTTGACTATAATCATGTTTTATTTGTATATCCCTGGTGATTTGTGTTATTCAGTTTGGTCAGATGTCTTCTGTCTTCTTTTTGTTTTTAACATTTAATATATTCTCTAGATTTCCTCAATTTCGTCCCTAAACATTACTGAAAAGACATGTTTGTCGAAATGCGGACATTGTATACTTGATCAATGCACATAAAGGTTCTGATATTTATAGTGTAGTATAATATAAATTGCAATTGTTTTAACAGCACAGATAGCAATCACGGCGACAAAATGACAATTCAAAAGCAGGTCAACTGTGACAAATTCAAAACTTCGACATTCGTGTTAATAAAGATTAGTATCAGATTTTAGTTGAATATCTCAAAGGAAACACTTGTGTATACAGACGCAGAGAAACGTGATTCCAGTATATCCAAATTCTTTTGTTGTGGAGGGTATGGTATAAGAATTAGAAATCAAACATACTTCTGTTAAAAGAAGATATAAACAAGTATGTAAAACTAGTCCTTTATCTAAAGGCAAACAATATAAATTCCATATATATTTGTATATGGAGAAGTCAAATTAGGAAACCTTCTAGTATAGAAGGTGACAAATCTGTGTAAAGTGATCGGACGTGGTCTCAGTCCAGAATATCATTTAAAAGTCTGGATAACGAGATATCATATGGAGTAATAAGAGTCTCGTAACGACCATAGAACAATCTCAGTGACGTTGCTAGTCTAGCACATATATAACCTTGGTTGAGTAGCTTATACCAAAGTAGCCTAGGCCTCAGAACAAAGTCATTGTAATTTGAACATGCTCTGGAATAAGGTATCAACTGAGATATGAATACGCCGTAATCTCGCATTCAGACAAATGCGAAACAAACTTAAATTGAAGCGAGACGAAGCGCCCGGGACGAGAAAGCGTACCCTCATTATGTAGGAGACGAAGACAATAATTCATATTATCCAATTCACGTTATTTAACACTGTTAAAATGAAATACCGATGTGGGAAATGCAAGCGAATAAATGTCTGTAAATATGTATATATATATAATGTAAAACGTAAAATCATGCAGTCAAAACTGAAGATGGTTAGTTTGTATGATCAACTATGCATACTCTTACTGTTCTACATAGGATAACCGAGATGATAACCTAATTATTGTTATCACTGTGGGACATTTCATCGATTAACTCGACAAATGTAAATATTTCACATACAGTTAAGCAGGTATATCAGATAAATCTGTTTTACCTTTGCTTGTTGAAAATTGAACCATCAACATTTGCGTTCAAATCATGCACACGAAGCTTCATATTGATCTATATCCCACATTTCGGTAGAAACTCATTTTAAAATGAATAGATTGGATTGTATTCACATTTGGATGCTTCTAAACAGGCCTTAGTTGGTAGCGCTAGTTTCTTGTAGATGTCGTCATTGATAATTTGAAACGGAAAGACATTTAGTTATTTACATGAGCGTGTAAGAAACTGTAGCTTCTGTCAGAATATAGTGTCAAGTTCAGCGGGCCATGTATATCATGCACGTCATAATGCATAAGATAGTTGAATATTGGATATAATGTATATTGTGTATCTAGAGTACTGATGATAATGTTCTGTGCATGCAGATAAATTTTCACAAGAAAAACTGATATCGGAAAATTATTTTCTAGCATAGAAGATTCCTGTATTAAGAGGAATCATCTCGATCTTTTGAATACAGGGTAGTAGACTTGATATAATGGAGAATGTCGACACCGATGAAGAACGTCAGCCCCTCATCGAATCTCCTCAGATCAAGACCTCAGCACGTAGTTTGGTCTTACCATTCGGAATATTTCTTTTCACAGCTGCCAGAGAACTCGGATCAACCAATATCAAACAATATGTATACAACTACACAGCCAGTATTCCCGATACACCTACAAATAATTCTCACACAAGGGAACATGCCAATAATATGACGTCAACTTGTGACAGAAATTCATCATCACCAAGGAATGCAAATCAGGAAGTATCTGCCAATTGGTTGTTGTACTTCGAATTGGTGGAGTATTCAATTGGCTTACCTGTTATAGTACTTGCAGGCATGTATTCGGATGTATATGGACGCAAACCGTTCCTTTTACTGTCATCAATTGGGAGAGGTGTTGAATTCTTGAGTTTATTCTTCATTGTGTATTTTGAACTTGATATAGTATATTGTTTATTGACCTATGGAATTTCTGGTCTAAGCGGAACCCACTACACTTTTTATTTAGTATGTTCCAGCTTGATGGCCGATACGACTAAGACCGAGAAATCCCGATCATTTAGCATCGTATTGCTACATGCTTATTTCGGAATTGGACTTTCCCTTGCAAGTTTAGGTGCAGGATTTTTAATTCAGTTAACAGGATTTGCAATGCCGATGGTAGTTTCATCTAGTGCATGTTTCTTTTCAGCGTTTGTTCTGTCTTTTCAAGGCGAAACACTCGTTCACAATCTCAGAAGTGACACTTTGTCTTTGAAAAAATCCTTTTTACGTTTTTTCGGATTTTTTTATGGCAAGGGCTATAAAGAAAGTAAAAGACAAAAAAGGTGGAAATTTGTGATAACCTTTCTTTCTTTCATGTTCGTTCTATCTCCACTAACATCTTTTTCATCTATTTTGACGTTAACCCAGTTAGGACCATCGCTTTGCTTTTCATCGGAAATGATTGGTTACTTCAATGCTGCGTCTAGCTTTGCACATAATGTATTTGGCGCATTTGTTTTGAAAATCTTACATGTTTGCATACACAGCGAAACAGTAACATTTATTGGATTATTTTCTGGTATATCATATTTCGTTATAGTATGTTTTTCCACAACTGATTGGATGATCTTCATGGGTAAGTATCTCTATATAAAATCCAGAAATATAATTTATTGAATACGGGCTGTAGGTATAGATTCAAATACAATATGTGCCGTCAAACGCATACATACATTCATTTAAGAACCAGCTTCCTCCCAAGTAAAATATTTCACTAAATTTCAATCGGGATATTTTATTGTATATTGATACATAAATCAAGGCTTGCAAATTTTCAGAGTTTAAATTCAAACGGTGCCGGTGTTATATAGTAGTACAGAGTACATGGTGAACATGAAAATAACAGAAGGGAATTCCACCCAGGTGTCCACGATTTGCAATCTACGACAAGGCTTGTCTAGTCGCAGATGTTGTAAATCATGATCACAAGAATGCGATTTCCTTGTCTCTTACGCAAAGTATGAAAGGTTTCATCTGAAAGTATCTATATGCTAAGTGTCAAAGCTCTACACCCTTTTGTGTAAAAGATATAGTCAAGGTTAAAGTTTTTGAAAAGTAGGTCACACTACAAGGTCAAGGTCATTAGGTCAAAAGTCATGGTCCCAAATTAAAGATCTTATCACAAGTAATCTATATATGAATTTCAAAACCCCTTCTCCTTTTGGTACAAAAGATACAGCCAAAGTTTAAGTTTTTGAAAACGTAGAGCACCAAGTCACTAGTTTAAAAAATCATGGTCCCAAATAAAAGGTCATCACAAGAAAACTATATGTGGAGTTTCAAAGCCTTGTTCCTCTTGGTACAAACGATACAGTCAAGGTTTTTGCCACAGGCTAAGAGTCACAGACCGGCCAAAAACTAGATGTCCCCGAATTTCTATCCGGGGGGCATAAAAACGAACTTGTTTTTCTTTTTTCCATTTGTATATATAGAGATTTCTCGGATTAAATACAGATATCTCGAATGAAATTCTAGTATATAAATCTCTGTTCTAAATATATGCATTTGTATTTGGAAAAGAGATTAAAACTGAAGACTTAAGAAAATGAGATATCTCTAAATTAATTGGATATATCTCCGTATAAAAAATTGAGATATCTCTATTTTAAATAGAAATTTATTTATTTTTTAACAAGGTAACAAGCTGGATTTACTTACATGTATGTGTGAAAAGAAAATCCGGAATTTCACATTGGGGGGAAAATCCACTATATAGTAGTTTTTTCCCGGGGGAAAATGGCTATAAGAGGGGGGGGGGATGGCTATATAGCCAAAATTCCCCCCGGGGAAAACTACTATATAGCCATTTTCCGGGGAAGGGGAGGCAACTACTATATAGCACCGGTGGTATATAGTAGTTTTTCCCCCCAGAAATATTGCTATATAGTAGTTTTCCCCCTTTAACTTTAACCTTGACTATATCTTCGACACAAAAGGGTGTAGAGCTTTGAAACTTAGCATAGTGATATTGTCAGATAACACCTTTCATACTGTGCGTAAGGGACAAGGAAATCTCATTCTTGTGTTCATGATTTACAACATCTGCGACTAGGCAAATTGCAAATCGTGGACACCTAGGTGGAATTCCCTTCTGTTATTTTCATTGTGATATATATAATGCATCAGTCTTAATTTATTTAGGAATTGAATGTTCAAGGAATTCTTGCACATTCAATTCTCATATTTATCATTAGAACATTTTGATTGATAAATTCCTATTTTACATATGATGTATTACGAAAAGTTGCATGAGATCGAATTTTGAGTCACAGCCTGGCGTCATGATTGACATCTATACGCAAGTAAACGACAATTTTTACAATGAAATAGTAGAAGAAAATAGCATACTGTGGTAAATATATAAAAACTATGGTAAATATATAAAAAGAAAGACTTGGCTTGTAAATAAATAAATAAAACAAAAAATAAATACACACACACACACACACACACACACACACACACACACACACACCACTTAACAGTATATAGAAACCCATTAACCACAACACCATCGGTTTGATCCACAGGCTATTACTATAGTACATTTGTATTTCAAATGTTATCTGACTGATACAGGACGGACGTGTATAATTTCTAAACCGTTACGTAAGGGGGAAAACTACTATGTGGAAAAGACTACTATATAGTAGTTTTTCCGCCATGGGGAAAAACTACTATATAGCCATTTTTCCGGGGGAAAAACTACTATGAGGGAAAAACTACTATATAACACCGGAAATGTCACCATTCAAATTAGCTTCATTAACGCTTGCGTGGAATAAATATTTATGAATATATACATAAACTCTTCTGAATGGGCCCCTGAACTTCCATTATTATTTTTATTGTTATTCATTTTCATTATTCTCGTGGAGAGGTCATAAACATGGAATGAAAATCAAGATCAAATATCTTTTAACTTGTATAAATAATTAAAACCGAACGGAAATTCTTATCTTTTTTATGTCCAATGTCTCATACATATCGACTATGTTCTTAATCTTACATCGAATCATTGGACTGTACAGTCAATTCTCATTACAACGGCACTCAAAATACCGGCATATTCGAATAACGGCAGAAATCTGCCGGTAACAAACGTACATGCTCTTATTTGTGTTCTTTATACTGGCATATTCGTCGTCCCGCATCGGTAGCGCTTATTGGGAACAAATGTACATTTTCACACCTGTAATTCTTTACACTAGCAGACTACCTGGACTGCCGATCCAGGAACTATAGGCGGGGAATTTCACGGCTGACCGCGCCGATTCGCTGGTACGCGGTTTAGCCTGTTACATGTATTTGCTATGTTTACTATGCATATATGTTTACATGTACCCGTACCTATGGCTGCATTTAAAAACCTTAATTTAAGATAACAAATCACTAATTATGCAGTAATTGGAATGTGTATATACTACACACTGTTTTCTTTGTAAATATAACATACATTATTACAGTTTTGCATATGAAATAAACAAAACATAATGGAGTTCTGTAATGACTGTAATTATAGTGGTATTCAACTTATGGTTTAGTTTATTGAAACGTCAAACGTCTTCTAAATAGACAATATGGTATTGAGATCATCAAAAAGACTATAGGTCTTGCATTTGGCCCCTCTACAGCCTTATGCAGACTTTTACTTGAACGTTGCACGCTGACTAAGAGGGCGGTGGGGACTATATGACAGGCCTTGTCCAAACCTCTTTCAGAGGAGACATGGTCAGGAACCTCGTCCCCTCTGACTGTTAGTCGGGACTCCTACAGATCTATTGTCTTAGCTCGCTTTCAGACTGGCAGAGCACGGTTTATCATGTTGATGTCGCATATACTTTTATACCATTATGTGTTTTACAATACCTTACGTATTTATATTTTTATGACCTCTCAATATGCGATACCCGTTGACCCTTGTTCTTTACATGGAAGATTATTCATAAATTTTTAAATTTTTTTTATTGTTCTGCTGTTACGGTGAGTGGAAAGGTGGGCCGGTAAAGCGGTTAACCACACCATTTGTTTGGCTTTTGCCAAATTAAATGACCGTCCTAAGTCGGTATCGTAATTGTACTACAATCAAATATTTTTGTAATGTGTTATATGTTCTAGTATATTATTTATATCCATGTATTGTATAGCTCCATGGTGACTTCTGCCACATAACTGAGCCATTAACTTTTTTTTTCTTTTTTTTTCATTGAAATAATTTGAGTTATATTTCATTTTAAATCGAGTATTACAAGCGTATAGATAATAAAATATCGCGAAGAAATGGCAGAACCATCCAAGAAAAAGATACGCACTCAACTAAATGTAGCAAAAAAAAAAAAAAAAAAAAAAAAAAAAAATATAAAGTTGTCAAGTATAAGTTAAACATCACCACAACATTTTATTATTTGGAATCGATCCCGAGACCATTTTACAATTTAGATGAAATATGATTATTCTTCATGCCCAGTGGGCAAGACTTTCCGTATATGGAACTGCGAATTCAAAATTCCTTTTTTATCAATTAGTTACGATATTTTAGAGAGGAATGAGTTTAAAACTAAGATACTTCATAACTTCTATCACCCCAGAAATACAAAGATTTCTGCCTTTATTTTGTCTTTAACATATTATTGATCGGGAGGCGTAGCGCTCGGACAACGGTTGACCATACCAACTGAGTGACAATTGTTATTATGTTTGAGTGTTCTAGGTCGGTATCGTATCTGCAGCAAAACTGAACATTTTTATGTTGTTTTCTATGTTTATTTGACTATAGTCATGTTTTATGTACATACCCTTGGTCAGATGTCATCTGTCTTCTCTTTAATGTGCACCATTAATACTCATTGATTTCGCTTTTGTTTTATCGAACTATACTTTGCCTCGCCTAAATGTTTTGGGGCATTCATGGCTTTTTGTGGTTAGGCAAAAAGGCGATGCTTACTCCTCCTGAACACCTGTAATTATCCGAGTCTCTCAATATCCACCGAGCAAGTACCGTCTTTGATTTGCTAATGATGTAAACTACGAAGGTAAATGGTGTCAGATGACTGTAGCATAAACAACAGTGTACCACAATGGACATTTACGGGCCCCTGAAATTCATGGGTGGGACAAGGTTCCCGGGGTGTATTAATTTCAATTAAGTGTCAGAGAATTAAACTGCTAAAATGTTTCATAATGTTCTAGATATCCCTGATACAATTTTTTGTGTTGTTTGATCATCATTATCACAAACATCATTAATGCTATTTTGAAGGTGCTGGAGTGGGTTTGATGTGTCTCATTCCAATGAATTTATTCAGAGGATTTATGTCCAGTATGACGTCAGAAAAGTATCAAGGTACTCTCATATTTGATTCATTAGCCATAGATAAATTTCTGATATATATTTCATACCATTACGTTCATGACAGTTTAGGATATGGCAGGTTTGTAACGACATGTATTGCGAACGCATGTCAGTTCTCTGCAGCTAGTTGTTGTCACTTGTCATATCGAAAATGCATTTACGTTGCTTTTACAATTTTTCTTATGTAGATAAATATCAAATATGCGTACCAAGTTTTAAAACCTAGTAACAAACATGCAATTTTTATGTTTTTTTCCTGATGTATACCAAATGAACAAATCCTTTGCTTATTGGAAATGAAGACTGCTATAAACAGTCCAGATTTTAATAGTTATCAGTTTGGTAAGTTAACTGTATGAAACAATTTCATTCTTGGGTATATCACGGACATATTTTGCTAAATATGTTCTGTGTGCATGTCCTTGGTGATTTTTGTCATACAGCTTTGTCAGATGTCTTCAGTTTCCCCTTTTAAACTATGTGAATGTCACTTTTAAAACATACAAATTTTGTATTTTGATAGGTTCCCTTTTCTCATTGATTTATTTCTTTGAGGCAATAAGTAGGCTTACTCTCAATACTGCTTTCCTGGCCATTTATGGACATACACAGGATCTGATGCAAGGTTTTGTATATCTGGTAATGGCGGGTTTTTACATCACTGCTGGAGTATTATTCATGTAAGTAACAATTCTGTGCAGAAAAGGAACCTAGGAGGCGAAGTAATCTAAAGCGTTGCACTGGAATCAATGTAATCGTTTATCTCTCTCAGGTCTGTGTTCTTTCCCAGGTAACATGAAATGAGAAGGTACACGAATAAACAAATCTGTAGGTGTCGATAGTATCTAGGTAAAATTATCTCGACATGGCGGTAAACACCTTGCCGACAACAGACAATACACTGATTTGTTGTTTCATGGTGTTGTTGTACGTACAACAACGCACCAAGGTTTATGGATTCTGAACACTCAAAGGTGATACCAATTGAGGGATCGCCAGATCAAACTTTAAACACGCCCTTTACGAAGTTCCATTGTGACGTCATAATCAAATTCATGTTTGACGGGCCATTTATTTATGACGTCATAATGAACAAATGTGCAAAAATGTGTCATGTCCGGCATTTGACGATCACTCAATTGCACGGGAGAAGAAAGCATCTTCCGTTTGGCTAGCCTCAACAACCTTAATGCCAAAACTCCGCAGGGGGTACATACGTATATGAAAAATACATGCTTGCATTCAGAGTGAAACATCAGTATAAAAAATATCACAGCATAGACACATAGACAATAATCCGTACAGAATATTACATTTAGGTGAAACAAATGATTGTCTGGAATCTTTATTTACATTTCCCAATGTGCAATGGTAAACAATTCCACTGTCAATGTCCGTCCATATTCGTATCGTAATTGGAATACAATCGAATATTTTTGTAACGTCATTTTCTTTCTTTTTTTTTTTTTAGGGGGGGGGGTTGTTTTTTGTTTTGTTTTTAGGGGGTTATTTTTACTATTATCATGTTTATGTGCATGTCCTTGGTGATTTGCGCCAAACAATGTGGTCAGATATCTTCTGTTTTTTACTTTATAATCATCATGGATCAGTACTCATAAACACTCTGACATGGTCTATATAACGGTAACTTTGGAGTTTTGCATCAAATTTTCTAAATTTGTATTTCTTTCTACCGATAACTATTATCTTCAGACGGCAATTATATCGTGACCAATCATAAGAAGTATTTTACCTCAAAATTTGAAATATCCTATAGATTTTTACATAGAGATTTCAGTAGAATGTAGTAATAATTAGTATTGCATGCACCTCATATCATTTTATATTCGCAGAAGGATAGATTTCATTGTATTTGGGTCGGGCATACCCGTAAACTAGATAGTCTTGCAAACGAAGGATTCCAAGTCCTCCCAGAATGAAGGTGCCACCACAATATAAGGCGTCTTCTATCATGTGTTTCAAGTAAAAGAAAAGATGTAAAGCATAAAAATAAATACAAGAAAATATATGTATAAACTTAACACGATATGTGGATTTCAAAAACTTGGATCTATTCAGTGATGCAAAAGGCTTAAACTGTGGAAATCCAATGTGTAATATCTGAAGAGCAAATCCATTACCAAATAAGGCACATTGACCTAAACGTAAGAGACAAAGAACCCGACCAAGGACAGGACTGTGGATAAGGAAGATAGTCGTTAAGTTTGTCCAAACTAACTATAAATGTAGACATATGAATATATCGTACGTATTTGGTTTTATACCAATTAAGCAGATTACGTACCAAAGTAAAAATATATAAACCCTAGGCAGAAGGTCAGACAGCACGCCTATATGGAGAGTATGAATTGTCTACTTGGCTACCAAGACATCATTGTGAACAAAAGACTGTCACACATGGTATAATTGTGGTACAGACCACTTAAATCCTTTGTGTTCATGTTTTTTTTTTGGGGGGGGGGGTGGATGTTTTTTGGTTTCGTTTCTTTATTATTGAATGTTGTTGATAGGTAAGTAGATTGTAGATCAAAAAAAAAAAAAAAAACCCAAAAAAGAAAAAATCGCTTCTGATTACAAACTTATCTGCAAACAACATCTGTCCCTATTCATTACACTAGCTTTACTTAAATTGATAAACATGACGTTTTAAAACAATATATGTATGTTACAATATAACAATCTATATCGTGGTATAAAACTGTTGTTACATTTTTTTTCAGTCCAGTAGCTGTGTCGAATGCTAGGAAACAAAAACAGATAGAATCAATCCAAACGCTGTATGTTGCTGGCTTAAATCAAGAAAATAAAGAAGGTACCCATTGCTCCTTAAACAATCAGTGATGGGAAATGGAAGAAAACTGGAAGGGACATGCGAAGTTTATGTAAATCGTGTTCAAGCTGGTAGGGACAAGTCATACAAAATATGGAACAAAAAGCAATTTTGAATTCCGGCGGTGATAACAGTCAAGAGCCTAAAATGGGCCTATGTTTGCTAAATATAATCGAGTGCTCCAAAAAAAAAAAAAAGATTATAATAATCATATATATATATATATATCTTATTCTTATTCTTATTCTTATTCTCAATGTGTTATTGAATTGAATACTGACACATAATTGCAATTGTAAATTGTTGATTTCTTCATTGATTTTGCATCTGCGATAAGGAACACAAATATGAAAGCTCTACCTCACCAAGTACTTACAGAGTTATAGCCAAGTTGACCAGTCTTCGAAAATTTGGTAAAACGTTAATGTCAAGGTTGCAAGGTCAAATATTATGGTATTATGGTGTAGACAGAAATGTCTAGCCATAATGAATACACGTATGAAATATGATATTCCTCTCCTTAGTAGATGACGAGCTATAGTCAAGATTAACGTTTTTGAAACGAGTTGTCAGAAGACAACATAGTCGCCGACGGGGCATTGTCATAGGGAAAGCAAGGTCAAGTCCAAGGTAAAGGTTAAAAGTGAACCAGATGAAAGCTCTGGTCACAATGAATCTACAAAAGGCTTTCCATCAGGAATCCATTTGTAAAGTATTAAAGCCCTAGCACTCTTGGTTCAAAAGTTATAGCCAAGATTACAGATTTTGAAAAGAAGGTCAAACTTCAACATCAAGCTTGCAGGGTAAACATGATGGCAAGGTCTTATCACAAGGAGGGTACATATGAAAAATGCAAGTCCTATGATTAACAATTTTGAAGGTATAGCAAAGGTATGTGTCTACTTTGAGGATACCGACGCCGACATAAGGGCTATGTCATTTTCCCTCCAGACATTAGTCCTGGTGAGCTAAAAATCAAAAATGAAGTGATCGATCGAGTGCCTGGGGAGAGTTATCAATCTCTACCTGATAACAACACTCGTCACGTAAGTTCCGTACAAATTGTCGAATCAGGTAAATACCAAGAATAGGAGTTTAAGTGGGCGTCTAAGTTTGTTGGAGTATGTCTCAACCCAGAATATTTTGGTAATTTTACTCAGGGTTACAGATATCACAAACTAAGAACAACATCTGGCAAATTCTTTATATCATATTCGAAACTTTCATCTAAATTCTGAAATATCACATTTCAACAATATGTAACCAATGGAATTTTCCCTCCCAATTTCTACTGTGATCTTGTACAGAAACAAAGAGGGTCAAATATTCCGAAAACTTCGGGTTCTAAAATAATTAAACGCCTTTGTCATAGACAGTATGAACTGGAAATCATCAAAAATGCTGTAAGTTCTGTATTGGGCCCCTTCAGCCTCTTACACACTTTTACTTGACTGTTACACGCTAGGTAACGGGGCGCTGTTAACCAAATGACGCACCTTGTTGAAACCTCCTTTAGAGGAGACATGGTCCTGAATCTCGTTCGCTAGTCGAGACTCATACAGCACTGTTTCCTCATTTTGATGTCGCTTGATATATTTGTGATAACATGAGGTTTTTTACGCGTTTATACATTTTTGTGACCTTTCAACTTGAGACATTTGTTCACTATTGATCTCTATATGGAGAAATATCAATGTTTTAAATGTGTGTCCTTTGATTATCCTGATGTTGCGGCAGTTGGGAGGGTGGGTCCGTAAACCTCTTAACTACACCAATTGACTACTGTCATGTCAATTGACCGTCCTAAGTCGGTATCGTAGATGCACTATAATCCAATATTTTTGTGATGTTCTAATGTATGTATGCATGTTTTTGTTTTCTTTTTTCCTCTCCATGTCACTACATTTAATATTATATATTTCTTTGGTGACGTCTGTCATACGGCTGATTCAGTAACTTTTCTTTCCTCCTTTATTCAAAAGGAAACGTTGATATTTGTCAAGAATACAATTAATTTCTCCTATAAAATATGACTCGCAGACTGATTGATATATTTGGAGTTATTGCATGAACAGTAAGAAAAGAGTCAAGCGTATTGAAAGGGGATGTGACTGTATTGTAATAAGAAAATACGGTTTCTTATAAGTTTTTTACTGATAAGAAACCAGGGGTGGTTCAAGATTCTAGAAATACTGCGGAAATTTAGACTCAACATTATAACAAAGAAAGGTAAAAATATTAAAATAAAAAAATTGTTGGAAAATCGATATTAGATACTATGGTAAAGTTTGTAATGTGAAAATGCTGTATTCAGATTCAGATGAATAGAGATCAGCCTGATCCAGAGTAGGTGACCGTAACAGAATACAGTGCATGTAGAAATTCGTGACCACCGTTACCGTTTTCCCGTAGCTCTCCGCAGTAGATCGTCTATGACTTTTTTAATCTACATTTAATCTAATGTCTTCTTGGGTTGTCATTACAGAGAATACCGTGTGGTCTTAATGAAAAATATATTGATACGGCAAGAGGAATATTCATCCTTTTGAAAAATTTGGATATAAGGGGATATAAAGTTTATATCTTTAAACCAGTAAATTTCAGTAAATAAAGGACGTTTCTTCACTTCAGATTTAGTTTTGCTGGTAATTTGGTAATCTTTCAAAAGGAGTAATAACAATGTTATCAATACTGTAATAATACTTGATGAAATTAGTTGACTTTCGATGTGAAATGTGACGTCTCTATCCCTCACTGTTCAAAAGTTATGGTCAAAGTAAAACAGACAGACAAAAAGCGTAAGACAGGACAAGAGAAAACAGAAGACATCTGACAAAGCTGAATGACACAAATCACCAAGGACCTGCACACAAAAAATGACAACAGCATAATATACATGGAACAACATTACAAAAGATATTCGATTGTGCTGCGGTACGATACCGACTTAGGACGAGAGGTAACAAAATTTTTTAACACAAAATGTTTTCTGGAATACTATGCTAGTATCAAAAATATATTAGGCGACATCAATATAATTCAATCGTGCTCTCCCCATCTGTAAGCATGCGCAGATCCTTGATCTGCACGGGGAGAGATTAAGAACCTTAATTCCTCTGAAAAGGTTTGGACAAGGCCCGTCATCGATTCCCCACCTCTCTTTAGTAAGCGTGCAACGTTCAAGTAAAAGTCTGTATTAACCCGTAGAGGGGCTCAATGCGGGACCTATGGTCTTTGCGATGATCTCGGAATCATACTGTCGATGTGAAAGGCGTTTAATTACCCAAGAATGCGCCGAGATGAAGTTATCGGAACATTCTGTTGTCTTCCGGTAAGAATGGTCAGTTACACACCTTCTGCATGAAAAATCTGACGACTTCAACCTTCATATCACAACTTTTCTTCAATAAGTAGTAACACCCCTCCTAGCATGCATATAGCATAAACTTCCTCAGCGTATACACTATGCCAGAGCATGCGTCACTGATACTGATACTGATACAGGGCTACGTCACTTTACAAGTCTTATGGTCAATACAAACATACTGTTGGACAGTATGAAGGTTCCTTCTCAAGGATGTTATAAGATATTCTGAAGCACTAACATACACAGTGACGTCCTGTTACCAATCTGACGAACGCCTATATGTCTTTGCCACCGAACAACAGAGGTGTGTATGGTACATTTGTCACGGGTGTTGTATGTAAGCAAGAGACGTTCATTCCTTTCAGACACCTGGCACCTAATCCTCTAATCCTGGAGCTCGTTTCATTAACATGTGTAAAATTTCGACAGACTAAATCTTACGACAATGGCGTAAGTCTACTTACGTAGATTCCTAATTCTAAATACGAAATGCTCTAAATGCGAAAAATTCGTCCTGAGAGCTTCTTGCCACGAAACTACTATCACAGGATAAATTGAGGAACTTTTGAAATTGTCACAGAGTAAGTTCTACGGTCGATATAGGGATCTAGTGCAATTTCAGATTCCTCTGTCAAGAATGGTAATCGATATTTTGTGACCTGGCCATACAAAATAACCATCTTAATTTTTTTTTTACTTTACCTGATTTCACATAATACGTATATATATATATACAGACATTTGATCCCGTGCATTTCCGATGCCGGAATGTCACTTTAACAACATTTTATGCCTTGAATAGAAAAATTTGACTTTGTATTCTTGTATCCCTCATGTGTTCATACGTGTATATTCATGTATTTACCTCCTCGACTTGAAAAGTTGTTGCAGAACGTTTGCGACGGGTGTTGCAAGCAAGCAGGGGACGCTAACTCATCCCAATCACCTGGTCTCAACTGGATTTTATTAGGTTTCGCATTTTTCTGAATATGACAGTATACACATGCTTTTTTCTTGTATTAAATGGGCTATGAAATATGGTTTACCCTTCGGTACGTCTTCGTTTTTTACTTCAACGAAATGTGTGTTTCATCAACCGGTGAAAGTATATACGTACGTAAGGATCGGACTAGTGAGTTGACTAACTTTACGTAGTACAAAAGCATGCATGAAATATATTGAACTATTGCTTTTCACAAATCCAAATCCTCTTACAAATGTTTTAATTAGAATACATATATTTTGCAACACACGCTCACATTTGTATCTAGATGATGTACAGTGCACACGATGCGCATGTAAACATGTAGTGATGTGATGGAATCGTGTGCAGTGCTTGAATGAGATTAACCGTTAAGTACACATGGGGCTACATAGATTATAAAGCTAAGCGGATCACGAATTGCGACGAAATAGAAAAAGAAAATCATCCCTCCCCTTTCCTGTCAATATCCAAGATGATTAACACCCTCCTCAAGTTCCCCCTAAAAATAAAATTAGCAAATTTATGTCAGGTAAACTGTGTTTCTAGTTAAATGTGGATAATATATTGCACTTGTTGGAAACATTAAAGACGACTAGAAGTCATTACATTGATTTACGCCAACACTAAGTAGAAGTATGAGGATGGCGTAGAGTTTCAACTTAATTCTAATCGAGTTACGCCATTTGATGAAACGAAAATAGTTTAAAATTCGGTCTAGTCGGGTATTTACGCCAAACTAAGCCTACGCCAGGAGTAACGCCGTTGGATGAAACGGGCTCCTGGCACATAATCCTATCTTAAATTGTTATGAGTGAAAACCGCCGCCGATTTTATTGTTGCGTACTTCGCATCTACACCTTGTCTTAATTGGTGAGATAGTATGTGACGCATTTGTAGAAGCACCGAAAGGTTAACCTCATCTAAAAGTACATCGAATAAAAGGACAATACCGTGTATGTCATATTCAGACAAATGCGGACCCAAGGGCTTAGAAGAATGGGAAAGGGGGGGGGGGTGGCAGCACTTACTTAAGTTTCACTATGTCCTGTTTTGGTGCATTTTTGCATAACTGGAATGAAGTTCAATTATTTATTTTCTTTCATCCTTTAAAATGTCCTTCACGTTGATACAAAGAATCAAAACATACTTGCGGAGTTAAATGACACAGTAGTGCCTTAGCAACGGCATGTTTACGTACGTTCACAAAAGTATGACTGATAACGTGTCTGATATTCAAATTTGTAAGCATGGACGAGTACTGCGAAGCGTTCTTTGGAAAGTACCCTTAAGTGTCAATTCTCCCTATGTCCATAGAATGGCGAAATAAACCAAGATGCATCAATTTCCCAATAAGCATTAAAACATAGAGAAAATTAAAGTTATTTAAGTTGTAGCTAACAAGTTAACACTAACATGACACCAAAGAGGAAATGCACCCCTCCTCCTTTTTTATGTTTTTGTTTTGTTTTGTTTTCTATTGTTGTTTTTTGCTTTTCTGGTTTTCAGAAATTGTGTGCTCCCCTTTCCATTTTATCTGTCAAGACACGCCACTGGAACCCCAATTTAACCGAGATGAGATCATTTTCCCTGGAGGAGTATGCGTCCCCTGGTTGCATGCAAACTCCGTCGCAAAAGTCCAGTAACAATTATGCAAGTTAATGAAGTAATTACATGAAATGCTCTTGTACTGAAATCCCGGTGTAGAAAATGGAAGTGAACAGATCCCTATATCGACCATAGAACTATATCAGTGACAGTTTCAGACATTCTTCTATATATCCTTGTGAAGGTAGTGTCGTGGCAAGAAGCCTTGAAGTATTGCCAATAATATAAAAATCACATGAACAATCACATATCAAGGACTTCATATATGATTTATCACATATCAACATTTATCCCATATACGTGTTTCAAATATTTTACTGTTTATCAAATTAAACGGGGATATAAAAAGCAGTAGATTAGAATTCAAGCATGAGCAAAAAAAAGTGTCTTTATCAACGCCCATATTCTTTCGAATATTTCTCTAAAATCTTAAGGTGAACATAACATAAAATGTCATTTCCCTGAAATTATAATACAAGAGCGAATGACATAAAAACAAAATTAACTATTTCATGTACCATAAAAATCACATGAGCGATCATACATATATATCCACTACCTACCTTATCTCCACATATAACTAACTCACATATCAATATCTATTATATGAACAGTTATATACCAACTAGCTATCATATGAACAATAAGATATCAATTATCTATCAAATGAATAATAATATATCAACTATCTACCATATAAACAATAAGACATCAACTATATATCATACGAAGAGAAAACAGAAGACATCTGACCAAGATGCATGACAAAAATCGTCAAGGACATAACATATGAACTATACATCATATTAACAATAACACATCAACTATCTACTCTATGAACTATCAGATACCAACTGTCTATCATATAAACAATCACATATCAACAATCTCTCATATGAACAACCACATATCAACTATCTTCATATGAAGAATCACATATCAAGTATCTATGATATAAACACGCGCATATTAAATATCTATCATATGAACAATCACATATCAATCATTTATCATATAGACAACATATCAACTATCTCATCGGCCTCGCAGATTCTATAACTCCCAATCACACATGGCTTTATATGTTGTGCTCGGAGAAAATATAGGAGGCTTTTTTAGTATCTGAGAGAAAAAAAAAGAGGTAACGAATTCATTTTCTGAGCAGGGTATTGGGGTTACAATTTAAAAGTGAGATTACCATGAAAGATTGTAGCAGGACCAGCTCATACAATAGGGTTTCAAATCACTACCTAAATTTATGTCTATTTCACTAAAATGTGCCACCATTGTGCGTTTAAAATGCAGATATCTGATTATCGAACGTACCTATGATGCGACTTGGTTTTTATAATTTCTTATCTTGTTCGACGTTAGATTCATGTTCTGTAAGGTGTGGTAACTCATGGACTGATTTGTTATAGACCTCTGTCATGTTGCCAGGTATAGTCGTGTGGTCTTGGATGAGGGTAAGAGTAATGGGTCATATTTCTGTGACATACATTCATGACAACTAAAAACGTCAGCGGAAAGGTCAGATTAGAGTTATGTTACTGCCTGCATGACGTATATGTAGACTCTTTTGTATTAAGGCATGAAGTGTCCTAAGAATGAGAGTTTTCGCTACTATTGAGAATTAATCTATGTATGACATTTCATATGTGTAAGTCTATTACTTCTATTAAAACGTAAGTGGTTCGGGGTAGGAGTGGGATTGGTTTCCACACGATCCTCTTCTATGGACAAACCATTTAGGATAAAGGTCTTAAGAGTTACATTTAAACTAAACCTCATGACCATGTCCGACTTCAAAATTTAAACTGATAAATCTGATCTACCAACCATATATTGGCTCCCAAAACTACATAAAAGTCCATATAAATCACGTTTCATATCTAATTCTAGCCAAAGCTCTACTACGGTACTATCGAAGCATATTACGTCTGCTCTAACTGCTATAAAAGATCATATTATCAAATATTGTGATGTAGCATTTCATAATAGTAACATCAATTACTTTCGGTCGATTAAAAATTCTCATGAAGTTATAGACAAACTTCTTTCGCTAAATTTCAAAGCGACTCAAATTTCTACATTTGATTTTTCTACACTTTATACATCTCTGCCTCATGATTTGATTAAAAGCAAGTTGCTGTCTCTTATACAATGGCGTTTTCACAGAGAATCTAAAACGTACATATGTACTTCCAATAACACCGGATTCTTTTCAAATAAACAATATACTTCATATAAATACTGGACTTGCAAGGAATTATGTAAAGCACTAGATTTTCTCATGAATAATATTTTTGTACATTTTGATGGCAAGATATATCAACAAATATTTTGGATTCCTATGGGTACTAACTGCGCGCCTCTTATAGCAGATTTATTTCTTTATTGTTATGAGAGGGATTTTATGGTTTCTATTCAAAAATCAAAACGTTTTGACCTCATTGAGAAATTTAATAATACTTGCAGATATCTGGATGACATTTTGGATATCGACAACCCTGAATTCGAACAATTTATATCAGAAATATATCCACCAGAGCTCACATTGAATCAAGCTAATACTTGAGATAAATCTACACCTTTCTTAGATTTAAACATCAAAATTATCAACCACCTAATATATACTAATATTTATAATAAACGTGAGGATTTTGGAATTCCTATTGTAAATTTCCCTTATTTGGATGGCGATGTCCCGCGACTCCCACCATATGGTATCTATATATCTCAATTAGTTCGATTTGTCAGAGGCTGCACCGATGTTTTGGACTTTCATAAACGAAATTTACAAATTACTACTAAACTTTTAACTCAGGGTTACAGATATCACAAGCTAAGAAAAACATTCGGCAAATTCTTTAGATCTTATTCAGAACTTCTATCTAAATTTGGAAATATTTCTTTTCAACAGTATGTATCCCATCCTAATTTTTACGGTGATCTCGTATATAAACTAAGGAAAGTAAAAGGCTCCGATAACGTTATTTTATCATGTAATAAAATAGTCAAACGTCTTCTAAATAGACAATATGATATTGAGATCATCAAAAAGACTATAACTCTTTCAGAGGAGACATGGTCCTTAACCTCGTCCCCTCTGACTGTTAGTCGAGACTCTTACAGATCTAGGGTCTTAGCTCGCTTTCAGACTGGCAGAGCACGGTTTATCATGTTGATGTCGCATATATTTTTATACCATTATGTGTTTTACAATACCTTACGTGTTTATATTTTTATGACCTCTCAATATGAGATATTTGTTGACCCTTGTTCTTTACATGGAGGAGTATTTATAAATTTTTAAATGTACGTCCTTTGATTGTTCTGTTACGGTGAGTGGGAATGTGGGCCCGTAAACCGGTTAAACACACCATTTGTTTGGCTTTTGTCAAATTAAATGATCGTCCTTAGTCGGTATCGTAATTGCAATACAATCAAATATTTTTGTAATGTGTTATATGTTCTAGTATATTATGTATAATCATGTATTGTATAGCTCCATGGTGACTTCTGCCACATAACTGAGCCAGTAACTCCTCTTTTTTCTTCCTTATATGTACATTTTATATTTTAAAATCCAAATAAGAGAGAGGTTGGGGGGGGGATAGTAAAAAAGCAAGAAGTAATTTGAAAGAACAGCTTGGATGACAAACGTGTATAACACTAATTACACACACGACAATAATCATAAAAATTCATAGTAAACATATATTGACATATTAATGACATAGTTTCATTACAATATATACACACATTTAAATATGCGCAGATACACATGTGTTTTACTGGTCAACACATACTACTTTATATATCATTCGATATGCACATTCATTTTTATTTCTTTCTTTATATATTTCTTGATACTACAAATCTTATCAGCATCTTTCTATCGTACATGTGCATACGTAACTATTCACATACATGTTCATGAAAAAACACACTTTATGCATACTAAGGAAAAGGGACGACAACTGACTAATCTATAGGACAGAGGTCACCAAGGAGATGTACAATAAAACTTGATAACAAGTAATGAAATACATGCAATGAAATTTGGGGGTTTTTTTTTTGCGATTTACTATTTAAGTTGACCATTTATTATGTGTATATAAATACAAAAGTAATTGGCGTCACATGATTATGGTACTGACGACAATGTACCACAGTTGTCAGTTACAGACCCCTGAAATTCAAAGGTGGGACCAGGTGCCCGGGAGTCTCCTGTTTGTGTAGCCACACCCATGAAGTAATGTAAATGTTCTTATTGCTAAGTTGAAGATACATTTTTTTTTTCAAAATACTTCATATTAGCAATAAGTATTATCTTTCCGTTATTCATGGCAACTTACATTTTATTAGAAAAAAATTATACACTTTCATCCAAAAGATCGGCTGCTTCCCTGTTACGGATATCCAAAAGAGCATTTTTTAATGTATGTGGCATTGCTTCTGATCCAAGTTTCTGTTTCCACTTCAAAAGAGCTTGATAGCATTTTTCAACAACATCATTATTATTCTGCGAATCTATGGATACAATATCGGATTCCTCTAGGTCTAAACTTCTTGATAAATTTTTCCAGTCACTGAATGCCTTTTTTGCGATATCCATTAATTTTGTGTTTGTGGTCCCTATGAATGAAAATGAGAAGGTACATACATACATACATACATATACAAATATATATATATATATATATACAAATAGAATAAGTAATTAATGATTTCGTTATTGTGTATTCTGCAAAAGAAATGGAAGAAGTCACCTGACTTACATGAAGCTGTACATGGACACGCAGAAAAAAAAAACCAAGCAAGGAAAAAGAGATCACAAAGCATCCGAATGTAAAGCAATTATGGTAGCGGCTTAGGACGGTCAACTTAAATGATATTCGCCACTCAAGATCTAACATTTTCAAACATATGGTACTGACAGATTATCTGACAAGAAACGAACTTTAAAAACAATACATCATTATAAAACTCCCATAGTGACATGGTGTTCCTTACTTTAAACGTACTTCATACTAAACTGATAGAAGGTGATAACTAAACATGTCAAAAAAGCATGTCATAAATATTTTATTTCTGTGTACATATCTGAATTCCTAAATCTTCCTAAAGCTTTGCCTTTTCACATCCAAATTCATCGTAACGAATACATACTGGCATATATTTGCCTGATGTTTGTTTTTAATAACATTAATTATCAGTAAGTGAAATGCTAAGATACTAAGAGGTCAATATGGAATATCTTTTGTACAAGACAAAATAACAACATCGGAAGAATCAGATGTAGGATAAGAACATAGGAGCAAGCATCCCCTGCTGACTCTAACACACCCGACTTGATGATATAGGCTTAAGAGAGCTAGTACCGGTATTACTCACAATTTACATTCATATACTAACATTCATAATCAACGTGCTTTGGCAAGAAACATTGCATAATATGTATATGACAAATTTAAAAAAAAAAAGTAAAATAAAAAAAAAAAAAAAAAAACACACAAACCAAACAAAAAAAACCCAAGGTCTCTTTGCAAAAGCTTGCATATGCTATCGAATGAAAAATATTCTGGTATTCGGCCACAAAACACAAACTAATGCAAAAATCAGGAAACATTTTTTTTTTTCATTTATGAAGAAAGCAGATAAAGAGGACTAAGTATACATTTAAAAATAATCCAAGATTTTATTAAGGAAAAGGCATTTCTTGCATACTTTCAACAATACATAATTTAGCAGAACGATTGATTTCCGTTAAAAAGGATTGGTGCATCTAGCGCAATTATAAAGCATATATTTTGGAATATTTATGATAACCACTAGGTTGGTGTCACTGTTAGTACACGAGGGCATCATAAGTCTAGTTTTCGGTGCTTTCTGTACTGACATAAAAGTATATACTTAAAATTTTATATTATGATATTTTGTAAATCCCCCAAAAACTTGGTACCTTCTTCATGCATAGCTCTGTCTTTAGACTGATTCTTGGCGTCTGTTTTCGGCCCCTTTGGTTGTAACTCTGCATTTCAAATAATTATATATTATAAGAATTCTAATCATTCGGTCATGAGTATCACAGAAGAGACACAAGTTGTTGAAATGCGCATCTGGTGCACAAAATTATAACGTATATATGTTATAATATTCATTATTTACAATAAATTAAATCTACTTTGTAAAACATTACGGACCTGAAACTCGTACATGTATGAATCTTTGAATACTTCGTCCCTACCCAGTTTCGTCTAAATCTTTCCTTTCACTCTCATGAAAAATTCAATAAAAGATTTAATTATAAAGAAATAGCATAATCCTCCTATGTTATCTTAAAACCCGTAAATTTATTTTTGTATTCCATTTCGTTTCCATGACATTTATGTCAGGGAAAGAAAATCAGTAAAATTGATGGATTCTCCCCAATATGCATCAAATCAATGCAGATTAGTCTGTAGAATTGTGATGAAGATATACATGTAAGGCCATTCCTTTCAACACATACTTCCCAAAATCAATGGATTATAAGCCACTACAGGTAAAAAATGAGAGAAGTAAACAGACAAGATGCATATTGACAAAGCCCAGATAGACACACACAAAGTAAATAAATTAATAAGAAAAAAAGACTGAATGAATAAAAGATAGAAAAAAGTAAAGAAGAAAGACAGATAGAAAGAAAGAAAGTACAAAATGTAAATGTCAAAATGGACTCGAATTGAAACCAAAATGAACAAAACTCCTTAGCACTCATATTGATATTCTGGGGCATTCAATTTGTTTGTCTACATGTATGTACATGTAACCGATATGTAGGAGATTGTCAAAGATTGATATCCTTTTGTGCATATGTTGCCCCATCATTAATCCATACCTAGATGGATCTCGCCCAAAAACTATTAGCACTTATAGAAAACCTTAGCAATTCATACCTGACGCGTTCCATCAAAATCCTAAAACCAGTTCAACAGGAAATGTCGATCAAACCTTAAAATTATTTTTAAAAATGCAAAACATTTTAATCACTACCATCGTAAACCATTTGTTTACAATTACATTTATTAAAGTAAAATCAGTAAAAACAATCCTAATTCATGCATTATAAGCAATGCATCATAAGAAAAGTAAAGAAATAACCTAAATATATGAAAAGACAACGAAATCAGAAGAGAAACAACTTCTAAAAAAAGAAAGGAAGAAAAAGCAAAAAGAAAGAAAGAAAGAAAGAAAAAGAAAAAAAAAAGAAAAAAAAAGGGAAATACAATTAATTTAATCCATGCACCCAATATGAAGGAAACGTTTCTCAAAGAAGGGTATTCCTCAGTGCCTACTTCTCCACCATAAATCCACCTTTAAACGGATCCAAAGTCAAAATCATGTCAAAGGGAAGTTAGATTCTTCATCCATACCAAAGGAAGCATAAAGACATCTTACTCAGCCGAATGACAAAAGTCATCATAGACAAAACAGTAAACAATAAAGACAGAAAAACATCATAACAGGCTACCCAATTTGAGAGGTCTGAAACATACACTCAAGAAATGTATAAAGGATACAAAATTACGTTCCAAACATAAAATTGACGTCAATTTGAGCCTACTGAAAGCTAGCTAGGATGTTTATTCCACCCGACTAGCAGTCAAAGGTGACAAGGTTCAGGACCTTATGTCCTCTGAGAAGGTTTAGACAAAACCTGCCATAAAATCCTCACTGCCCTGTCAGAGTGGAACTCTCCGGGGAAAAGTCTGTAAAGGGGTGAATTACAAGATTTAGCGATTACATCGACCTTATGATCATATTGGAGATAGCGAAGGCGTTTGACTATTCTAAAACTGATGTGATGACGTGATAGGCGCTTTTGACCCTTCTAAATTTATATATATGGTCACCGTAGAAATGTGGATGAGAGATTCCGTTGGACACATACATTTTTGTAATTTTGAAAAACAATATTTCCGAATTTTGACAAAAGCTCTGAGATACATTTATAGAATTTTAGTAATATACAGTTTATAATAATTTGTATATTTTTTTATGAAAATCATAAGCGTCAGACTAGCGCATCAAACCAATTGAGAGATGTAATTACTATATGATAAGAGTCTCAGAACATTGCCATCGACCCTTTGAAAATTAACAACAGGAAATCCGAAGTCTTCGCGTTTATCGTAAATACCATTATATATAGTTTTGAGGTCCAAAAAGGTGACTCTTAATTAGAATTGTTGGCTTTTTTAGCAGCAGTTTCGGCGGATAGATATCTTTAATGTACTTTTCGAACTCAGGGGTATCAATGGTAAGTATATTATCCAGATGTCCAGTTTTATCAAAATCTCTTCTGGTTCGTCGAAAGAAGTTGAAGATGTGAAAAGTTAAAGGACGGTCGGTCGGACGACAGATGTTAGATGATGCAATATGACAAAACCTCACTTGAGAATACGGCTCCTATGAGCTTCCAGGTCTACATAGAACGTCTGATATGTTTGAGTAGATGGCAAAATAAGTAGGAAAATATGACAAAATAAATAATTTCAAAATCAAATCATTTCAAGGAAAGACTAGAGTTACCTCCTTAAGTCATTGTGATCTAGTTCCAAGTCTAAAAATGGTATTAATGAGATATAATGCATTTTCATATTAGCATTTACCTTTGTTCGAAATATTTTCGACATCCATCCCTGATTCAGCAGGAGCCTGCAATGAAAATTTTGAATTCTTTAAACTGAAAGATGTACAAAAAGAAGCCCAGTTTTGCGTTTTCGTAGCTTTTCTAATAGCTTCAAGATGTTTCACTGTCCAATGAACGTAATTCTTATACCACTTTTGTAATCAATGGGAATGTGAGTCCATAAAGCTGTTAACCAAGTCTATTTACTTACAATTGTCATTACAAATGAACGTCCTAAGTCAGTGCCGCAATTGCACGATCCAATTATTTTATTTTATCTTTTTGTGTGCTGATTATTGTCTGCACGTCCATTGCGACTCTTCACTTACAACAGTCAGATGTCTCCTTACCTTTCTTTCAAAACATTCACTGTCTATGTATTGAGTTAAGACCCAAATCACTTTATCATGAGCAACAAAGCAATGGTTTTCTGAAAAGTTTAAGAAATAATATAAGAGCTAACTATATGTATGCACTTGCTTTCAAATGTCGCCTTCTTTTGTGATACAATGTAGTTCTAGAAAAAAAATGACGAAGTTACATCTTAAAAAACTTATTACAATTGTGGTCCAAATATCATGTTAATCACTGGGTCGATTTTGTTCTTCACCGATAAAGTAATATGCATATCTTCAAAAGAAGTACTCACTCCAAAATCGTCGAAGAAAAGATACCAAGACTCACTTTTGGGGTAACATTCATGTTAAGCAATGACAGTTGCTAAAAGTTACCATAATAACACCTACCGGCATGAGAACTGGTGAGCAATAAGTAAAAGTATGCCCTGATGATCCTATTCGCCTTTGATTTGTCCTGTTGGTTATCAAACGAGTTTCACTAATTGTTTGGCGAATCATACAGTGAGGTTCCTGAACCATGTCTGTACATTTCTGTTTCTTAGGAAAAATTGTCCGAAAGTCTGGTAAGTTAGCGTCATCAGATGTGGTTGCCAATAGGTCGGAGGTTTTCTGTTTTCGTTTGCTTTGTGAAAAAGTTCTGATGGATGATATATCACTGTTTGTGTAATTTACACAAGCAGATCTTCCAATATCATCAGATGGCAGTCCGTGACTTGTTTTATCATTACATGGGAGTCCGTGACTTGTTTTATTAACTCTCAATTTTTCTTCACTGCTGTGAATCATGGGTATGGACGAGCAATTTTCATTCTACAATGTTAATATCAATACTATATATGAAGTTATTAAGTGCAATCTAATTTTACATTATAATAAATAGTACTATCATTATTTTACCCTTTCGTATAATTCCAATCAAGAAAAGTGCCAAGATCCCGAGTGGTAGCAAATAAAGAACATTTACTACATTAGACAACATACAGATACAGGCTCCCATAGACCCCGGGAAGAAACAGATGTGGAATCAGGTGCCAAGGAGGAGTTAGCATCCCATACTGACCGCTCACCATCCGAGAGGCCATAAACAGTTTAGAGCTAGTATAGCTCGTAGACATATTAGGTGATTGTGTTATAGCCGTAGTCATAAACTTTAAAAACAAATCATAAAATGTCGTAAAAATTGTGTGATATTGTATTTCACGGGTCAAATAGTTTCACAAAGACTACAATCAAATAAGGAAGTCAATATGTCAGGCAATGATTTATAATAACCGCAGAGAAGGTCTTTATAGTGACCGTAAAGTTTGCGAAATGTAGACTGCGAACAAAGTTTAACATATCCTTGTGATATTGGCTTTCCACTCAGTAGCTTGCCTTGGTAAATGAAAGAACCATAACCTGAAGAAGCTCTTGTATATCTGAACAGTTGATAGTGCAGCATATATTATGCAAGTGTTGTCATAGATATTGCTTTGTATTATCCATCGACTGGTCATTGCTCTATTGTTTCTGGCAACAGTTGCATGAATTGTCATTCGTATTACTAATAAATATAGAACAAATAAAGCTTTTGATTATACAATTTGCTTTATCAATATATTCCGTGCATATAATATCCTTTAATTTAAAATCCGTTTTCTTTGGTGGATTAATGATTTATGTCGAACCAGGATTATTGTACTTTTCTGCCTCATGCAATGCATAGAAATTTGGACCAATGCATGGGACAAATATAAAGCCGTGAGGGATCTTCCACGTCCCAGTCTAGGGTTCGAATCCTCATTTCCATCATTTGTTTGATGTTGACTGCGTTGCATTTGAAAACGGATGTTCTTATACACATAAACGGACAATCCAAAATAAAAGATATTTCCGAAAAAAAATAATATGGAGTACATACAAATTCATAATGAATTGTAGTCATTCTTGGTGATTCTAATAAATGTTTCTATCATTGATACACCTATTTTGTCAAATTCAAAACAATTATATACATTGTTAACACATACATATATACATAGATACATACTTAAACTACTATATATCACATACATACATAGATACACATATAAACAACTATATATTACGCCCCTATGAACTTTTTTACGAGCTCCACACTGCAAAGGGAATACGTGTGACGTTAATGTAAATTACGAAAGTAAGTAATGTCACATGACTATAGCACTAACAACAATGTACCACAGTGGACATTCACGCACTCCTGAAATACAGAGGTAAGACCAAGTGTCCAGGAGGAGTAAGTGTCTTCTGCTTGGCTAGCCACAACCGCCGTGAATGCCCTTACATACAGAATCATTAAAGCATTCACTTTTGACTCTCATATGACCATATTTCACTTTTAATCATTGTTCTGTATCATTATGAAAAGTCTTATGTGTCTTTTGATTGTCTAAAAGTGTTTTCAAGATTTGTTTACTAATCTTATTATTTCAATATTTTATACACTCAGTCCCACAAGCAGTAGGTTTCCTACATAGTCCCAAATCATTTTAACAGAATTAATCAATGGACTAAAAAGTCCTGGGAGTCGGCTTTGCTGATTTTAAGTATGTATTCATTCTACCATTTTAGTGCCGGATTCAGGATTTCAGGAAAATGGGGGGGGGGGGGGTTGCAATTGCTTGTATTCGAAATGAACGTGCAATCGACAACTTCGACATTCCTTCAAGTGGGACATTAAATAACTATCTTATTCACGATCCTCATAATGTTTTAACATCATTTATATTTAGAAACATACAACATTTACCTAAATATTTATAATGCATTTTCATTATCAGAAGAAATGCGGGAAAATCGATCTTTAAATTTGTCATATATGTGAAAAAGAACTAAAGTTCCAGAACATATTGGGGAAAACTTTAGTTGAAATATCTCGATAAAAACAAGCGATACAAGATCAAGACAAATGCTTTGTCCGGAGAATTACACAAAGAGTACATCCGACGGTGTCGGTGGTAAACACATCGTAAAGTAATCACAACTACATATTATTACGCGAAATTTGAAAACATTATTGCATCTCCTTTTTCGAGTTACTGAAACTAGTTTATGTTTACCTTAAATTAACTGAGCTAAAGGTACATCGTGCTGATCAAGAATTTTTAAGACAACATCAGTAATTTTTCGGCACTTTATTTTCAGCGACGTAGTAAGCTCCATATCGGTAGTGAAAGGTATAACCCCTGAAAAGCGAGAATTTGAAAAGCGATGCCATTGAGTCTAGCGCTCTATGAGAGCGCCGACTCAAAAATGTATGGCCTGCACAAGAGTTTCACTGACATTAACACTATAACACTATGACCTTGACCTTAAAAATCAATACGGTTCATCCTCTGGTCATAAGAAATAAGTGTAAATTTTAGTTAAAAGTTCTAGCATAAACAGTTTAGTCTGTACACTCTCAAATAATTACTACTTTTCCCCCCAATATAAACCGTAGACGGACATGTCATAGCATACGCTAGATGGCATTATTATGGAAATAACGACCTCTAGACAGATATATCTATGGAAAAATCTAATCGCCCTTTCATTAAAATTAAATTTGCAAATAAAGGCATTGATTATTTAAATTTTGTCCAAATTTTAAACCATAAATCTGTAGTAGAGAAAATACCTTCATACTTCATATAAGATCTGCCATGTACGTATTTCCTATAGATACAAACCATCAGTTGCATCCAAAATTTATAATAAGGGTTTCGGCAGTGTCTTGATCTTAGTAACTCTGCATGCCATCCTCAATCGCATGTTCCTCATCTAATTTTATATAATCTCCTTGTGGCCATGTCATTACTGCTGATCTTGATATTGTTAAAACACCAAATTATGAGACATTTTACTCAAAGGTCCAAAATGCAGAGAACCCAGATCATTTACATCGAGCAAAAGTTTTAGAATATTGTCAACTCGTGCGAGGAATATGCTGCACGATGGGCAAAAAGGGAGGAAGTACATTTCGACACTCTTCCGGAATGGATAAAATCTATTGCAGTACTGCTAAGATCAAAACTTAAAAATAACAAGGTTCTGTAAACACCATACTCACATCTGTTTTCAAAGATCCTGATGTTGTAAGAGAACTTACCTTCCTACAAGAACATTATATCATTACACCAACAGATAAAGCTTTAAATTGTAATTTACTTGTAAGAAATATTACTTTGACAGCCTAGTGAAAGAATTATGTATAGTGTACAGTGTCATATTCAAAAACATCAAAAAAGTCATTAGAACATCTGAAATAAAAAAGTGTTACTAAAATTCACTCCATCAAGTCCTTTGACTTTTCAACTCTTTACACAACGATCCCCCATCTGATATTAAAAGACAGATTAGCTGAAATTAGCCAAAATGCATATGCTAGTAAGAACCGAAGCCGCAAATTAAAATGTATAGTTATAGGCCATGATAAAACTTACTTTTTCAGGGAAAATTCTGATTTCAAAAATAGATATACATGTACTGAAACAGATATCATCCAAATGTTGAACTTCCTTATCGATAAAATTTTTGTGATGTTTGGAGAAAAGGTTTTTTAACAAAGTGTCTGTATTCCAATGGGTACTGACTGTGCCCCGCTTCTGGTTGACAAATCCCTTTACTCATACGAAGCTGAATTCATTCAGTCTTTACTTTCGTAAGGAAAGGAACAATTCGTTCTTGGCTTCAATTTCACTTACAGATATATAGATGACTTGCTTTCAATTAATAATCATTCATTCGCGGATTACCTTGGCATCATCTATTCAAGTGAACTGGAGGTCAAAGAAACCACAGAAAGTAGTAATTCTACTTCGTATTTAGCTTTTGTTGTTTTTCGACATTGATGGCTAATGGAACACCTCACTCTATGACAAACATGACGATTTCAATTTCGCTACCACAAACTTTCCTTCCATAAGTAGCAACTTTCCATCATCGATCGCATATGGTGTATTTATATCTTAGTTAATACGTTATTCCAGAGCATGTTCAAATTACAATGACTTTGTTCTGAGGGTTAGGCGACTTTCAGATAAGCTACTCAACCAGGGTTATATATGTGCTAGATTAACAGCGTCACTGAGGAAATTCTATGGTCGTTACAAGACTCCTAATACACAATATGATATCTCATTATCCGGACTTTTAAATGATATTCTGGACTGAGACCGATTCCGATCATTTTACACAGATTTGACACCTTCTATACTAGAAGGTTACCTACTTCGACTTCTCCATATATAAATACATATGGAATTTAGACGATTTGACTCTTTCTACTGGGTATATGTGACGGGTGTTGCTAGTAAGCAGGAGATACTCACTCTCCACGGGCACCTAATCTCACTCCATCAATGGGGTTCACATATGCTCTTCAAGTAGACATTTTTCGTTGTTTTCTATTTGGTTTTCATTTTCACTGATATTGTATGTCCTTTGGATGCATGATTTCGGACTTGTGGTTTGGATTTATCCATCATCTTTACATTAACATTCAGATTGTAACTAATTTATATACATGTGTAGGTATGTATTGCTTAGAATAAGCTATAGACAGACATATACCCGCATCCATGCACGACGTCCATATACCTACATTAAACCATGCATCCTTTCACATACCTTACATGTACACATATACAATTTCTATGTACATAAATTCATCTTACAAAACACATCATAACATTACATATCCCTCAATAACTATCTGTACATAATGATTTTTATCAAAGCTACATACCAATTAACTGGTAGAATAGATTTCCCGATTAGATAGGCTGTATCTGGCAATATGGTCATATATAGTTGATCATATATATGTATAAAATGATACAAATGGTATCATTATTTGGATTTGCTATTTGTGAAAAGTATTTCGTCAGTGGACGTTCGTCTTAACCGCCATGCATGCGCTTCCGCCACGCGTTAAAACTAAAGCTCAAACTATGCTAACCCTTTGGTACTTCTTCGTTGTTTACGTATAATTACATGCGTATGCTTGATTTTGAACAGTCAAGATAAAACATATTTATATTGATACAAAATGTGGAAATGATAAAAGATATCTTCAACTTACAGTTTGTCGTTTCGGGAAAGAAATCTGAGGATTGGCAGTTTTCATCTCTGGCATCGATACGGATTTCTCATAAATTCGTACACTTTTTGGAGGTTTTCTGGACATCAAATCAAGAGAACGTTGTTTCTTCAACGCTTGTATATTTTCGGTGTAATTCCAGTCCGCACCTATATATTGTTAACTTGAATAATAAAACTGGGTTATGCGATCGCCAAGGAAAAGTGTTTCATTAATCATGGAATATATCTAAGTGGAAGCCCTCTTGAAAAATAAAACAAAAGCGTGGTCTAAAACTGGCGTGTATTGTATTTTCTATATTCAAGGACGACAATATTCATAAGCAATGAATTATTCATATGAATCTTATACCAAAACGGAGGCAGACATTTTTGTTTTTACCTTTCTTGTAAAAGTAGAGTAGTACACAAGGATACGTTTCTTTTTTTAAGCCGGCCATGGTCTTATTTCGCAATACATTAACAAAAACATTAATGATTGATTGACCGACTGATTGATTGATAGAGTATTGTTTTGCGTCACTCAACGATTCTTTCACGTATATGGACACGGCATCTGCATAATGCATTGCATACAAATTTAGACCTTTGTAACGGACCCACCCGAAACAGTGAGGAATCCCTCACGCGTCACGTGACACGGGAAATCAGGTTTTACTGTCTCATCCAAAAGACAGAACACCGGTGCACTCAGGCCAGGAGTCGAACCCGGGACCTCTCGACTAGGAGACGAGCACCTTGTCCACTAGGCCACATCGGCTTAACAAAATATCAAGGTCGTAATAAAAACTAATGAACATTTAGATTACCATTAACAAACATACAAATATAAATACAAAAGCTACTGGTGCTATGGCATTAAACAAAATGTACAAATGTAGATATTCACAGCGGATATTCACACACTTTTAGAAATACGAGGTCAGACAATTGGTGCCCAAAAAGAAGGCGTCCTTTGCTTTGCTTAGTCACCTAAAATCAATTTCAGTAACATACAGACGAAAACGGGGACTTTTATCTATCACTCGAGCACTTAAATAACACCCCTTCCCTTTTACTTTTACTTTCAGCGTTCCATAATAAGGATTTCTAAAACCACCGTCAAAATATATAAAAGTAAAAAATAAAGTGAATAAATATACTTCGATTGACCTAAGAGAAAACTATTAAACATTCCACTTTGAGTTGAAGATGTCCAAATTAAACAAAAATTTACATAAATTTAATATTACAAATTTGTGTAGAATGCAGGGAACTTCAGAGTGCAAAAACGGTTTCTGGTGACACCAAATGAGAAGGTATTTAGAATAATTTTACAGTGGTGCAGGATTCTTATTACGTATTATTCGTATTAAATGAAAACTACGATGGGGTAACTTGAATTCAGAGAGACAATTACCCTTTGGAAACTGAATTTTGAAATAAAATAACGTATGTCAACCAAACGTTTTAAATTATTATATTTGTTTAAAACTCACGTACTTTTGATACAGTATTGGAATTCAATTTCTGTCTTCTCGAGTTCACTTTAATTGTGACACATACATTTCATTTGATAAGACAGTGGAAATCCTTACTTGTTTATAATATAATAAAGATTAAATCAAAAACTGGCAGTCCCGAGAGTCGGCTGTCTTAATTTAAGGACGTAATCTGGTGAGCGATTTTGACCGAAAAGTAATCTGCCTAACGGGAGGTAACTCATAATGTCACGATAATGTGACATTTTCAGTCGTGATAGAAAATGCAATAGTAATATTCACTAATTTGTCTATTACGCATGTGTTTGTAAATTATCATATAATATCAAAGAAAACCGTTTTTAGAGTTATTCCTTTAACCAAAACTTGTTTTACGACATAGCGGTTTCCGTCATTTGAGGCTTGTATGGATACAAATCAATCCCTTTCTTGATCATCAAAAGGAAATATTTCATTCAGTATACATTACACACAAAATAAATAAGGCTATAACAAAATGGGGGAGGGTGTAATATCTATCAAATTTCTTTCTAAAATGCCCCATTACCTATTATAATTTTATGTTGTTTCGACTTATTACAGACCATTGCACATTACAGTGTAATATCACAGTGATGTAGATTTCAGAAATTATCAAATAAATGCATTTTGTTGTGAAATTGTCATCATTTAAGTGTGTTTGTTTAATTACTATAGCCACTATGAAAGGCTCCATTAATTGTCAGATCTTTACCTATTCCTTGTTGTTTTTCATTCAATTATTATAAATTCATAAGTGTATCTACCAAAATAAAAAACCTCAACTTTTCTGTGTTATACTTGTGAAAAAAAGATATAAACTGCTCTAAAATGATATTTCTGTATATCGAATTAGGCATGACACCGTGATAATTTGCATTGATTCTAGCACAATAATTTGCTCCATAACATACGTTTTTGTTGTTATTTAATCTACCTCTGCCTGTTATTATAGAATATGCATGATATAGCCAGTTGTATTTTGCAGATTTTTATTCTTCTCACTAGCTCACCAGACTACCCCCTTAAGTAGGTACTTTTATCTTACTAAAATGTAGTTCTCGTTACCATTGGACATTTATGTTTCCGTTTTCTTAATATTGATGGAAAAACTGATTGGCACTAGTGGTTCTTTTACATATTTTAAAACACTTATTAAAGGCAGTTAAACTAATAAATATTACTGATAACACAAGCAGATTCACAGAATCGAGAATCACTGTTTGGAGAGTTAATGTTTGAAAGTAGGTCAAATATCCAGGTCAAGATCCAAAATGAAAGCGTTGATAGCGTTGAATTGTGAAAACAGTATAGTTAACTCTTCAAATGTTCAAATTTGTGTAACAGACTGAGAGACCGACAGTTTTAATAACAACACGCTTCCATTGAAAAGCGGAAAACAATGGCGAAACAAATTAGTAACATCCATAATTTAAGCAAACAGTTGCTATGTTTTAAACTTTGATGTATTTCAAATTAACAAAAGGAAAATATGAGGTAGTATTATTCTACTCTCTCATGTACAAAAACACCATGTCGTCAATTTGCCTCTGCTATCTTATCGCATCTGATTGGAAATTTGTAGCGCTTACATTGTCGTTGTATCGAACTGCAAAATGCTTATAAATTCGCCCTCTTCACGCTAAAGCTTATGATATATTTATGCAAATATACTTATAACACTTAAAAAATCGAGAGTATTTAGAAAGAAAAAAAGAGGAGTTACTGGCTCAGTTATGTGGCAGAATTCACCATGGAGCTATACAATACATGAATATAAATAATATACTAGAACATATAACACATTACAAAAATATTTGATTGTAGTGCAATTACGATACCGACTTAGTACGGTCATTTAATTTGACAAAACCAAACAAATGGTGTGGTTAACCGGTTTACGGGCCCACCTTCCAAATCACCGTAACAGCAGAACAACCAAAGGACGTAAATTTAAAAATTTATAAATAATCCTCCATGTAAAGAACAAGGGAACAAGTATCGCATATTGAGACGTCATAAAAATATAAACACGTAAGGTATTGTAAAACACATAATGGTATAAAAATATATGCGACATCAACATGATAAACCGTGCTCTGCCAGTCTGAAAGCGAGCTAAGACCCTAGATCTGTAAGAGTCCCGACTAACAGTCAGAGGGGACGAGGTTCAGGATCATGTCTCCTCTGAAAGATGTTTGGACAAGGCCCGTCATATAGTCCCCATCGCCCTGTTAGTCAGCGTGCAACGTTCAAGTAAAAGTCTGCATAAGGCTGTAGAGGGGCCAAATACAAGACCTATAGTCTTTTTGATGATCTCAATATCATAGTTTCTATTTAGAAGACGTTTGACTATTTTATTACATGATAAAATAACGTTATCAGAGCCTTTTACTTTCCTTAGTTTATATACGAGATCACCGTAAAAATTAGGATGGGAAATTCCATTGGATACATACTGTTGAAAAGAAATATTTCCAAATTTAGACAGAAGTTCTGAATAAGATCTGAAGAATTTGCCGAATGTTTTTCTTAGCTTGTGATACCTGTAACCCTGAGTTAAAAGTTTAGTAGTAATTTGTAAATTTCGTTTATGAAAGTCGGTGCAGCCTCTGACAAATCGAACTAATTGAGATATATAGATACCATGTGATGGGAGTCGAGGTACATCGCCATTCAAGTAAGGGAACTGTACAATAGGAAATCCAAAATTCGCACGTTTATAATAAATATTAGTATATATTAGGTGGTTGATAATTTTGATGTTTAAATCTAAGAAAGGTGTAGATTTATCTCAAGTATTAGGTTTATTCAATGTGAGCTCTGGTGGATATATTTCTGATATAAATTGTTCGAATAAGGGTTGTTGATAACCAAAATGTCATCCAGATATCTGCAAGTATTAATAAATTTGTCAATGAGGTCAAAACGTTTTGATTTTTGAATAGAAACCATAAAATCCCTCTCATGACAATAAAGAAATACATCTGCTATCAGAGGCGCGCAGTTAGTACCCATAGGAATCCCAACTATTTGTTGATATATCTTGCCATCAAATTACACAAAAATATTATTCATGAGAAAATCTAGTGCTTTACATAATTCCTTGCAAGTCCAGTATTTATATGAAGTATATTGATTGTTGGAAAAGAATCCAGAGTTATTGGAAGTACATATGTACGTTTTAGATTCTATGTGAAAACACCATTGTATAAGAGACATCAACTTGCTTTTAAACAAATCATGAGGCAGAAATGTATAAAGTGTAGAAAAATCTAATATAGACATTTGAGTCGTTTCGACCAAAAGTAATTGATGTTACTATTATGAAATGCGACATCACAATATTTGATAATATGATCTTTTATAGCAGTTAGAGCAGACGTAATATGCTTCGATAGTACTGTAGTAGAGCAGTGGCTAGAATTAGATATGAAGCGTGATTTATATGGACTTTTATGTAGTTTTGGGAGCCAATATATGGTTGGTAGATCAGATTTATCAGTTTTAATTTTGAAGTCGGACATGGTCATTGGGAGATCGTGCAAGGTGCTGTCTTTTGAGGTAGGGCTTTCCACATATTTATGATTGGCGTTTAATTCGTTTTTAAGTTCTTCAATATAATATTGTTTTCAAACAACTATTATTTTATTACCTGCTTTATGAGCAGGAACAAAGACATATTTAGCATGTAAGTGAGGTATCTTCTTTTTAATAGAATTTGCCGTCAATGTATTAGGCTGTTGAAATAAATGCGGATTTTCCGTAAAATTGCTAATACGGATATCGACAATTCTTAAAATCTCGTATTTCCAATCATTAAGAGCATGAACCTTGACCTGTTCTTTTTTACACCAACGTTTACAATATGTAGTTTAAGCATCTTCTATAACGTCACTATAGAATTCTTTCAAGTTCCGTAGAGTTTTATGCAAAATTCATACGCATATATAAAGACAAATCATTTGGAAAACAAGTATTTAATTTATATATTTCCTTGAAAAATCTGCCTTTGTGGTACATATATAGCTACTTTAATGAATATGTTATTAACAGTATCGTAATATCATTTAAAAAGTTAAAATCTCTTCTTTTGAATGAGGCGTAAATCATGCCTCTACTATTAAAGAGTCCCGAGATATAACAGCTCAAATATACCATACTTTTCCACAGAGCGTATAGAGCAGGTGCGACGACGGCACGTCACGAAGTAACGTCACAATGACGTCATCCACTGCTGCATGACGTAAATCTGCAGCCCTTTTCAAAAACGTTTGCACTCTAACGGATAAAAATAAAACCCCTCTCTTGTTCATTTAATTTAGTTTGATTGTTTCAAAATAATTAAATAGACCGGCCTCTGTTTTTAGTTGCCTATCTTGTGCTTTTTGGGTTTTGAAATACGCCCTCGTATTTGCTGGAGCGACGGGAAAAGGTATGTCGTAAAACTAGTTTTGGTTAATATAATAACTCTAAAAACGGTTTTATTCAATATTACATGATTATTTACAAACACATGCTTAATAGAGAAATTATTGAATATTACTATTGTATTTTCTATCACAAGTGAAAACGTGACATCATCGCAACATTACGAGTTACCTCCCGTTAGGCAGATTATCTTTTGGCCTAAATCGCTCACCAGACTACGTCCTTAATTTATGTTGGTTGAGAGAAACATTCAAATTCTATTAAGAGTCAAATGGAACTGTTTGTTTCAGCGGCGATGTGTTGTCCCGTCTTGTACGGGGATTATCCTCTGTACGACAGCAATGTGTCGGCTTTCTTGTCCGACTCAAAACTAGTGACAGAAGAAAAACACATCACGTTTTCTTAATTTCCATATCCATCTGAACATATCGTAAAGGATAAATTGGTCGTTAGGCTACTTATTTATCATCGCGTTTCATACGACTCACTGACCTGAAAGTATAAAAGTCAAACCAGTGATATCACAGATAGACTTGGCCATTTCCCATTATTGTCCGTTTGGTTATATCGTGAAAATATAAAGTGGTTACCATTTTTACGACTGAAATTTAATGTACATATCATTATATATATGGTAGAATATCAGGCTTCATGAGCGATCTGATGACCATAGTGTCTGAGAAATATGTACCTCAGTCCCCTGAATCTGCAAACAAAACATTCTTGTGTAACATTGGTTGATTGATTATTGTTTTACGTCCCTCCACGATTATTTCACGTATAAGATGACAGCATCTGCCGGATGCATTGCCTACAAATTTAGACCTTTGCAACGGACCCACCCGAAGCAATGAGGGATCTTTTACGTGTCACGCCTACCGTGACACGGGACCTCGATTTTATACTGACTCATCCGAAAGACAGGACGCCGGTGTGTCCTTGTGTAACAAGATTATAGATTGATAGAACAAGACCATATTCCCAAGTTTTAAATTTAAGGTACACCAACAAGCGGAATTCCGTGATAAATAACTAATCCAGTCTAAAATAAAATGCCTTCTCATGTGTCACTTAGTTTGAATTACATTAAACAAAATACGAAGAAAGAGACAGACATAATGTACGTTATTGACTATACAATGATGGTTTAAAGTCCTACAAATGAGAAAATATAAGACACTTTGACTTGGAATGACGTTCTCCTATCAAAAAATTCCTCGAAGCGAATGACCTAGATTTAGTCATTGCATGTGGATTTCTCCACTGTAAACACGAAATAAACCCATCTAATCATGTATACGTAAAGAATGCATGAGTATCTCGTTACATAATTTTCATAAACTATATCTAAATAAACCCAATTTAGGAATAAAGCATGATATTCATCATTATTATTATCATTATTATTATTACTTGAATTATTATTATTATTATTATTATTGTTATTATTATTATTATTATTATTATTATTATTATTATTATTGTTATTATTATTATTATTATTATTGTTGTTGTTGTTGCTGTTGTTGTTGTTGTTGTTGTTGTTGTTGTTGTTGTGGTGGTGGTGGTTGTTGTTGTTGTTGTGGTGGTGGTGTTATTGTTGTTGTTGTGGTGGTGGTGGTTGTTGTTGTTGTTGTTGTTATTATTATTATAATCATCATCATTTAATGTAGTTAATACATACAGTAGAACATTATTCCATTTTCAGATTTTCCGAAGCGTGGAAACATCTCTCCATTTTCGGTAATCGAAATAACTTTTTCTAATTTCCCCGGTATCACATCACTCATAACCGATGTCTGCCTGACGCAAAGCAAGTCGTTATTCTCAATTCTTGCTTCCAAAAAAGTTTTCTTTGAATCTAGACATCTACAGTCATGTACAAGTCGTAAGATTGTCTCTTCGCACTCTAATTTAATCGCCCAATAGCTTAGAAACATAGCCACCGTTACTTGTGCAGGATCATCAATTTCTACTTCTGTTACCTTATTGTCTCGATTGGTACTTTTTGGATACAATACGCGTACCCTTATTCTGTTTTTGTAAACCACGACTTCAATATCTTCATGGGATCTAAAGTTCAGGTCTTTAAAGGTCTGAAAATTTTTCAATTGACGTTTATCATGTATCACATCAAAGAGGTAAGAATCAATCTGAAGATATGTTGACATCTCATTTTCAAGATCAGTGACCGTATTTAAGTCATACATGCTTAATAAAAATTTTTGAGTATCATTTTCACAAACAACAGTGATGTGTAGATCAATCTTATCTCTCATACGTGTATGAAGAATAGTAAATTCATTAATTTCTTTTTCGATATGATCAACTTCTGGAATCTCGACGTCCTGACCAGCAATCGAATGAACTAATTTTAATGATTGTGGATAGCATTGTGTCAGGGTAGCAACAGCGTAGCGCAGTTGCATAGTGTTTGAGTTTGTGTTGATGTATACAGGTAACGTTCTTGAAGAATGATGAACATTGACCATACAGCAGGGAGAGTAAACGGTATGAAGCACAACATCATCATAGTAAAATAATGAGTCATATGTATCAGATTGATAGCCATGGAGTCCCGTCCACTTGGTTTTCATGCAGAAATGAATGTGCTCATCATCAGGCAGTTCTCTATCCTGCGTCAGGTGCATCTCCTTTACATCGTAATTGTCTAAAGCGAATTGACATTTTAGTTTTTCTTTGAATTCTCTAATAATATCCGTGTTCAAACACTCCACAGTCAAGATTTCTCTCCGGTTATATTGCAATGGATAAGTTACACGAACTTGTACCAGCTTTTGAACTACCAATCTAACTATGGAAATATTTTGCTTAATATGGTGAGAAATATTGCAGTTAGTTGCAAGCATTCGATTTCTGTGAAAAATTTGAATTCTTTTTTGTCGAAATATATTTTCAAACGTATTGACGACGTAGTTCATACTTTGATCTGGAGATACAACCATGGCAAGAAAATCTGACGCATCATTTTCGAAAATAATATTATTTCCAGCAGCCCCCATTGCTCGTTCGGACGTTAGTAGCTTAATGCTCGAATCTACATTTCTCTTTACTTCTATAAAGACAACTTTCGCAAACTTTAGAGTATTGTTGGCATTTACGCTGTCTTTTCCAAACAAGTCCTCCATTTCGGTTTTACTCAATATTTTTATGGTGTTCTGCTGTAGGTCACTTTGGCACAAATGGCATATCACATCTACGGAATCCGTCTCGAATTCACTGCCATTTGGAGCAGTAATCAACTTTCCTCTAGAAATATTACTTTCATATCTGAGATCAAATACAATATACTGTGCACTTGTGGTTGATGGAATAGTCACAAGAAACTCGTCACAATTGTTGTCATCTACAAGAAAGAAAAGCAAATTCATGATAATTACATTAATGTAGGTACTCATAGCATAAATATAATTTGCCCTCGCTTATTTGAAAAACAGATCGCAGATGAACAACGCCATTTGATAAGCAACAAGAAGAAACACAGAAGATTAACACATACAATACGTCACAAAAGGTTCCATTTATCTACATACACTTGGGACGTAGACCGACTTAGGACGATCAATGGACTGACAACTAGTATGTTAAATTGGTTTATTTATCCGTCCGTAATGATTGGTAGACTGGTTGGTTGGTGTTTTACATCGCCTTCGACAATCCTATATCGCGACATGGAAGCAAGAGGAACAGCCTCGTAAACATAGTTTCGGGAATCGAACCTGCTGGATCGTTAACGCCGCAGTGAAAGCGCTTTAACTACTACACGAAGCCTGCTCCCCTCTACATACCTCACTAAGAAATGTTTAATATATATGTACTTGGCATTACTAGTAAACTACAATATATCAATATCGAAGAAGTACCAAACCATTAATCATTCTCAAAGTCCAAGGACAGATACAAAATCGTGTAAGTTTCAAAAAGAAACTGTTGTGAACCCCGAAATACTGAAAAATTCCGAGGTGAGACCAGGTGCCCGGGGTGCTCAAAATTAATTATATTTAATTTTGAGTACTGGGAAACAATATTAGGCAATATCAAAGATTTTCAATGAATCAAATTTATTTCTAATATTTACTATTAGTGTTAACTCAGGGATACAGATACCATAAACTTGGAGAAAAACTTTTTAAAGATTTTACACACGATATTCAAAACATTTATCTGAATTCGAAAATATTAGTGTTTAGCAATTTGTGTCTAGCGGAATTTCTCATCCCAATTTCTACGGTGATAAAGCTTACAAAATCAGTAGGCTCAGATATTTTGATGGCTTCATTTTGCCCGCCGAATCTAAAATTGTTAAACGTTTTCTATATCGACAATATGATCCTAAGACCGTCGCCCAAACAATTGGTCTTGAATTGGGCCTTTACACAATCTTATGCAGAATTTTTCTTGAGCGTTGCACACTGATGACTATCAAGGCGGTTGAGACTACATACTGGGCAATGTCTAAAACTTTTCAGAGGAGACGCATTGGTCGTATTCACAAAACATCGTAAGTTTGAATCTTAGGGTTACTATTAAGACTGTTGTAAGATTTCTCTTAAGTAATATTCATGACAGCTCTCCTAAGATCACTCTTAAACTTACGATCGACAAATCATTTACGAAGTATCTTAGGATTATCGTAAGTGTTAAATACCCCTAGCAACGGCTACTTATATCTATTTTCACTTTCGTGTCAGTGATATATAACTTTCTTTCGCGACAGATTTAGAAAGGGGGAGCCCCCCCCCCCCCACACACACACACACTCTAAAACCAATATAAATAAATACAAAAAATGTAAATAAATAAAAATTCATTCATTCATTCAAAACGGAAATATAGAGCTATGATCTGTAATTGTCTACACGGCAGTCTAGCCCCTATGAATCCAATATTCGTACATCTACTCGAGTAAGCGGGTCATTTTGACTAAGTTTAGGGTTTTAACCCCCAACATCTTCCCTTTTCTGACTGAAAATATATGGTAAGTCGTAATATTGTTTTTCATAAATCTCTACCTATAGATGCTTCAAGTCTGTTAAAGAACTGTCCACCAGAGGTAATGTACGTGAGGGAATGCCAGAGATGATTGCGGATTTTGCGATGCAGTTGAGTCAGATATATTCGAAAATCAGATCTGACCGAGCTGTATGACAAAATCCACTACAGGTACAGTCAAATAACAATATAGAGAGAAGATATGATTAACACAAAATGCATCGATTATCTCGGCATTCTTGGGGTGATGTTGTGTGACCCTTTGACCTCCCAGACGTTAACTGTCGTCCTCAAGATTATTTTACTTTATTTTCATGTAATGTGAATTGTAATCAGAGAATGTTTGTAAATATCCGATATGCTTTAATTATCACAATTCTAGGACACTCCGTTGTAGTTCAATATCCTGATATGTCTTTATGATTAAACCTACATTTAACAGAGCATTTGCAGTGGCATCACGAGAATTAATGATGACGTTGACATGTTAGATAGATGTTGTACACATACGGGTTGGGCGTATAGCATTCGAAGTAGTATTAATACTGCTTTGTGATTAGAATGCATTCCGTCTTTAGTCATTCAATATTGGTTTTAGTATTAGTATTATTATTAGTCTTCAGTCTTCGTTTTAGTCTTAGTTTAAGTTTAGATTATAGTTACAGTTAGAATAGAGTTTTACATTTGTATCGAATGTTAGACTAAGATTAGTGTCACATAGGTTTATATTCAGGACTGTTTTGTATTTAATCTGTTTTGA